>OY751356.1:20000-620000 GCA_963564715.1 Catocala sponsa | reverse complement strand
TTCCGGGTGAAGCCTGTGGCTCTGTTTGCAATGAATTTCTTGAAGTGTTCCAACGCGGGGTTTATTGCCCCTTATTAATTACGGCATCAGTTATTGTTATGTTATTTTTTTTTATATACCCTGTATAGGGTTGCCGCGGGCAAAAGCTAGTTCTCAATGAAAGTACCCGATTGTTTGGGACATAAACAAAGTGAGTGAAATTCACTCCTTCCTACCCCCCTGGGGTTACAGACGTGTATGTAAGTAAGTTTTTAATTATAATTCAATATGTACCAGTTCGAGCCAGAAGTTGGCTCAATTGTGATTTCGACTGATTTTTAAGTATTTTATATATTATGTAATAATAGATTAAGTGATATTATAGATCTGAATTTATAATTAAATAATTAATCTTGGTATTTTGTGTATTTTTTTTTATTTTCTATCTATTTGTATAACATTTTAAGACATAACATGATATACTTTTGTGTGTCCTAAACCTATCCTACTTATATTTACGCATAATCTATATATTAATACGTGAAGCAAAAACTTTGTACCCCTTTTTACGAAAATTGCGCGGACGGAGGAGTATGACATTTGGCACAGTTCAAGTTTATATGGAGAATGAGGGGCGAATCCTAATATTTATATAAAATATGCATTAGAAATACATTAAATTAATGAAAATACACTACACGCACACAACCATGCATTTGACACACGCAGTCGAAGCGCGTAACTATGGTTACATATATCAATATATAATGACATATATCAGCAATATCTTACAGGCAAACTTTGGTCGACCTTCGAGCACTAGGCGACCGCTAGTATTTTTAATTGCATATTATATATATATATATATATATATGTTTTATACAACTATGGTGGCAAACAAGCATACGGCCACCTGATGGTAAGTGGTCACCGTAGCCTATGGGCGCCTGCGACACCAGAGGCATCACTTGCGCGTTGCCGACCCTTTAGGAAAGGAAGTGGGAAGGAGAAGGAGCAGGATGGGGGAAAGGGGGTGATTGGGCCTCCGGCACTCTCACTCACCGAACGAAGCACAGCAGTAGGAATACTGCTATTCCACGTGGATATTCTGTGACAGGGTAGTTCTTCCCCGGTCGAGCCGGCACATTCATGCTGACAGCGAGGCTCTACTACCTAAAAATGTGTAGGTATCACATAAATGTTTGTCCCGTGTGGGATTCGAACCCACAACACTGGGCGCAGCGGCGAGGCGAGCACTTACACCATCCGTGCAGCCCGTGTTTAGAAATCCTGACTTAATATTATAAATTCGAAAATAACTCAGTCTGTCTGTTACCTTTTCACGGCTAAACCACTCAACCGATTTAGATGAAATTTAGTACAGCTATAGTTTAACCTTTTTACCATGTGACGCATTATGTCCGTGCCTCTACCGCCCGTGTCGTATTTCTGCGACAGAGAACATGCACGATACTTTTGTTTTAATTTCGTTCTATTAACTGCGTGATACAACTAAAACCATTAATGAATAATGGTTTGAATTTGAGAATGATTTTCAATATTTACTTAAAATTTGGTATTTCTGCAATTATTGTAGGTATTATTTTATCGATTTGTAGCGCTAGGGGCACGGCAATCGATATTTAGCTAAGCGCTTAAAAGGTTAAAATCTGGGGAAGGACATCGGCTACTTTACTTAATGGTGTAGGTACCATGCGGGCGGAGCCGCGCGCAATCGCTAGTAATAAATTAAAATAAAACACAAAATACATACTTCAGTTAGTATACATATATTTATTCAGGACTTATTCTATACGAATGGACACTCAGTAAATGAGAATAACAATACCTCGACAATACGCGATTGTTACTAAAATCATTCGAATATTCTGATACTTCTATACCAGCTATCCTAACCTAACTAATATTATAAAAGCGAAAATGAGTTTGTTTGTTTGTTACCTTTTCACGCCTAAACCACCGAACCGATCATCCTGAAATTTTGTTTATAAGTTGTCAGGTGTACAGAAACGGACATAGACTACCTTTCATCCCGAAAAAAATTACTGTTCCCGAGGAAAACAATAATAACGTTCTTATGATAATAGATGGCGCCACGTGTCTTTCGAATCATGATTGAATTATATTGTTACAAGCAGAGTACAACCCGAATTGATTGTCAAATTCTATATTAATGCGAGCGAAGCCGCGGGCAGAAGCTAGTAGTTTTATATAATAACTAAATGTACCCGCGGTTCACCCGCGTTTATGGTTACTGCGCCGCCCCCGTTGGTCGTAGCGTGATGTTATATAGCCTTCCTCGATAAATAGGCTATCGAACACTAAAAGAATTTTCCAAATCGAACCAGTAGTTCCTGAAATTAGCGCGTTCAAACAAACAAACTATTCAGCTTTATAATATTAGTATAGATAATGTCCTCCAGACCGAATTTCGGTCACGGATGCCAATCTTAACAGGGACTGGCCATCGCAGGAGATATGACAGTGCACAAGTGTGGGTAAACACAAGTGCACTCTCTGTTCCCTCGCTCTCATAGTGCGATGTGACGTCACCACACGGCAGATATTTTTAAGTCTCATTGATTCTATTCCCAGACAGTTTCAGACTCCAAGTTACTTCTAAAAATTTCGTGGCGGTATCTAAAATGGTATCGAACCCGAGATATCATGAACAGCTGTCGCATTTGACACATTGCGCCACTGAGGTATGCAATCATACAGCAATGTTGTTATATAATATTCATTCATTATTACCTAAGGTCGCCTAATGATCAAAATTCAATAGAATTTCATATGTAAGTTTCATTCATTCGTTCTTTATTAATAATAATAATATTCTACCACATACACACAACACCATCTAGCCCAAACTAAGCAGAGCTTGTACTATGGGTACTAGATAGTGGATAAACATACATATATACTTTTTTTGTAAATATATACATATTATACATAGAAACACCCAGACCAAGACAAACATCCATGTTCATGCACACAAATGTTTGACTTGTGCGGAATCGAACCCGCGACCTCAGGTGTGGCAGTCGGTTACACTAACCACTAGGATATCGAGGCCGACAAAATTATTTACTAACAATTTTGCTATTGAATTTTGTTGTGACTGAAATTTTTTACTATATAATGGAAAAACTGTTTCTTTAAAAATACGTTTAGGATAGTAATATTTATTTTATATATTAAAAACACAAATTTCGCACAAGAGATAAATTCCTGTGTGGGCTCTTACTAACATTCATACAATAGACACGAACAACGCACAAATTCGGCACTACTATAAGACTAATCACACAATTTTTTACTCCGTGTGGGATTCGAACCCACAACACTCGGCATACTGTCAAACCACTACACCATCGGTACAGTCACTCAATCTTTACTTAATATATGCATCAAAAATAAAATAGCCAACAATCGACATCGATTTATCGGCGATTATTCGAATAAATTCAAATCATGTGGGATTCGAACCCACAACACTCGATGTACAGTCAAACCACTACACCATCTATGCACTCAATCTTCATTTACTACACGCCTATATATCAACAATCGGCATCGATTCATCGATTATTCGAATACAATTGAACAAATTTAGTAACAGCATCGCGTGTCTGGTAAAACATAAAATAGCCAACCATCGACATCGATTATTCGAATACAATCGAATAATTTTAGTAACAGTATCGCGTATCTGGTATTCAAGACGTTATATCTAATAATGATAATCATCATCTCCGTTGGTGTCTTCAGGATTGTATTTGTTCTCGTGTTCATTCGGTTCCTGTTTGATCTGCACGTCAAGAGCCGGCAGAGAGAACTCAGGGTAATCTGTGGGACACACAACATAGATATTAATATACTTATCTTATCTTATGTGGGGGCCAGTCAGTGCAGACCGGCGACACTTCGACCCAGTGGGATCTTTTGTGTCGACACTCTCCCAATAACGACTGTTTTATTATCTATCTTGTTAATTCTTATTGTTAAATTATTCCTTTTCTATGAGAAATATGTCAAAAAGCAATGGATTGTAGTTTAACCGAGTCTGTCTTAAAAGGAACCGGGCCATACAGGATAACTTACTTCCATCCGTAGCAAGACCTAGGACGAATAACAATTTGTTTAGATAATACAGCGTAACCTCGATATTACGAAACTGAAGGGAATTAGAAAATATTCGTTATACCAAGTAATTCGCTACAATGAGGTTTGTTGTATAGAGCTTAGGTTGGACTACGATTCGTTTTAACAAGGTAAAAAAACTTCCTGGGGGTGGCGGGCTTTGTGGGCCTGCCCGCCATCCGTTCAGCACCAGGTCCGAGAGGCGGCGTGCGTGTTGCCACGCGCGCCACTGTGTCGTGTCCGTCTCCCCTCCAGGGGGAGAGGGGGGGGGGGGGGGGAGGCAGTAGGGATTTTTGTCTAGTGGTGATCTTAGGGTAGGTCTCTTCATGTAGTGGCCTGCCGTTTCATACGGCGGGGTCGCGACCGCATGTGCATGTGATTCGCGCGGCCTCGCCGATAGTGGTTTTGTCGAGGAAAACCGTGGTAGGTTTAGTCGGTATTCCGGGAGGTATATTATTCTTATTTCATTTTTCTCTTTTACCCCGGCGAGTCCGACATAACCCCTCCGTCCGCCCCCGCGGAGGGGTGTGCGTCAAAGCATTACCCCATGGAATTAAAAAAAGGAAACTTATTTATTAATGTCAACATTACGTAGATACTCATCTGCTTACCCTGTTAAAGGGAACGATTTCAACTAATAAATGAAACACATTTTAATGAAAACACTGTGTCTGAACCTGTCGAGACATGAATTATTGTGGAATTGAGAGAGATAGGATATGTTATGTAAAGGTTATAAGTTGACAATATTCCTTAAATATACGTAAATAATACTTTCTATATATGTTGGAACCTGCAAAGTTTTAAAGGGTATGATCGAGGCACCGATTCTTCACGACAAATGTTGCAGATTGTGCCTAACAACTATTGTCGTGATAGAAAGCACCGAGTGCTGGCGGCTCCGGCGCGCCGGACTGTGGCGCGCTGGAGCTCACCCACACCTCGGTCACTAAAGCAGCTTAACGCTCTCGTGGACTTTAACCCACAAGTTGATATTTTTGCGGATGAATGGAAAGTATTATTATTAGAACTAGCGGTCGCCTAGTGCTTGAAAATCGACCAAAGTTTATCTATAAGATATTGCTGATATATGTCATTATATATTGATATATGTAACCATAGTTACGCGCTTCGACTGCGTGTGTCAAATGCATGGTTGTGTGCGTGTAGTGTTTTTTCATTAATTTAATGTATTTCTAATGCATATTTTATAAAAATACTAGGATTCGTCCCTCCTGCTCCATATAAACTTTAACTGAGTCAAATTTCATACTCCTCCGTCCGCGCAATTTTCGTACAAAGGGGTACCAAGTTATTGCTTCACGTATTAATATATAGATGTATGAGGTACTGTGAGCAGAATGCATGAATGCTAAATTTTAAATTTATACATTATATTATTAAATAGTGTGATTGGCGCAAGTCGTTCTATTTGATGTAAATAAATAATAAATAAATATTGTGCAATGATTGTAAATTCGTTGTATAGAGGTTTTTGGATGAATGTATTCGTAATGTAAAGTTATATTTAGCATTAGCTCTTACGGGCAGTTCTGGGGGATTTCGAAAAATTTGTTAAATCGAGGAAATCGTTATATTGAGGTTCGTTATATTAAGGTTACACTGAATATACAATTATTAATACATAATATTACCGAAGGGGTGGACAGAGCCACGAACAATCACTTGTATTACCTAAGTACAAAGTTTTAAATCATAATATGATTCTTTCTCTTGATTCATTGCTTGTGTATAACTAAGTAGATGGTATGTAGTACCATCTGTCGTGTATGACTAAATGGATGGTGAGAATGGTACGTACCATCTGTCGTGTATGACTAAGTGGATGGTGAGAATGGTACGTACCATCTGTCGTGTATGACTAAGTGGATGGTGAGAATGGTACGTACCATCTGTCGTGTATGACTAAGTGGATGGTGAGAATGGTACGTACCATCTGTCGTGTATGACTAAGTGGATGGTGAGAATGGTACGTACCGTCTTTGGGCTCCTCCTTAATCTTAATGTCCTCCGGTTTGACTTTGGGTTCCTTCCTCTCCCTGTCGCGGCGCTTCTGTTTCTTGTCGTCGCGACGTTCCTTGTCGCGCGAACGGCGGCGCCGCGAGCGAGAGCGAGACCGACGACGTTGCTTACTGGAACACAAAATATATAATCAGGGCAGTCCTTCTATACAAATATACATAATATGTATGACAAAGAAAGTGTGGAAGTGTGTGAGTGGGATTGTGTGAATGGGAATGTGTGAGTGACAATGTGAGTAAGAATGTGTGGGTAGGAGTGTGTGAGTGGGAGTGTGTCAGTGGGAGTGGGAGTATGTGAGTGAGAATGTAGGAATGGGAGTGTGTAAGTGAGAATGTTTGAGCGGTAGTGTGTGAATGAAAAGTGTTAGTGGGAGTGTGTGAGTGAGTATATGTTAGTGGGAGTGTGCGAGTGAGAATGTGAGAGCGGGAGTGTGCGAGTGAGAATGTGGGAGTGAGAGTGTGCGAGTGAGAATGTGGGAGTGAGTGTGTGTGAGTAAGAATGTGGGAGTGAGTGCGTGTGAGTAAGAATGTGGGAGTGAGTGTGTGTGAAGTATATGTATACATACCGTTCGTCGTCATTGTCCCGGTCGCGCGCGTCCCTGTCCCGCTCGCGTTCCCGGCGGCGCGTGCGCGAGGTGCTGCGGCGCCGCGAGCGCGAACGTGAGCGTTGGCGCCGCGCGGCACCGCCCGCTGTGGAAATAACCACTTCATATGTCACGTCGCTAAAGGATAAGTCATCGACTAACTAATATTATAAATGAGAATATGAGTTTGTTTGTTACGGTTTCACACCTTAACTCTGGCAACACTGTAAACGTCAGACGTAAAAATCGTGCCTTATGAACTTATTTTTAAGTTTAAATTAGTTTTATTCATTATCAAATATATTTAGTACAATAAAATAGTATGTTTGTTACCAAAGAAGTGTTTCATGCTGTGTCTTAAGTCGGATCCACGAATCTACCTACATAAATGACTGGTCGTAGGAGTTCATCACTGTGACAACGGACGAAATTTGAACATTCATCGTGTAAACCTGGGGAGCATTCTACTTTTTAAAGCCTTAACAGACACTCCACAACACTTGTTTACTCTGCTCATTTAACTGTGAGTCTAGATGAAAGGTACCCCTTTCATCTAGAAAAAAAAGTACTATTCACGAAGGATAAAAATTTACTGACAAAATTTAGTTAACGCGATAGCCGCGGGCAGAATCTAAACAAATAAATAAAATAAAGTGTCTGTTTGTAATGCCAATATAACAGCGTTTTACTAAATGCATCTTCGCCTCCCTAGCCTTTATTACTCCCAAGTCACTTGGGGTCGGCTTTCTAGTCTAACCGGATTTGACTGAATATCAGTTTTTACACGGAGCGACTGCCATTTGACTTCCGCAACCCGAAGGCTAACGATACCCTAACTTTTTACTAAATGCATATGAAAGTATATACGGTACTTAAACAAAAAACTATTTTAAAATTCTTGTCTTTCTGTTTGTTTGTTCCGCCTGATATCTACAACGGCTGAACCGATTTTGATGAGACTGGCTCTATCACACTATCACTGGCAGAGAGCTGATGTTATAAGGAGTAACTTGAGCTACTTTTATTATAGAATTATTTTAGTTAAATCCGATAAGATGAAGACAAACTTACCAGGCCTCTCCCTGTCGTGGCGTCCTCTCTCGTCCCTGTCCCTCTGCTCGAGGCGGTATCGCTCCCTCTCCCTCTCGTTGTCCTCTCGGCCCGAGTGCTTGATGTTCACATCGGCACCTCCTCGCCGAGTGCCGCCCAGACCTCCTCCTGTTAACAACAAACAACATTAGTAAAAAATTGCATATAATGTCCTCCAAACCGAATGTCGGTCATGGCGGCCAATCTTAACGGAAACTGGCCATCAGCGCAGGAGATATTATAGTGCACAAGCGTGTGCGCAAACACAAGTGCACTCTCTGTTCACTAACTCTCATGATCTGATGGGACGGTAATCCGACACGACCGGAGAGAGATCAGGCGCAGGACCTACGGCGACACGTGCGCACCGAGGCACGGGGGTGTCCAACACCGCCAACTTCCTAACTCCGGGCTGCTATTGAGATTTCTTAACAGAAAAACCCAATAACTTTTTGTTGGCCCGACCCGGGATTCGAACCCGAGGAGACCTCATGCACAGCAGTCGCTTCACTACCGCTGCGCCACGGAGGCAGTTCATATATGTGCCATACATATATACAGGGTGTTAGGCACACGGTTGTCCAAATGAAATAGAGATCTGGTTTAGGCTATTGCCAACGCGTTGGACTCAGACAAATTAAATTTTGTCTCACAGATTCGGAGATATGAATTTTTTTAATTTTTAACATTTCACGTCGGAAATTTGGACTAAAACTGTAAAAATGTTAAACGAATGTGGATGCAGCTGTAATAATGATATTTTTTATTTTAGTTAACTATCGCTACATTTAATTAAAATTATTATTTCATATAGACACATTGTAAAAAAATTATAACAGGCTGTCAAAGTTTCGGAAAGAGCTAAAACAGAACGAAGTCCGACTTTGCATGATTAAAAAAAATAACAATTTTTAATTTGCCTGAGTCCAACGCGTTGCCAATAGCCTAAACCAGATCTCTATTTCATTTGGACAACCGTGTGCCTAACACCCTGTATATAGTCTCACAAAGTAAAGCAGCAATAGCCCAGTGCGAGAGCGTTGGCCTACCACGCAAAGGTCTCGAGTACCATCCGAAGGCGCGCATCTCTGACATTTCAAATGATGTGCGTATTAAATATAACAATAATGACCGCTCGCTGTAACGGTGAAGGAGAACATCGCGAGGAAACCTGCATGTCTGACAGTTCTACGTAATGTTCTCGAGGATATGTGGAGTGTGCCAACACGCACTGGGGCGGCGTGCTGGACTATGGGCTAACTCTTCTGAGGGCGGTGTGGAGGCCACTGCTCTTAGACCACACGACTGCTTACCATCAGGTGGAGTGTGGTCATTTTGACGAGCAAAATAAAAAGGAAATAAAAAAAAGAAAATACTGAGAAGAGGCCCGTGCCCAGCAGTGGGACAGTTTAATACTGGGCTAAGATGATTAAATTTCACCTATTTCCTAAAATGAGTACGCGTTGCAATATTTATAAAACAACGCCATCTAGTTCATTCATATTGATTCTAATTTGAGCGTTCACAGGATTTTTTTTTTGTACTACGTAGGTGGCAAACTTGCGTACGGCCCACCTGATGGTAAGTGGTCACCGTAGCCTATGGACGCCTGCAACACCAGAGGCATCACTTGCGCGTTGCCGACCCTTTAGGAAAGGAAGTGGGAAGGAGAAGGAGCGGGAAGGGGGTAAGAGAGTGATTGGGCCTCCGGCACTCTCACTCACCGAACGAAACACAACAGTAGGAATACTGGTATTTCACGTCGATATTCTGTGAGAGGGTAGTCTTTCCCCGGTCGAGCCGGCACATTCATGCTGAACTTTTGGATTTTGGAACTTAAGGTATCCATGGAATATTACAGAGGACTGTACTTACCCAGTCTCCTAGGCAGCCATCCCTTGACAGTGCGAGCCCTTTCAACATCGACGAGCACCCGCTTGCCGTCAATCTTCTTGCCATCGGCGTGTTTGTACGCCGCTGTAACACATACGGACACATGCACTCAACCGCTATGGGGTTAGGCAGAGAGACGTAGCTCGTGTATGCTGATGGAATTTTAGGATACAGATAGATAGATAGAGAGGTGTGTCTGTGTATCGTTTTGAATGACCCCCAAAATAATGTTGCTGACAGCGTTGACTTTTAATGTTGGTTTTTAAATTGACAATAAAAAATAATGTTGTTTACAGCGTTGAGTTTAAAATGTTGGTGTCTCTATTTACCTCAAAATATAATGTGTTCATATATTCGCGATCCTAGGGACCTCCAAAAATAATCTTGTTAATACAGCGTTGACTTTGAAATGCTGACGTTTCTAGTGAAACCCAAAAATAATTTTGTTGAGAGAGTTGACTTTAAAATGTTAGTAGTGACTCCCAAAAATAATATTGTTAACAGCGTTGACTTTAAATTATTGGCGATTCTATTTATTTATGTTATATATGCCTTTAAACCTAAATTATTTATATTCTTATTGACCCTAAATAATAATGTAATGTTTATTTAGTTCCCATAGTAACGCGATGATTGCAAACGTGTATACTTGTGACCCCAGAGAATAATTTGTAAGTTTCTAATGACCCCCAAGTAAAATCTTTACTGTCCCGGTTTTTTTTTTATCACCATGTCTAATAGATTTATACGATTAGTTACTGGTGGTAGATATATCTATAAAATCCCGATGACCCAACCCCGCAAAAGACTAAGAAAACAAATAAATAAATGAACTTACATTATAAAGATAATATAATAAAATAATTAAGAGAGAAGGTAATAATAAAGGTTAAGAGCTCCTTGAACCGACGGGCGTGTATAAGGAATGTGATGAAAGTGAATGGAGCCAGAGAAGTGTGTCAGGATCGTAGCAAATGGAAATCCGTAGTCTCTGCCTACCCCTCTGGAAAACAGGCGTGAATCCTATGTATGTATGTATGTAATAAAATAATTTTGTATGAATAAAGAAATTTACAAATGTTGGTTAGTTGAAGGAGGTTAACAAGAACTCAGAAATAAACTAGCATTAAATATGTTGAGAAGTACAGAAACACTTCGAATTTGACCCTGATGACTTCCTTAGCGAATATTTGTGTTTTAAGAGTCAGAAAAATTAAAAAGGTGTCAGCAGACGGGATAGTATTTTTTATTTAAATTGGAACCACGTCAATCTGCCTATATGTGTAGTATATTATTTTGTCAACGCCTTAATATTCATATAAATTTTACATAATTTATAAAGTGCACTCGCTTTTTATATAATAATTACTAAGTAAAGGGTCGATATCACGTAAGGTACGTTGACAAAATAATTAGTATTAGTTTATAATTGTGTCAAATTTAACAGTTACTATGGTGCTCCGATCACTTGCGACTTTAGTCAAGTAAACATTAGCGGTGGTCGATCGCGCGGATAAAAGTAGCTAGTGTGCGAAGATAGTAACTGTTTAATATACAGAGGATATAACCTGAATTCACTTGGAGATTTATCGGCGAACCATTTTTGGATGTTTTTAATGCATTTGTGTCAAAAATTGAACTTAAATGTTACTCAGTCGTGTAAAATACATGTTTTAAACAAAATATATATTTGTTTTTATAGAATTTCAGACACAATATTGAACATTATCCACATAGTTACCAACTGAAAAACATATACGCGCATCTTCCGACTCACCTTGCTTTGACCAGGCACTTAACATTGCCCGGCCAAAGTGCGTAAACGACGAGAATAATAAAAAGGTGTTTTATACCTACTTTTAGTATACCTACCATACAAGCCGAGTTACCATCAAATTGACGTAAATATCAAAAGGAAAACATACCCACCATTATTTTATACCTACCGTTTCAAATTAACCAGACAGTTACATATTACTTACGAAAAACTTCGCGGTAAAAATCCGTAATATCCGTATAACGGCGACGGTAACACTTTACCTGGTGCGCTATTACTTACTTCGTCCATGCGCATATTCTTTATTAAATTATATACTAAACACTTATCGACAAAAAAAACTACTTGGAATAAAACATTTGCTCTTAACCACATTGAGTACTTAAAAAAATAGCTAGGACACAAAGAAACACTACTGGGCGACAGATTAAAAAGAAATTAGTTTATGGTCTAATTTCCCGCCCAACACCACAGCCCATTGAGTTATAATGTTTAGGCTATTATATTTTTAATAATAACACTATACTCGCCTTTCGTTGCTGTCTATTCGGTAATGTTTACCAAAATATCGTGTGGAATATTATTTTTAACCAATATAGAACACCCTGTTTCTGTTCGCGTGTATGTTGCTACAAACGATTGTGTCACAAATTAAAAAGATAACAATGGCCGACTTAATACAACGTATAAAAACCAACGCACTTAGACAGACGCATGTACAGCTACATATTTAGGCTCAAGTCAGCCGAAAGTATTCATTTACTTGAACGAAAATCGTTGTACACATACGTATGTGAGTGTGCGTTTCAATGCGTCAGTTTCCGCACGTTATATTACGACAACCATCTATTTCTCTGTAATTTGTGACAAAATGATGGGTTAACTTAGATATCTACCGGCATATCGCAGAATTGACTGAACATCCGTTTGTATGACCCTGGTATTTTATCCATAAATACTGTTTAAAGAGTTACTTACTTCTTTTGACTAATAATTATTATCGTGTATATTCATGTTTCGTATATTTCAGGTGAAAGGTTCAACGCTGTATTTGTCTTAATTTCGATATCTCTTAAGACTAACGCAAGTAAAATAATCCCTTACAATAAATTATTTCGACAACATTTATATTGAAATATGTATTTGAGAAAGCTTTTTACCGACCAACATTTAGAACTTGTATACGAAATAAAACGCGGCTGTCATGCCTTATGTATAATTGTGATTTTTCCGCGATTATCATTTAAAGAAATAAAATCTACATATTATATAAGGTAGGATTGGCAATAAACACGATAATGGTAGGTATTTAGCAGACTGGGTCTTGAAACTTCGTCCAGTGCGTCTAAAAAGATACGTTATACCTACCCTGACCGCATTAATTTGTAAAACCTACCCAGCAGAGCCCCTGCAATAATTACCTGACCGCATTGATTTTTCAAACCTCCATTAAAATTACCCCCTATTATAACCACCCATGAACACGTCAATTCCTAAAGCTTGCCTCATAATGACCCCCACCAATAATAACCTATATGCACTACATGAAAAGTTCAACGAACTGCCGGCAAATAAAAAGTTATACCACATCTCTCACGTTTATAGTAACATCAACAATGATCTATTTAACCTCCTAACATATTGTATTGTATGTTGGTATCTTACCACATACAAACCTATGTAGTTATCTCGGATTGTGGGTAGGTCTACGGCAAGTCTGGTTCGGAAAAGAAAACGTACTTATTAATCATGTAGGTACCGCAAGTGTGTGCATGCCTCGTACACATATCCCGGTGACCCCCACTGTAAAATCAATGGGGTCACTCGGAACTGTGTGTGTTTTAGCCCCCGCACGGTACCTTGACAAGTGTAAAGAGTTGAAAATCTGGTTTTGTTGGTTTTTCTTTAGATTATTATTGGGGGTCATTTCTTTACAATTGTCAGTTAGTGACTTTATCGGCAGTGTGGGTCAGGTGTTGTTTATAGAATCACTTTGTCTTTAAGCATTCAACGTGCGGAGGCTTGTATTTAACCGCTTTTGGAGAAGCTAGATTAAAAACTTATACATTAGAATATATTATTTTCAAATTGTTGTTTTCTTGCAACTATAGAAATATCACTTTCTTTTAACAGCAGGTGTATTACTCTCACAATACCGATATTGCCAAAATTGAGTCGTTAGAAAAACAATAAATAATTTTGAATAAACCTCCTCCAAAAACGTTAAACTCCCGTACAACCGAATACCAGGGAGTGATCATTATAACATATTAGTTTTAAATAGCAGCTGTTATAGCATGTGATTGGTATAACATGTTATAATGATGTCATAAATTATTATATACAAGAGGTCGCTGTGTAGTGGTAACTGTGGTCAGATGTCACTGTTATAGTTTATCAAATATTTTTTAAGGGTCTACAAGCACTCAGTGCAAATATTAAATTTTCTGTACTTAGCCGCTGAGTGTCGCGATAAGACTAGTAAAAAACCACCGTCTTAATAATTAAATATTGTAAACGAAAAAGCCTTGTATATAAACTGTTCCATTGCTGGGCCTCTTCTCTGTGAGAGAGGTTAAGCCATAGCCCATCGCGCTGGCGCCGTGCAGACTGGCACACTCCACATATCCTCGAGAACATTGTGTAGAACTGTCAGACATGCAGGTTTCCCCACGATGTGTTCCTTCACCGTTACAGCGAGCGATCATTAACTATTTAATACGCACATCACTTCGAAGAGTCAGATGTTTGCGGTATCAAACTCGATATCCATGACAAGTTACGAGTCACATTGTGCTCATTCTTGACCTATCAGTTGTCTAGAAAAAAGTGGCTGTAGCCCTAGAGCTAAACTTGCGAGCAAAAAGTCATAGGTTTAAATCCTAGTGATTGCACTACCATAAAACCACTTCTAACATAAATATCCTCTCTGACGTAGAAGGGGTACAGGTTAACAAGAATATTAGTAATTTGCAACCCGAATATCCTAGTAATCAATTTATTAAAGTGTATTAAATTCTTGATTGACCATCTTGAGTGACAATTTTTAGTGACCATTTTAAAGCAGCGATAGCTCAGTAGGGAGACCAACAGACTGCAATGCAGGTGGACTCGAGTTCGAACCCACGTCGCGCACCTCTGATTTTCGGCAGTTGTATGACTTTTCGAAATGATGTGCGTATTGATTGACAATTATCGGCTGCTCCGTGCCTCGGAGAGCACGTTAAGCCGTCGGTCCCGGCTGCCATGAACATCTATGGCAGTCGTTATTGGGAGAGTGTCGACACAAAAGATTCCACTGGGTCGAAGTGTCGCCGGTCTGCACTGACTGGCCCCCACATAAGATAAGATTTAGTGACCATCCCGAGTGTCAATTTTGTATGACAGTCTTGATTGACCATCTTGAGTGACAATTATAAGTGATAGTTGTGATTGTCAGCGACATCTACCACAGTACCGGGACAGTGCCGTCCTATGCACGATACGAATGGCAAGCCGACTCACAGTGCATATCGCGCTCATGCTCGTACTCTATGAACGCGTAGCCGCGCGGCTTGGCGTTCTCTTTGCTGTATATCATGCATATCTGTAAACAAACGCATACAATTAGTGAAATGTTGCAAACCACTTAACAAACTTCAGTTCATCGTTGGCATCAACAACAGCCCCTTATGTAGAGGCTCTAAGGAAACAGAGATATGACAGCTCTATGATTCATGTGTTCTTACACTACAGAAGGGTGAAAAGCAATGGGTGAGGGTTTATTCCCATCTTCCCCTGCATGTGTGACCCCGAATGGGGGAAAATGGGAATTTTCGTGTCATCTTCCCCCGAACTTGTAATCGGGGGAAGTTAGGAAGTTTTATTCCCATCTTCCCCCGCATCTGTGCCCCCAAATGGGGGAAAATTGAATGTTTGTGTTATCTTTCCCAGACTAGGACAGCAAACAAAACAAAACTTTTTAGACCTACATGATTTGTACTTAATATACACATAATTAATATACAATTAGACAATTACTGGCTTTAATCGCGATTAATTATTTTAAGGTAATCATCCTTACTAATATTATAATCGCGAAAATAAGTTTGTTTGTTTGTTATGCTTTCACGCTTTAACAACTCCACAGGTCATCATTAAATTTTGCACACATATTATCAGGGGTACAGAAAAAGACACAGAACATATATAAGTACTGTTTCTGAGGAAGCTTGGCAGGTCATATATAATAATTGTCAACCAATCAACATGACATTTTGCATACACGTTGTCAGGGGTACAGAATAGGACATAGGGTACCTTACATCCAGAAAAAAGAACTGTTGCTAACCTAACCTACATTTACGCGAGCGTAACCGCGGGTGAAAACTAGTAACTAATATTATAAATGCGAATGTGAGTTTGTTTGTTACGTTTTCACGCCTTATCTGCTCGACAGATTATTTATAATTAATTTCGCATACACGTCAGGGATACAGAAAAAGACATAGGGTGCCTTACACCCAGGAACAGTCCTCAGCTATCTTCACCCTGTAAGATAAATGTTTAACCTCTGAAAAGGTTAACTCAGGAATTAAAGCACGCGCACGCCACGATCGTGGCGGTAAGTCCCGTTTTTGAGGAATGGCTGGAGAGGCGGCATAGTGTCCTCATCTTCCGGCTGACAGGTAATGACTGGCCACGGTTGCTTTGGCCCGGTTGTCACCACTGCGGCGACTGCCGCGACGTTGTTGAGGACACGGCGCTGCACACTTTGGCTGATTGCCCCGCCTGGGCATCGCAGCGCCGTGAGTAGATCGCGGCAGTCGGTATGGTAGCCCTCTCGCTCTCGGCCGTGGTTCAATCTATGGTCCGGAGCGAGAGGTGGTGGAAAGGCATCGCCTTTTTACACATTTTGTTTTTTAATATGTATAATATGTTTGTTTATATTGTTTTAATTAATTGTGTGTGCTCTGTACGAAATAAACAAATTTCTTTCTTTCTTTCTTTCCTTCTGTGAGGAAGTCATGTCCATCAAGGAGGCGGACGAGCGGGAGAGGGAATGCTTAAACCCTCTCCCCAACCGCAGAACCCGGCGCCGGGGGGCACGAAATGACCTCCAGCCATCCTGAAGTTTGACCTGGGGGTAGTGTGTGGGCTTCGTGGGCCTGCCCGCTACCCGATCAACACCAGGTCCGAGAGGCGGCGTGCGTGTTCCCGCGCGCGCATCTATGTCGTGTGTCCGTGCCCCCCTCAAAGTGGGATAGTAGGGCTTAAAAGTAGTGGTGCCCAAAGGGTAGTCTTGTTGTGTAGTGGTCTGCCGTTTCATACAGGCAGGCAGGCAGGCAGGCCGAAACCTCGGCGGAGTCGCGACTGCATATGAAAGTGATTCGCGCGGCCCCGCCGATTGCGGTTTTGTCGAGGAACACTGTGGTAGGTTTAGTCGGTATTACCGGGAGGTCAATTATTATCATCATCTTTCTTTTACTCCGGTGAGTCCGACATAACCCCTCCGCCCGCCTCCGCGGAGGAGTATGCGTCAATGCATTCCAACACGTAAAAAAAAGGAGTTAAAGCAATCATCAACCCAAGTTTTATATTTATGATTATACTAGCTTTTGCCCGCGGCTTCGCTCGCGTTAGAATTTGACAATCAATTCGGGTTGTACTCTGCTTGTAATAATATAATTCAATCATAATTCGAAAGAAACGTGGCGCCATCTATTATCATAAGAACGTTTTTGTTGTTTTCCTCGGGAACAGTAATTTTTTTCGGGATGAAAGGTAGCTTATGTCTGTTTCTGTACACCTGACAAGTGACAACGTATATGCAAAATTTCAGGATGATCGGTTCAGTGGTTTAGGCGTGACAAGGTAACAAAAAAACAAACAAACTCATTTTCGCTTTTATAATATTAGTTAACATTAGGACAAACTTACTTTTTTAATAGCTCCATAGCCTTCGAACTCTCTCCTGAGCTTCGACTCAGATGTATCATAATTCTGTAAACAAATAAATAATTATTAATTTTACATGACAATCCACCTGCATGGCCAAGTTACACGAGATTACAGTTCCAAATACATAGTTTGTATAATGCTTGCATTGTCGAGCAATACTGCCTTTTGCATTATGGACTACTAGCTTTTGCGCGCGGCTCCGCCCGCGTGGTACCTACATCAATAATAAGTAGCCTATGTCCTTCCCCAGGTTTTAAACTATATCTGTGCCAAATTTCAACTAAATTGGTTGAGTGGTTTAGCCCTGAAAATGTAACAGACAGACAGATAGACAGATATGTAGCCACCCAACTTCAGCCTCAAGAGGCCAAAAGGCTCAAGTTAGGTGGCTACATATTCATTTCCGTCATTGGTTTGTATGCCAAAAGTCTTATACACCAGTATAAGACTTTTGGCGTACAACCAATGATCTTCTAAATGTCTATTGATACATTGATAGCTGAGTCTATACTCCACATTTCTAGTATCTTGTGGGCTATGCTCGAATATTGAACCCGTTTTACATTTGCAGCTTTCACAAGATTCCTGTCTTGGTATGGTGACATCATTGATCATTGCAAACCACTCTTATATGTTTTACATTAGTTAGTGGATTATACAGCAGAGATTTGTGCACAAATCATGCTTTGTTATTGTGTTGTATCTACAAACAATCTCTGAAATTATTATCCTATTGAGCGTCATGGTCTTGTATAGAAGACAAAAATCTCCATGCCTTCCACTACACAACTTTATTAGAAGGCAATGACTAATCATAACATTATTAATAAAAAGGATTAAATATAATGACCACCAAAAATACTAATTGTGCAGCAAAATATGCTTACTAAAATATATCATAACGAGCACCTATATGCCTCAAATCACTGCATTCCATCTCGGAAGGGTTAGGTTATGTTAGGTCCTTCTTAAACCCACCCAAAAATAGGAGCTGTCGACTTAGTTTGATTTCTTTAAAATATTTTAGTAAGTATATTTTGGTGTGCAATTAGTATCTTTGGTGGAACAAAATTGAGGAACAGTTAAATACTACCCTTAATAAAATACATCACAAAAATGTTTTTTTCAATTTTGTGCATGATTTTACTATTGGCTCATTTATAATACAGCAAAATTAAAGTCTTCAACATTTTTCAACTGTTATAGATTTAAAGTTTGGCAGCTGGATGACATATCGCATTCGGCATAGGTTGGAGCTCAAAAGGTTAACCTGAATTTCCTTGACTAATAGAAAAGTAGACTATCCTTGCCACACAAACAAACAACATATATGTTATGAAATATCTCACAGACCCTGAGATAAAATAAGCTATGTTATAATGACATACCATGCTTATAATAATAATATCAGCTAATGTATTAAACTGTCGCACTGCTGGGCACAGGCCTCTTCTCAGTGTGAGAAGGGTTTGACGACTGTACCATGCTGGCCCAGTGTGGATTGGCAGACTTCATATATTTTTGAGAACATTATTTAGAACTCTTAGAAATGCATGTTTCTCCTCACTATGTTTTCCTTCACCGTTAAAGCAAGCGATTAATTAACAATTTAATATGCACATCACTTTGAAAAGTCACAGATGCACGTCTTGGGATTGAACTTGAGACCTCTGAGTGGTAGTCCAACGGTTTCCCACTAGGCTAGTAAGTGATAATTAACTATTTATTTATTTATGCTTATAATAAAGGTATACTTACAATTCTAGCCACAAATAACGTCTTGAACGGATCCATAGTCGCCTTCACATTGGTTGTTGGATCCCATAATGCTATCTCTTGCTCTAGCTTGTATGCTGTCTGTTCCGCTCTCTCTCTTCTTCTCCTTTCGAGGCGCTCCTCACGTGTCTCCACTCTTGTTGGAGGTGGAGTTTCTGATGGGTGCTGTGTAATAAGAGATATTTTAGACGGTCTTTAGAAGTGTAGGTTGTGTACTATTTGTTTTAAAAGGAGACAACCTATGTAGGTAGGAATATCTCATGCGTTGCATGTGCATAGGGCAACTATGACTACAGATAACCCCAGGATGCAGAACTTCAGTTATACAAATTTTTGTCCTGTGTGGGGTATGGGGATCGAACCTACAACACTCTGGGCAGTAACAGTGACGAAGCAGACACCACCACCACCAAGGGTTGGCTGAGTGGTTAAACTGCTACAGTGATCCAGATATTCTGCACAGATATAAGGGGACAGGATGGCCTGGTGGGGCCTTTACCACACCAGAAAGGTCTAATGCTCACCACAGGAGGTTTGAAATAAAATTTTTTATATGTAGGCTTTCCAAGTCGAAGGACCAGTCACATTTTACAAACTTTGATACCATAGACACAGAACATCCATACACTAAGTACTTGTGGATTCATTTGTGTGCTGTGTGGGAATCGAACCCATAATAGTCAGTCTGATATTATCCACCATAATGTGTGCAGTAGTAACGATTTCAATCAATCGATATGCATCGAATATTTCTTGAAGGACACCGGAATTATGAAATAATATTTGATACTAGCTGACCCACGCAATTTCGTCTGCTTCACATAAGAGAATTTACCTAGATTTTGCAACATTTTTCGTTTATGCTCCGCTCCTATTGGTCGTAGCGTGACGTTATATAGCCTATAGCCTTCCTCTATAAATGGGCTATCCAACACTGAAATATTTTTCTAATTTTTACCAGTAGTTCCTTAGATTAGCGCGTTCAACCAAACAAACAAAATGTAAGTGAAATCGGCGCGTGAGCGCCCCCGCCTTTTTATAAATGCAGCGGATGGCCGTTTCGCGCGTTAAACAAAAATCAACCGTATAGCCGTACCCATACTGGCGCGGTGAGATTTGGAAGTTTTATTTCATCTATATCTTGTTTGTTTA
This sequence comes from Catocala sponsa, assembly GCA_963564715.1. NCBI lineage: Eukaryota > Metazoa > Arthropoda > Insecta > Lepidoptera > Erebidae > Catocala > Catocala sponsa. The sequence goes on along the minus strand of OY751356.1, from coordinate 599,604 downwards.
TAAACCGATTTCTATAATTTCTTTTTTATAAAATAGATATTAACGTGTACTTTTTGAATATGGGCGTTTGATAAAGGTATATCTATGTGAAATACAATATATTTATGTATTTAATACACTTTGAAGAAATGCCTAACAATTAAACACGTAATAGTAGCTAATTTATAAAAGATAGATATATACTATTGAAGACTTTTTTGTAGATCTTTTGAAGACTATGATCTTTGTAATACATACTTTTGGTGTATGATCAACGTATGCGAGGATAAGAGCTCGAAAGCGCATTTTCATCCGACTTGCTTCAAATTTATCGTCACTGCTCAGCTTCTATGTGTCTTAGCGTTATGTTATATAGCCTATAACCTGCCCAGGAGGATGGACTACAATCGTACCAAATTTGGTTAAAATCCCTTCAGTAGTTTTTGACCCATGCGTGCATATACAGACAGACAGACAGACAGACAAAAAATTTACTGATTGCATTTTTGTCATCAGTATCGATAACCATTCATCCTCCAATATTAATTTTGAACATATATTCAATGTACAGAATTGACCTCTCTACAGTTTTATAAGTATAGATATAGATAGATATAGATTTAGTCCAGATTTACAGAGATACCTAATGAAAAAATTAACTGTAAATTTAGACTCGTGGCATTTTTACGAATGGATATTATCAGATGATAATAATTAACGATTATGGTAATTACTTTTGCAAATGCAGTCCAAAGAATATATAAGTAGATATCTAACCTCAAAGACACTGAGAAAAGCGCCGACTCCATCATAGCCCTTCTGTTTCTTTTCATGAGGTAGTTTAGCCGCCGGTGGCAAGTACGGGATGGGATCCCGAGCGGCGAATAACGCCAATAAGTTCGGTGGCAAAAACTGCGTCATAATGGAACACAATTATGTCCCAAATAAAACACTATATATCGCACTTAATATACAATCTTACATCCTAACACCGAGTCTATAACATATTATCACTATTTTCTTGTGAATTATTACTAAAGTAACTATTCTTCCAGTTAAAACTCTCGTGAAATAAAATTAAATTTTCAACACGCTTCCATCCGCCATTGTTGTAGCGTTTATGACCCATAGACAAAAATAATATTTTTTCACGCAGATGAGAGATGCGTTGAGTTATTGCTTAATACGATTTATAAAATACTTTCTTTCCTGTCGAACGAGTGAGTTCATTGTGGTTCACCGTTCATTCTATATGTATACAAAAGAAAATTAATAAAATCTGCTTATTAATGAATTTCTGACCAAATAATGATCAGAACAATGACTGGCTGATTAGTTCAATAATAGTAAAATGTATAATTGAATCTAGACTTTATAAAAGACATAAGAATACAAAGCTGTCTTCTACCTTAAATATTTACTTACTAATACATACATTAACGGTTTTAGTCAAGCATCTATCCTTACAGGAAGACAAATACGAACAACTTGGCTTTATTCAAATCGTATCGTATACACATAAGCACGGTGACAAAGAATGTGATTGCTATGCACAAACACCATCGTGACCTCATGTCTCAATTCCGATGCTCAGGCAAAGAATAGTTCGGTTTTTCTGTTAAGATTTTCTGAACTGGGCTGTGTTTATAAAGGCGTATGTAGTGTGGTTTAAGGTTTAGTGAAAAATGCTTACCTACTTTTGGACGAAAGGGTAGCATTTCTTCATCCTTTTCACAGAGAGTTCTCTAAGGAACTGTTTAATTTGGTACTATCGTTACTTATACTGCAGCAAAGTTTTATCCTTACCATCTAAACACATTTCTGTCCGGCACTGTTCGCTTTCATTTGTTTCCCTCACGTTCGTGAAGGTTCTGGAAGAAATTACCTGCCGCCATGTTTCCCGAGCGTTATAACTTGTCCTTTTACGAGACAAGAGAGTACTGCTTAATAATAGTAGACAGCCGGTTGGCTGTGTAGAAGGCTGACATTGCTAAAGTTTATATACATCATTATTACTTATGTACCAAGCGAGCTAGTGTGCTATCTCGTCTGCCACTAGAAGCGATAATAAAACGTTTACTTGTATACACAACCAAGCCGCTGCATACCATAAACCACATAGATGGCAAACAAACGGTCTGACTAATGGTAATCAGTTATCGTAGTAAAATTGTGCATAACCGCATAATTGTATCTCGCTCTATGTTCCGCCACACTCCCATTCTGGCAACAGTAAAGATACTGGTATTTTACGTAGATATTTGGTGCGAGTAGTTATAACTTATAAGTTCCACGATCGAGCCGAATTTACTTACTGAAAAATCAATACTACCTGGTTAAAATTTGGATTTAAGATCGATCACACACTGAATCGATTTGAGCAACTATTAAATCGAACCGATTCTCGTGATCTTAACTAATATTATAAATGCGAGTGTGTGTTTGTATTTAACGCTGTTACGCCTTAAGTACTCGACCGATCATCATAAAATTTCCCATACACGTAGTCAGCTGTACAGAAAAGGACATAGAGTACTTTTCATCTAGAAAATAATAATAAGAATAAAACGAAAACAAGATGAATTATAGTTAATTTAATATTAAAATAATATATATTTTGCTCTATTCTGAAGCTTTAGCTACGCTACGCTCATCTAAAATTCTCGTGCCTTAAGCATCAATTTTATCATCAACTACATCTTCCGCTCCTGACTTTTCCTTCTTAGATTTCTTATTCTTCTTCTTTCTCTTGTTAGGATCACTCTTTTTACTTATATCGTTATATTTCAACAACTTCTTATACATTTTGAGAAGTTGTTTTGCATCTTTTTTTAGGTTATCATTAATAGGCGCTTCTTTGACTGGATTCACGAATTTGGTAGAACCTTCTAGAGTGTTATACTGATCTATAGAACCTTCTGCAACTTCTGAATCATTGACTTCTTCTTGGGTATCTTCTATATTCTCTTGTATACTCTCTTGTACCTTCGATTCTTCTAATCTCTTCTTTAATTCCCTATTCTTCTTTCTCAAAGCGTTTAAAATATTCGACGTGTTCAAAACCTTTTTAACTTTCTTACTTTCTAAATAACGATCTTTCCATGACATGTTTACTTCTTCTGCTGCTTTATTAGACTCGTATTCTTTTATCTCTTGTTCTGTTATTACTTCTACTCTTTCTATTTCATCTATTTTGGCTGAGAGAGCTTCTATTTCTGAAGTTGTTGGTTCTTTAGATAGGACGTTTTGAGTTTCTGTTTCATCTTCGTTGGATGAATCGTCTGATAGTTCGTACACTTCATCACTGATTTCTACTATTTCATTTGAACTGTCTTCTTGGATGTCAGGGTTGTCAGTGTCAGATACATGGCCAGGTGGTTCCTTTTCGTCTATTGTTGAATCCTGGGACTTGTCTGGAGTAGTCAAATCTATTTCTACGGTATCTTCTTTATTATCTTGTGCTTCTTCCAGAGGTTTAGAAGAACCGTCAACAGCGTCTTTAGTACTAACAGTATCTTTTGTAGAAGATTGTGCACTCATATTGTGAAAATTCTGATCGCCGCTCTCACGAAAATCCTTCTTCTTACTCTTTTTCTCTTTCTTAGACTTCTTATCCTTTTTCTTTTTTTTCTTTTTAGGGTTGCCATTTTCTTCGTCTGATATACAGACTACTTCTGGTTTTAGCTCTATAGTTTCAACTTCTGAACTTTCTCTGTCTGATAATTCACCATCTGACAACTCTTTTGATTTTGTATCAGGTTTCACTCGACTATTTTCTTCTGTAGGTACTTCTTCAACTTTTTTAATATCCTCTGTACTTTCATTTGATATATCAGCATTTTCATTAACAGTTACTAGCATTTCATCGCTTTGTAAAGTCTCCGTGTCAATATTTTCAACTACAGATTTATTTTCTTCGTCAATTTTAACGTCAGTCTGTGGATTGCTTCGAGAATTTATTACTGCAATGTTGCTATCAGCGATTTCGTTGTCTACTGTCTCTGTTTCTTTCTTTTCAACACTAGCAACTTCTGTATCTCCTATATTTTCAACTTCTTCTGCTATATTTTCATTTTCTGCTTGATCTTGCTTCGGAATTTCATTTTTCTCCGCTCCTTCTTTAGATTTCCTAGTTTCCCTAGATCTCTTTCGTTCTTTTGTTGCTTCTGTTTGTTTGTGTGTCACATTTTTAGCTGCCTCTCCATCCGATTCAGCATCTGAACTAGAATCAGAGCTCACAGCATCATAGTTCTTACTGTCTAGATCCTCTAAAAGATCCATTTTCTCAGAATCAGATAGTTGTAGAGTAATTTCATCGTTATCGCTAGCATTAGACGGTCTTTTCTTCTTTTTCTTTTTAGCTTTTCCTTTATCTTTTGATGTTGTATCTGTTACCTCTTTATCTTTCGGTGTAGTTGTATCTTTTGTCTTTTTATCTTTTGAAGTTGTACTATCTTTAACTTTATCTTTCTTGGGTTTATCTTTGGACATGTCTTTGTTAACTTTTTCTGGTGTTTTGTCTGTAGTGACGTTGCTTTGTGAATTAGATTTGGGTTTAGGGTCCTGGGGGACACACTTCGGTCGGTTGAGTTTGATTTTCTGCGGTTTTTGCTGAGGCACCGTGATGATGAGGTCATTGACCCTTTTTGTGACAGTTTTTGTTTGGACATCCGGTGACTTTAATTTCACGTTATCTGTAATATTAAAATTTATTTTAGTAATTTTATTGTCTTGGTAGCGCAGAGGTTTTGAAGTGGTTAGTGTGCATAAGGTCTCGGGGTTTTATTCCCGGGTCAAATAAAATGTTATTGGGTTTATTATGCCAAGAAATTTTGACTAGCAGCTCGAAATCCAATAGAATTGTACTTGGTAAGGTAATAATAAAAATTGGCACTTTCATACCAACCTCTACTGTAGGAATGGTAGGACAGTAGTTTGATATATTATATGATGGTAATAGCTTGGCACAGCAATGACACTATCATCAAGATAGCAGGTTCTGACCCTGCTTAATGGACTGCTAATCAGAGGCCTCGAGTTTGATTCCAAGGCACTTCTGATTTTCTGAAGTTATAAGCACGTTACATCGCTCGCTTTAACGGTGACGGAAAACATCGTGAGGAAACCTGCATGTCTGACAGTTCTACATAATGTTCTCGAAGATATGTGAAGTGTGCCAACACGCACTGGGGCGGCGTGCTGGACTGTGGGCTGACGCTTCTCACACTGAGAAGAGGCCCGTGCCCAGTAGTGGGACAGTTTATTTACATGGCTGATCTACACATACAAATAAACTAACTTGTAGTGTGTCAATATAACAGCTTTTCACTAAATGCATGTGAAAGTATGTACGGTATTTATATAAAAAAATTAGATCTGTCTGTCTGTCTGTTCCGGCTAATCTCTGAAACGACTGGACCGATTTCGACGGGACTTACACTGACAGATACCTTATGTTATAAGGAGTAACTTGGGTTACTTTTATCTTAGTGTTTTTTTTTTGTTAGATACCACACGGGGGAATCCACAGATAACAGCTAGTGTTATATATAACTTACTGGTCTCCAAGTCCTCAATCTTGGGCTTCTCCTCATCACTGCTAATCTCCACTACTTCTGCTGGCTCCTCTTTTATCTCTACCTCGTCCTCCGAAGACTGCGTGTGAGTGGAATGAGAAGACTCTAGTCCTACCAAGTCTGATACAGGTTCTGTAAAAGAAAGAATTATTGAAGAAAATCATAAGGAAAACAAGTGTATCTTTTCGATATTAATTAAGACTGTTGCCTATTTTTGAAGTAAAACTTGTTTAGGCGCGTTGAGTACTTCTTGGGTGAACAAAAATCATCGAACTCGCGTCATCGTCACGCTTCCACGCTTTATTATTTTTTTTAGAATATTAACTATATCTCAGAAATGGTGAGTCTTACGCAAAGAATAACGAAATTTTGATCCCCTTTATAACCCCTAAGAAAGTATCAGGGACTAGCATTCGACCCGCCAATATTTCGCGTCGGTCACTTACGCACTATGGCCTAATTGTGTGGCTAAGTGCGGATAACACACGTCCAACTAACTAACTAACACTTTGCCCAACCTGGGCATCAAACCTCATGCTTAGATGTAACACTCACTACCTCTGCAAGGCACTCAGCTTCATAATATTATACGTACTTGTCTGTTCTTGTTGCAACTGGGCCCTGATTGCTCTGGCCCTTGCCTGTAATTCCAGGAGCTCTAGCACTGTGAGGCCTGCCCTGGAGGCCTTGGACTTATCAGCCTCCTCCTCATTGTCTCTGTCTTTAGACTTCCTGCGTTTGGACTTGGAGCTGTGGTGACGGTGTTTGTGCTGAAACAAAAGAAGAAATTATTTAAGCAAGTAATATATGATTGATGGAATGGATGATACTGTCGATCATGGATCATTTTGATTCTGACAATCTGTTGAAAGTTGTGGGTTTGATTCTTTCTTCTTCTCCCTAGCCTTTATTATTCCCAAGTCACTTGGGATCGGCTTTTCTGTGGGTTTGATTCTTTGCGAAAATTAAATATAAAATACAAAATAAAAGTCAAATTCTAAAATACTTTTCTTTTTCTTTAGTTTCTATAATAGATAACTTCCGCACTAGGAATAGATCCTGTGTCGCGGGGATTTACAAACATTCAAACAATGGACACAGAGAACACTCAGACTTCGGCACAACTACTTCTGGAACATACAAATGTTTGTCCCGTGTGGGGACCCACGACACTCGGCGCAGTGACAATAAATAGCTAGGCGATTATTTAAACCACTACGCCATCCGTGCAGACAAGTCAGTTGTAGCAAGTAATTTTTTTTTAATTGCCTTTGGTGGCAGACGAGCAAGGGGCCCACCTGATGAAATGTGGTAACCACTACTCATGGACTTCAGCAATGTCAGGACACAGCAAAGGCGCTGCCTACCGTGAAAGAAGAACTCTCTTTAAGCCTCGTTTCAAGAAGGACATATCAAAGAGCTCGGGAAACACCGAAGCAGGCAGTTCATGCCAGAGCTACGACCATCCGAACGACCATGGCGAAAGTCATACTGGTGGTCACTAATCAGCTGATGATCTTCAAGGTACCAAATAACAATGCGTTTTATTAACCGCTCCACAACTTTGGAGAGCAAGGAAGTAATCGCTATCGGCCTATAGTAGTTTGAAGGGTCCGACCGTCACCCCTTTTTGGAATCGGGTGAACATGAGTGACCTTCCACGAAGATGGAACCTTTGAAATAATACCTCTAAATATGCATGGCGACATATTTATTAGAAAATGCAATGCAACAAATAGTTATTTTAAGTCTTTGTGTATGTCATCAGTCTGTGTGTTGTTCCTACTTTCAATGTACATCCAGTTCCATGCCAAACCTTTAAAAAAATAACTGAGACCTACAATTAGTAATAACAAAGTATAAAATAATCTGACCTTCTTTTTAGTTTTGTCTTCTAGGCTCAATATTTCTTCATCAGAAGATATACTATCTAAAGATATTGTCTCTAGTGGTTCTGTAGCGGACTGGCTTGAAGATTCCGTGTCTGATGGTGGCTCAGCCCCGTCAAGGATCGCACAAAGACGTTTTGAACTAATACCTAGTAACTGAAAAAGTGAAACTATAAATAATTAAGCAATGATAGCCTAGTGGGTGATTGTTAGATTGCCACTCAGAGTACTCCAGTTTGATTGCTAGACATGCACTTTTGAGTTTTCGAAGGCATGTTCATATAAAATATTTTATTATTGTTTGTTATACAGTCTTCTCCCTAGCCTTTATTATTCCCAAGTCACTTGGGGTCGGCTTTCTAGTCTAACTGGATTTGACTGAATATCAGTTTCTACACGGAGCGACTGCCATCTGACCTCCACAACCCGAAGGCTAATGATACTCTAAGGCTAGACCAGTATCAAGATATTAGAGGGCACCGACTTCCCAATAAATGAATAGATGTTCATGGCAGCCGGGACCGACGGCTTATCGTGCTCTCCGAGGCACCGAACAGGCGATAATTGTCAGTCAATATGCACATAATTTCGAAAAGTCATATAACTTCCGAAAGTCAGAGGTGCGCGACGTGGGTTCGAACCCGAGACCCTCTGCATTGCAGCCTGTTGGTCTCCCCACTGAGCTATCGCTGAAGAATCGTCCATAATAATACCTAGCAAATGTTAAATGTAAACAAGTTAATTAAATACCAAACCTCCTCAGTGCACAGTTCTTGCAAGTCGTCAATAGAGATATTCCTGACACATGCCGGCGCCATTAACTTCAATTCCTTGTATTTTATCACCGAAAATACCTGGTGCATAAGCTCTACTCTATCATGTATGTAATACGCTAAATCATGTTGTTCTTGTTCCTTGTTTTGGGAAGTAGAAGTCTCCGGTACCTCCCTTTTCACCTTATGGTGTTTGTTACGCTTCATATTCATTTAAAACTTTAAAATATCAGCAATCTATACAATACAAGTAAAAGAAACAACCCAAACACTGAATGACTGAAACTGAAACACGAGAATATTATACAGCTTATTTGAGATGATCAAAAACATTTCAGTCTGCAAGCAAGTCCGAAGATCATTCACGGGGCAGCAAACAATACAATTTAGTTGGGTTATCACATTTCTAATGTCAAATATGGCATTTTCTAATAATGCGTTCATAATTTTGAAGGATCATTTTGGAGTAGTAACATTGTACTTTGCAGCTTTGGCTTTGTAGTCACAGAGTACTTCCAAGTAGGTAAGATTCGTAAAGAATCTATAAAAACCTTCTTCGTTGCTGAAACTTTTGTTTTTGAATAAATCACTCAACATTTTTCATACATATATTATGGTCTAGATTACAATAATTACAAAGTTAAAAAAATTATAATGTAAAATATTCAGAATTACCGGAGTATCTTTTGACAAATGCATCTGGAGGATAATTATGTTCATTGTTTATATTGATAGAGAAATACAAACAGCTTTTAAATTTCCTAATGCATTATTGTCGGACGATACCATATTATGTTACGTGCAGTAAAATTAATAACATAGTAATTTGTACTACAAAGTTCTGAACGCATTTTATTTGGAACATAACAATCTTTAGGACAGTGACAATGGCAGTCCAAAAGTTATATGAAAGTGATAACTTTCTAGTTGTAAATAAACCATACGATATGTACATTAATTCTGACGACGAAGCTGAGAAGGTAAGGCCTTTGTCATTTATAACCGTATTAGAATTTCCTCTGAATTATAGATATAGGTTAGGTTTTCCAAAACATTGATTGAAGTAGTGTTGTAACAAACTTTAATATACTAACTAAAATATCGATATGATTATTATCGATACATTACTAAGGTAATTTATAATACTGTGTGTTTGTGTGTAAAAACATACACCAATAAAGTAAAGTAATATAATGATCACCCATACCACAGATAATACAGTGTGAGTCTTTATATAGTGCACATATTAAAAAGGGTGAAAATATAAACAATTTTATCGACGGCAAAATGTTTAAAAAAATCTTTTAAGGACTTAATTTTTTTTACTCTCGTCTTGATACCCCATGCAAACAAAGTGTTACTACTTTTAAACTAAATGTGATATTAAAACAAAACAAAATTAATAATAATCTGGAATAATAGGCCGAGCTAATAAAGCCATATTTTTTTGAAAAATAAGCCTCATAAATTAGTTATTAATGATTTTTTGAAGAAAATTTACCATTTTACTACCAATTTTTGCAATAAATGTAACATTTATCAAGAAAATGTCCCCTTTACCCTTTCTTAAGAAAAATTATTAAATTTTAAATTTAAATTTAAATATATATTTTTTAAATTTTAAATTTAATAAAATTGTTTATATTTTCACCCTTTTTAATATGTGCACTTTATAAAGACACACTGTATATTACTATGCTACCCATACCCACCTTAGCTCTTGCCAGAAAGACAATAGTTGTCCGATATTGAGTAATGCTTCCTTCGTCCGAGGGTTGTTCCGAAGCCTAGGTTACTCACGCTTCTGCAATGTAAGACCACATAAGCTGGTTTCTCTTAGCATCCGTACAGCCTCTGCCTAAGGGGTCTGTCGGTAACCTTATATCATATTGCAGTCTTTGGGTAATACCAATGTTTAAGATGTATTAAGCAAGCAGTCATAAATAAATATGATAATTAAACGAAAGCAAAAATTTCTTTAGCCAAGTTTGCCGCGATGTACACAAATCCACGATAAAAAAGTTTTATATAGATAACGTAGTGGTAGAAGTGGTCTCCTCGCCTCTGACGAGACAAAAATTTATGTGATTCACAAAGGATTGTTTCGAGTTTTGGTGTTCGTTGTTTGAATGTTTGTAGATTCACCCGCGACAAAGGATATATTCCAAAATTAGGAGTTGTCTTTTTAAACTATTTTTATTCCAATTTCGTTCTATATGACTATAGTATATTTACAGTTGGGTTGTTGTAGATTTAAGAGAGAGTTCTGTTACATTTGCGCTAAATACTTGAATGTTACGAGGTAAAGGTGTACCGTACCTATCGGGCGAGCTGATCCTTAAAATATATAATAATTACACTTTTCTGATCTTTGGTTATATCTAATTCAGCAATTGTGTTTATATAATATTGTCTTCCGTTTACATAAATGCTACAAATTGAAAGCATACAACTTTATACTGCTGATATCATATTTTGTTAATATTTTTTTCTGAATCGTTTATTCCTATGTAAGACTGCTGTGCATGAGGTCTCGGGTTTGACTTCTGGGTCGGGCAAATTCTCTATGCACAGCATCTTAAACCGTATTTAGTAAACGGTAAGAAGTCGAAGCCGCTGAAATGTGACCATCGTGGACGGTTTTATATAACTACTAGCTTTTTCCCGCGGCTTCGCTCGTTTGGAAATATTATTTTTTTGGATAAAAGGTACCCTATGTCCTTTTCTATACCCCGATGACGTAGGTATATACGTAATTTCATGACGATCGGTCGAATAGTTAAGGTATGAAAATGTACCAAACAAACTAAATTCCATTAGCATTGATAAAAATACTAGCGACTCGCCCCGGCTGCGCACGGGTAGTACAAAACCTTAAAAAATTATATACCTAAACCTGCCTAATGAATCACTCTGTCTATTGGTGAAAACCGCATGAAAATCCGTTCAGCAGTTTTTGAGTTTATCGTGAACAGAGAGAGAGACGCGGCGGAGGACTTTGTTTTATAATAAGTAGTGAAGGTTAGGCAGTTAGGATGTTATTATACCTATCGTTTTGTTTTTCAGAACACAGTGACTTATCATATCGCGTCGCCAGACTCTCACCTGGCGACGTCCATTTTTCCATTACACTTCGTCCAACGCCTCGACTATGCTACGAGTGGAGTCCTCTGTATTGCCAAAAATAAAACTTCTGCTGCGAGAGCTGGCACAATGTTTGAGAAGAGATTTAGTAAGAAATATTACTTGGCCATATTGAGGGGGCATGTTGAGTTTGAAGTGGCTGATATTGAGTTTAATGTTGGTAAGTATTATTTAGTTATTTAATAACTTGATTTTGCCCGCGGCTTCGCGTTAGTGTAGATCCTTACTAATATTATAAATTCGAAAGTAACTCTGTCTGTCTATCTGTCTATCACATACACACAACACCATCTAGCCCAAACTAAGCAGAGCTTGTACTATGGGTACTAGACAATGGATGAACATACATATATACCTTTTTTTTGTAAATACATACATATTATACATAGAAACACCCAGACCAAGACAAACAACCATGTTCATGCACACAAATGTTTGACTTGTGCGGGAATCGAACCCGCGACCTCAGACGTGGCAGTCGGTTACACAAACCACTACGCCAACGAGGCCGACGACTCTGTCTGTCTGTTACTTTTTCACGGCTAAACCACTCAACTGATTTAGATGAAATTTGGTACAGATATAGTTTAAAACTTGGGGAAGGACATAGGCTACTTTTTATTGATATAGGTACCACGCGGGCGGAGCCGCGCGCAAAAGCTAGTCTTCTATAACTCGGGAACGGTACTTTTTTTTCTGGGTGAAAGGTACCGTATGTTCTTGTATGTAACGCTGACAATGTGTATGCAAAAGTTCACGATGATCGGTTGTGTAGTTAAGGTGTGAGAGCACAACAAACAAACAAAATCACATCTATAAGTAATATTATAAAGCTGAAGAGTTTGTTTGTTTGGTTGAACGCGCTAATCTCAGGAACTACTGGTTCAAATTGAAAAATTATTTTAGTGTTGGATAGCTTATTTATGGAGGAAGGTTATAGGCTAAATATTATCACGCTACGACCCACGGATGCCGGGCAGTAACTATAATCGCGGGCACATCCAGTTTGTAATATTAGCGGGATTAGGATTAGTTTCATATTTGGAGTCAATCAATCAGCTCGTTGCAGACCACTGCTGGACATAGGCTTCTCCCATTTTGCGCCACACCATCCAGTCTTCTGCCTTCTGCATCCAGTCTACCGTCAACCTTCTTCATGTCATCGTCGGTCCTTCTGGCTGGAGGGCTATTTATGTTTATCAAGTTACGGTGTCCACTTTCTAATATTTGGAATGTCAGTCATAATTAAAAATGTATTGCGTTTGGCCGCCGGTGTGCCGCTATTTTAACCTCGCGTCTTTGACAGTTCATTTAAGACAGGACGTCCGTCAAGTCAGCTAGTTGTAAATATACTATAAATATTTTGTAGTAATAATTTAAGTTCCTTGTTCTGAACTTAAGGCAATCTATATGGAGTATGGGGTTCTTCAAAAGGGGTGTTAAAAGGTTTTTACAGGGTTAACAACGCGCAAGTGATGCCTCTGGTGTTATACCTGGCGTCTATACGCTACGGTGAGCACTTACCATCAGATGACCCGTATGCTTGTTTGCCAATTTAGTAATATGAAAAAAATAGAAATATATATTTAGTGCTTATGGTTGTATTGTCTCCTACAGGTATAGATCCTCTCACACAAGAGTCCAGCCACAAGATGACGGCGTGCACCACAAGCGGGTCAAACGAGAGTTGTATACTGGCGAGAAACGCACAAACAAGGGCGTTGCGACTTGAAACTGGGTTCTACAGAGATGATCCAGTCTCCGTGGTGCTGTTGAAGCCGATTACAGGTAACTTTCTACTGATTTTTGTGATGGCGTAGTGGTTTAAGTTGTCAATTCGCCATTGGCGCCGCGCCGAGTGTTGTGGGTTCGAATCCCACACGAGACAAAACGTTGCGTGGCCCACAAATGGTTGTTCCGACTCTGGTTGTTCTTTGTGTCCGTTGTTTGAATGTTTGTTAAGTCGCCCGCGACACAGGAATTATTCCTAGTGCGAGAGTTGAATTTAAAAAAATACAGATAAGCTTGTTATTTCACTTATTTCACACCGCTCACATACGTTTTTTCATTAAAATAAGAAAGGTAGCAAAATGCCCACACCACACCAGCGCCAGACGCCATTTTCTGTGGCATGCGTCTTAAATCTATATGTTTGTGGCAGGTCGCCGGCATCAGTTACGAGTGCACTGCTGCGCCGTCGGTCACACTATACTAGGAGACTATACATATAGTGGCACCAGGGATACTACCCCGCATCGGATGTTTCTACATGCGACCAGGTATTGTGGAATACATATATATTAGAGACATTACCTTACACACCACGATGACAATAGAACACACACACACACACACACACACACACACACACACACACACACACACACACACACACACACACACACACACACACACACACACACACACACACACACACACACACACACACATACACACACACACACACCCACACACACCCACACACACCCACACACCCACACCCTCACACACACACACCCTCACACACATACACACACTCACACACATACACACTCACCCTCTTACACACAGATACCCACCACACATACAAATTTTGATATTTAAGTTTTTGCTTTTACCTTTTTAATTTATAAGTTTTTACTATTGTCCATTAATACAATATTGACATTATTGTACACTGTGTTATGGGGAATAAACTGACTCCTGTAATACAGTATTTAACTAGCTCAGAGGTCAGGGATTCAAATAATTGTAAAACAAACCTATGTCAATAAAGATATTTTTTATTTTATTTTATTTTCATTTGCCCGTGGCTTTGCGCACATAAAAGTAGGTTAGACAGACCCAAGACAAGATGGAAAGATGTACTGCAAAGAGATATGAGTGAATGCCAAGTGACTGAAGACGAGGTCTAAAACAAAGCGAAGTAGAGGCAGAAGATCACGAAAATTTACTCCACCACCATGTGGGACTTAAACTAGGAGGAGAGACAGAGTAGCAGTACCTTTTTTAAAATAAAATACAGCCTATGTTAATCGGTGATAATATAGCTTTCCAAGGGTGAAAGAATTTTTAAATCGGTTGTGTAGATTTTGAGTTACATCCTTACAAACAAGCAAAAAATCAAATCTTTCCTCTTTATAATATTAGTATATATTATAATGCGTACAAACGTACGATAACATTTATCTTACTAAGTAATAAATGAATAGGGTAGCTCACTATTTTTCATTATTTAAGTGAAATTGTTGCATTACCCAAACTTTAGAGCTCAAACAATTTTTAAAAACTACCTAAAGATAAGATACATGCGTTTCAGATTTGATAGTACGGGTAGTTGTCAAATGACAGAAAAAGGATGCACGATATACTGTGACGTAACCGCTGTTTAAATGCAGTTTGGATATAAGAAAAAGTGGGGATGTAGGAGAGAGATCTTGCTATCTCCCACATCCCCACTTTTTCTTATATCTAAATTTTAAATATTAACTATTCCCTTATTTTACTAAATATATTTTGTACTTTCCGATATCTATTTATGAAATACTTTTATTTTCTTACAGACTGGTCTTGCCCCTACAACATGAACCTTTAGATATTCAAACAGCGGAACCATTTCATTCAGACCCACTATTCAGCACAAAATGGCGGTCAGACACCAGCTACTACAAATATAAAGACAAATCGGACTTTCTGTCGGTGTGTGATATACTTGACAAATCGTATGTCCTCGGAGTTAATTACAAAATGTTTAAGCTATAAATTTCATTATTATAAAGTAAGCTGTCACGTTACAAATAACAAATATTGATAGAATTAAAACAATAAATTTGTGAATCGCCTTAATTATTGACTAATTTGTGTTTGATTTTCTTAACTAGCGACTCTCCTCGGCTTCGCACGGGTAGTACAAAACCTTAACAAATTATACATTTAAACCTTCCTCATGAATCACTCTGTCTATTGGTGAAAACTGCATTCAAATTCCGTTCAGTAGTTTTTGAGTTTATCGCGAACAGACAGATGACTTTGTTGACGTGACAACGTCTAATAAATCGATGAACGCCGGCTGCACGCACGAAAAAGGATGACTCATTGTCCCGTTACGCTCATTGTCCCGTTACGCTCATTGTAACGTTACGGGAAAGAAATTTTGTTATGACGTTGTCACGTTAAACTATCGTCCGTAAACCAACTTTACAAAAACCAATTTTTTTTTATAATATGGGGTGATAACTAGATTTTGCCCGTGAATTCGCTCGCGTAAGTTGTAGTTGAGTGGTAATCTATGTCATATTCTGTTATCCTGACAACTTGTATGCGAAATTTCATGATGATCGGTCGAGTAGTTCATAATAATACTAGATATTGCCAGTGGCTTCGCTTAAGTAAATGTATCTGAGTGAAAGGTACGCTGTTTTGTTTTCTGTTCCCCTGACAACGTGTAGGTATGCGTAATTTCATGATGATCAATCGAGTAGTTAAGACGTACCGGTGCATGACGGACATGCCGACGCACAGTGTCTAACACCGCCAACATCCTAACTCCGGGCTGATATTGAAATGTCTTAAAAGAAAAACCTAATAAGTTTTTCTTGACCCGACCCAGGATTCGAACCCGAGACCTCTTGCACAGCATTCGCATTCACTACCACTGCGCCACGGAGGCGATCTAGATTCTAGTGTCTAAAGTATACCTAGTAGTTTATGTAATTATACGTAAAATCATAGGCTGCTAGCTCTGGGCTATGTGCAGGATGGGTGACGAGTTCTACTTTTTAGAAAGCTAAAAATGACTTTGTTTTGTTGGCCGTGTGCGAAGAAGCGTTTCATTGATTTAAGAGAATGCGGCTTCTTGGTCGTCTTTTGCGAACTTTTTCGAACACCCTGGGTAAACAAATGGTAGAGTACCACTCGGTATTGACACTCTTTTGATTCTCAAGTGGAATCCTGTAGATGGGACCCGTAGCCGAGAAAAAAAACGTGATAATTTTTTTACCCACGTTTCTCGCCTGCCTCTATTTTGTTGGTCTGTTTTCACTTTCAAACACCAATTCTCAAGATTGAGCTTTTTATCGGGTTTAAAACAATAAATCCACGTTTAGTCTCCTGTGACAGTGTCATAAACAGCATTTGATAGTCCGTGATCGTACTAAACGTGACAAAATCCGTAAAAAGTAGTTAGTTCAATAAATAACATTCGCGTAAACGTAAGACAATATTATGTTCTATTATATTTACCAACACTGCCCCTCGAAGTAAGTATTAGTCGATATTCGCACTTCACTGTTGTTTGGTACATTATATAAACTTTATTTTTTCAGATAGGAGTGCTTTCTTTAGGATCTGCAAGTAGTTGCGAGGCTGGTCATCCCACCTTTTCCACCAAGATCACTGGGTACATCTGGATTCAGAACTTCTTGTAAAATAAGTTCCTTACGTAAAATATACAAATGTATAATGGAATGTTTTTATATGTGTATCTATCATGATCTAATTTATATAATAAGCGGCGGTAGCCCAATGGATAAGGCATCGGACCTGCGATCGAGAGCTCGCTGGTTAGAATCTCACCCATTGCACTACTGACGTGGACCCTATCCTAATACAAGCATTCTAGCTTAGCTGGAGGGGTTAACAAGAATAATAGTAATTTAAAACCCAAATTGCTAGTATAAAAATCATGGTCTAATTTAATTTGTATAGATTGAGTGTGTACAAGTAATGTAAAAAATTGATATGTGCAGGATATAATTTTATTTTAATCTAAGTTAAACAATAGGGTAGTTGTCTATGTTTAATTTTGTACATTATACCCAAGAGCAAATAGTAATCCAAAGAAATCTTCTTTGCAAACAAATACCTATCTAAATTGGTTACAAAATAAGAGAGTTACTTATTAATATGTTAAACTTAGATACAGGAAAAAGTGGCATTGTAGTAGAGATATCTCACTATCTATCTCGGACAGCAGCAGCGTTAGAATAGCGGTTACGGCATAGTTTCTATCGTGCATCCTTATCTGTCATTTGACAACTACAACTACTACTTGATTTCAAACACTTGTGACTTACTTATTTTTGAGTTTCATAAATTCTTTGCATTTTATTATTTAACTAATATAGGTATTAGGCTTGTGTGAAATGTGAGTCACCCATATTGTTAAAGTCCCCGCAAACAGCAGACTTTCGATCGGCCGATAGTTTGGTTGATTTCATAATTAGTGTGAAGATGTATGGGAGTGCGCACATTATAACGATTCGGTATAATCGGCCGATAAAAGTCTGATGGGCTACACGATTACTTCGAAACCGAACCGTCGGCAAACTATCGGCCGACTGCTAAATTAGTACGGTGCGGCGCTCTTCCACGCGCGCATACCATCGATTGTTTTGTCAACCAGACTCGCCCTATAGTTCAGTTTAATATATACTAGTCTATGGTTCAGTTTGCTCCGAGCTGTGGCACTGGACGTTCATATCCTTGATAATCTAGTAATTTGGAATGCATCGTGTAAAATTTTCCTTGCAATAATCTGTTACTGTAGATGCATAGGATGCACTCAATACTCTCGATTTCTCTTTTTGGTCCTCGTCCTCCGTTGTATAAAAGCAATAATAATACTTCTGGAATTGTGTAATTTTCATTATGCGACCACTCTCGTCAAAAGCTGATTTCAAACCAAATAGCAAATCGTCCGAGAGCTGTCGACCGATTGTTATCTAGTATGCGCACTCATCGCAGACCCGACTGTTTAGTCGGGTTAGTGTGCGCGCTTAACTGCCAATCTCGACCAAACTACTAGCCGATCCAAAGTCTGCAGTTTGCGGGGTCTCTTAATATATACATTTTATCGACATTATTTTGCTTTCCCAACCCATCCCTAAGTTATCAAAATTGACAGCTTGTATCAATAACATTGACAAGTATTTGCTAATAAAGCATTCTTGAATTTTACTTGAAATATTGCTAAATATCTAATAAAACCATCATGGACGTGGAAGCTGATCCTCTTGAAGGCAGTAGCTATGATCTAGGAGTAACGGTTAAAGCTGAAATCAAGGAGGAAGATGAGGACGATCAATATAACACCATGTATGTATGAACCTCTTTGATAAACACTCAAAGGCACCGTAACTTTAATAAAAAACAATAAAGTTCATATCAATGGTGCCTCTATTTGTTATATATATGTTTGACTGTACAACTAACATTCGCTTAGATTTATTTTAACAAGTATTTAGAATGTTATCGCGCTGAAAATGCTTGGGATGGTCGTTCCACAGTATTGTAATAATTCTCGGTTCTAAATGAATATTAGGGAAACTTAGATTTACAAATATATTTAGAGTCTAATAGGAATATCTTCTCAATCTTGGAGAATTACCACTGAGTAAGAATGTTCAGCCTATATAAATATATACATAGATTCACGCCTGTTTCCCAGAGGGGTAGGCAGAGACTACGGATTTCCATTTGCTACGATCCTGACACACTTCTCTGGCTTCAATCACTTTCATCACATTCCTCATACATGCCTGATTAAAATTTAAATCTTGTAGGGATTCAAAATGTTCGAAATGTTTTTATTCAAAACCAGTATTTATTTATTTATTTTATTTATTTGGAAAAACAAACAGATACATACAATTCTTAAATAAAACAATTTACAAAAAAAGATGGTGGTAAGTATGTACCTGATGATGATGAAGTATGTACCTCACAACGTTATCCACATGTTAATAAAAAAATTGTTTTGGAACTAATTGCATGCGAGCAGAGCTTTAACAATGAAAATATTGTAAGTCAAATACAGTAGGTACGAAATTACAAAAAATCTGTGTCAGTAAAAAATAAAATAATATTATGTTCAGACATTAGAAATATTATCAACCTATTTTTATTTTGCGTCATTAAATGCTCGTACACTAATACTAATGCACTGACACATATCTAGACCAATTTTTAGGTCAATTTTGTAATGACAGAGTCTACTTTCATTTGAAACTTTTCAGACAGTGCTGACACTGTCTAAAAAGTTTTACTGTCTTAAAGGTTTAGAGGTTAAATATTACTTTCAGTATATTATATCAGCCCTGTATTAAACTGTTCCACTGTTGGGCATGGGCCTCTTCTTAGTGTGAGAAGAGTTAGGCCATAGCCCACTACTCTGGCCCAGTGCAGATTGGCAGACTTCACATATTTTTGAGAACATAATTGAGAACTCTTAGACATACAGGTTGCCTGACATTGTTTTCCTTCACCGTTAAAGCAAGCGATAATTAACTATTTAATACGCACATCACTTTGAAAAGTCACAGATACACCTCTTGGGAACGAACTTGAGACCTCTGCGTAGTAATCCAACGGTTTCGCACTGGGCTATCACTGCTGTGCTTTCAGTAACAGATTGTAATTAATTGGTCATAGAATCAGCCATTGCATATTGTTATACAGCAGAATAAATATTTATACTAAGACCGATTCACAATAAAACTTAGTGATGTATATAAACAACTTAATTGATAGTGGAATATAATTATAATAAAATACATAAATATTTTGTTAATGATCAAACTTAAAATAACAACAGTGTGCAACAGTCAAATTATACAAAATGAAAATTTCCAACATTGCAATATTTGAGACAACTATCAACCATGTTGGCTTTGCACCGAGTTCAATCAGATTAGTAGGTACCATATAATAAATGGTATATCATCTTTCTTTTAAGCCAGTTTTTTTGTTAAAACCTTTTTTATTATTACAGTATAATGGTCTGAACCTAATATTTCAGTAATCAGTATCTCAGTAGCTCTCCTTTACACCCGGTATAATATTATAAGAGTATTTTTTTTTTATACTAGCCTTTCCACTCTAGGAATTATTCCTGTGTCCCGGGGACTTCACAAACATTCAAACAACGGACACAAAGAACACACAGACTCTGAACAACCATTTGTGGAACATACAAATTTTTGTCCCGCGTGGGATTCGAACCCACAACACTCGGCGTGGTGGCAGTGGTAAGACGATCATTTAAGCCACTATGCCAAACATGCAGTCAATTTCATGATATGGCTTGCTCAAACTGACCATATTTAAACGTCAACTTCTCCCTAGACTTTATTATTCCCAAGTCATTTGGGGTCGGCTTCTAGTCTAACCGGATTTGACTGGATATCAGTTTTTACACGGAGCGACTGCCATCTGACCTCCACAACCCGAAGGCTAACGATACCCAAGGCTTAAACCAGTTGTGAGGATATTAGAAGGCATTGACTTCCCAATAACGACTGCCATAGATGTTCACGGCAGCCGGGACCGATGGCTTAACGTGCTCTCCGAGGCACGGTGCAGGCGATAATTGTCAATCAATACGCACATAATTTCGAAAAGTCATATAACTTCCGAAAGTCAGCGGTGCGCGACGTGGGTTTGAACCCGAGACACTGCATTGCAGTCTGATAGTCTCCCCACTGAGCTATTTAAACGTCAACATTTGATAAAATTTAATGTCAATCTATGTTTGGCCATATCATTGAAGTAGGGTTTTCAGGGTATCAAAGGTTTTGTGAAAATTGCAGATAAAGAAGGAACTTATATTTCTAATAGTCTTGTGTTGTAACCACATTTCGCTTCAGTTTTATCTTCAATGGGCGCATTATTTTTAAGTTTGTCCGACGCCATAATGCATCACAAAAACAAAACGATATCAACGCCTCTAACGGTGGATAGTATAACTATTTCACGATATGTTGATGAAGAAAAAAAAGTGTTTGAGCATATAATGAAGTACCTGTGCGTTTAGCCGTGCATATAGTCAAATGCTGGTAATTCATTGATCTGGCAGAAAAACCGATAATAAAAAGGCATCCTATTTCTGTCATTTGAATAGACGTCGATTCGATTGATGATTAAACTGTGACGTAACCGGTATTGAAATGCTGCTGTGTGAGAGAGATAGCGAGATACCACAGCCCCACTTTTTCTTATATCCCAATTTAAAATATTACCTTATTTTGCAAGCAATTTTAATACTGTTTTCACAAAAAAGATATCCTTAGATATGAGAGAATTGCGCTTTGGTATAAAATAATGTACCAAATGAAATATACAAAAATTACATAAGTAACTACCTGTTTATAACAAGAATCGTATCGAATAATCGATGACACGATAAATCGTTAACGTCGTTGGCAAAATTGTTGAGCTAGTTTACGGCGGACGACAAAATGTCTTATTTGTAGACCTTATCCCTAACATGTTAATGTTTATTGTATACTAGCTTTTGTTCGCGGCTCCGCCCGCTTGGTACCTACATCAATAAAAAGTAGCCTATGTCCTTCCCCACGTTTTAAACTATATCTGTGTCAAATTTCATCTAAATCGGTTGAGTGTTTTAGCCGTGAAAAGGTAACAGACAGACAGACAGACAAATAGACAGACAGAGTTACTTTCGAATTTATAATATTAGTAAGGAAGTAAGGATATAACCTGGCAATACATACTGCCTAGTCAATATCACCGATTCATACATGTGAATAATTATTAAGCTTGCAACAATATAAATTCTCCGATTTTTAAATCGATAACCACACACGTTGTTACCCACGCGCTTTTAAATAGTTTACCGAATACACACATATCGCATATCCATCTAAAATTGCTGCCATAATACATTTGATTGTTTCAGGGCTCTACTAGAACTAGCACAATGCGTCCAAAGCAACCAAGAACCAATAGAATTCAACTCTACAGATGCAATGATGGATCCAAAAACTGGGCTAATGGTCTGCCTCCACTGCCTAGAAGACTTTGATTCCACACTGCTTTCCGACCATATGATCCTTGCTCATAACTACCGAAGAATCCTGTTCAAATGCCACATCTGCTTAAACACCTTTCAAGAGAAGAAGCTTCTAGCAATTCATAAAGAAGAATGTCGTCCTGAAACAAAGTCTAGAAAGCGTAGATCTTTTCAGCAGATTCTTAGAGATGTTGAAAGCAAATATTTTATGAACGACCAAGATCTTTTGGAACCTGTTTCTTGTCCAATATGCCTCCTGGAGTTGCCAAAGTATTGTCTGAAGGAGCATTTATTGAATGAACATCAGAAGCCGGATATGGTGCTGACTTGTGGACGGTGTAATAGGAATTTTAAGTCGAAGCTTACTTTGCGAGAACATGTCAAATTGGTACATGAGGCTATAGAAGATTCGGAAGAATGTGAGCTGTGCGGTCAGAAGTTTAGGAGCTTGAAGTATTTGTCGAATCATAAGAGGAATGTGCATCCTACCGGTGAGTAGTTTACTTTTTATTTATGTACAGACTATCTATTGACCCGTGTGAAACTGGTGGCGTTTTTAGGCAGTCTTCAATTGATTCGTTCAGAATTCAAGTATAGTTTAATTAATATCGTGAAAGCCTGGTCGCGTATTACGAATGGCAATGTCGCAAATAAGTGCAAAGTCTTGTGATTTTTAAATCTATTTGAGCGCTATTAATATGTAATTTTAAAAACTGAGGTGTGCTATAAAATCAGCCTTTATTTTTAACAAAATGTTTTCACATTTCTTCGACACGTCAACTTAAAATATTATTCTAATTCCTTACTAATATTATAAATTCGAAAGTATCTCTGTCTGTATATCTGTCTGTCTGTTACCTTTTCACGGCTAAACCACTCAATCGATTTTGATGAAATTTGGTACAGATATAGTTTAAAACCTAGGAAAGGACATAGGCTACTTTTTATTGATGTAGGTACCATGCGGGCGTAACCGCGCGCAAAAGCTAGTAATATATATTTGTCGGCCTCCATGGCGTAGTGGTTAGTGTAACCGACTCTCACGTCTGAGGTCGCGGGTTCGATTCCCGCACAAGTCAAACATTTGTGTGCATGAACATGGATGTTTCTTGGTCTGGGTGGTTCTATGTATAATATGTATGTATTTGCAAAAAAAAGTATATATGTATGTTTATCCATTGTCTAGTACCCATAGTACAAGCTCTGCTTAGTTTGGGCTAGATGGTGTTGTGTGTATGTGATAGAATATTATTATTATGTTTCTCTTATCACAATGATTTTCTATTATTATTATTATAAATGCGACTGACTGGTGTTTGTTTGTTTTTTTCGCTTAAAATTTTGCATAAACTGAAAAGGGTACAGAAAAGAACATAGGGTTTTGTCGCGCACGCTCATGTCGGCTGTGTGTGTGAAATTACCTTTTCGACCAAAAATATGAAATATTTAGACTACACAGTAAGGTGTCCTTACTGTGTAGTCTTCTAGTTCCTTAATCTTATCAATCATGACAAAAGTTATCGCCATTACATTACATATACAACTAGCTGTCCCGACAGACGCTGTCCTGTACAAAAGAGAAAAAAAAAGCATATCTAAGCCATCCTCGAATCCACTTGAACACACACAAAAAGTTTCATTCAAATCGGTCCAGCCGTTTAGGAGGAGTTCACTGTCAACACACGTACATAAGAATTATCTAATATATAAAATTCTCGTGTCACGGGGTTCGAACTTGAACTCCTCCGAAACGGCTCGACCGATTTTTGTGATCCTTAGCGTGATTGTCGGCCAGGGTGGAGAATCGGCCAACATCTATTTTTCATCCCCCTAAATGTTAAGGGTAGTCCACCCCTAAATTTTATTTTTTATTTTTTAGGCAAAATTTTTTGTTTTTATTTTTTTATGACACAGCATACAAAAATACATACAACCCTAAATTTTCACCCCTCTACGATCAACCCTTATATTTTATTTGTTAATTAAAAAATTTAATTTTTTTTGGTAAATTTTTATTTTTATTTTTTGATGACTTACAATAAAAAATCTCATATTACTCTAAATTTTTCACCCCTCTACGATCAACCCCTATTTTTTATTTGTTAATTATAAACTTTAATTTTTTGTCAAATTTTTTTAAAAATTTTATGATGACTTACAATAAAAAATCTCATATAACTCTCAATTTTTCACCCTTTTACGATCAACCCCTATTTTTTATTTGTTAATTCCTATCCAGATATTATAATTTCAAGTTCCTTTAATTATGATTTTTTTTTAAATTCAATTTGATCTCCCGCCCTCACCGTTCGACTACTGATCAAGCGGTTATTATTATAACTTATCCTAACTTCCTAATTATTTATTAATATTATAAAAGCGAAAATGAGTTTGTTGGTTTGTTACCTTTTCACGCCTAAACCACTGAACCGAACATCCTGAAATTTGGCATATACGTTGTCAGGTGTACAGAAACGGACATAGGCTACCTTTCAACCCGAAAAAAATTACTGTTCTCGAGGAAAACAACAATAACGTTCTTATGATAATAGATGGCGCCACGTGTCTTTCGAATCATGATTGAATTATATTATTACAAGCAGAGTACGACCCGAATTGATTGTCAAATTCTAAATTAACGCGAGCGAAGCCGCGGGCAAAAGCTAGTCTAATATATAAAATTCTCGTGTCACGGGGTTCGAACTTGAACTCCTCCGAAACGGCTCGACCGATTTTTGTGATCCTTAGCGTGATTGTCGGCCAGGGTGGAGAATCGGCCAACATCTATTTTTCATCCCCCTAAATGTTAAGGGTAGTCCACCCCTAAATTTATTTTTTATTTTTTAGGCAAATTTTTTTGTTTTTATTTTTTTATGACACAGCATACAAAAATACATACAACCCTAAATTTTCACCCCTCTACGATCAACCCTTATATTTTATTTGTTAATTAAAAACTTTAATTATTTTTGGTAAATTTTTTATTTTATTTTTTGATGACTTACAATAAAAAATCTCATATTACTCTCAATTTTTCACCCCTCTACGATCAACCCCTATTTTTTATTTGTTAATTATAAACTTTAATTTTTTGGCAAAATATTTTTTTTAATTTTTTGATGACTTACAATAAAAAATCTCATATTACTCTCAATTTTTCACCCCTCTACGATCAACTCCTATTTTTTATTTGTTAATTATGAACTTTAATTTTGCCAATTAATATAATAAAATATCCTAATCCTAACTAATATTATAAAAGCGAAAATGAGTTTGTTTGTTTGTTACCTTTTCACGCCTAAACCACTGAACCGATCATCCTGAAATTTGGCATATACGTTGTCAGGAGTACAGAAACAGACATAGGCTAGCTTTCATCCCGAAAAAATTTACTGTTCCCGAGGAAAACAACAATAACGTTCTTATGATAATAGATGGCGCTACGTGTCTTTCGAATCATGATTGAATTATATTATTACAAGCAGAGTACAACTCGAAATGATTGTCAAATTCTAAATTACCGCGAGCGAAGCCGCGGGCAAAAGCTAGTATATATATACACTCGCGTGCAAGTAAATCGACTCAAGGCTCAAGTGCGCATAAAAAGTGATATAACTTAAAAATGCCTTATTTATATTAATATAATGTTTTACATAATTATAGCCTAGTAATTAGGCTTTAAAATGGTAGCATAATTTCAGTAATTTAAATAAACACATGTCCTTAGAATGCAACTGAACGCAACCTCCCATAAACTGCTCTGCGCTCTATACACAACTTGCGCGACACAACCCGCTATAAAAACCCCCTGTAATCGTTTTTTCTTATCAGTCGCTCACTAGACGTTGACCTGAACACATCTCTGCAAATTGAAGCCGTCATTTGAAGAAAATTATGGATACAACACCTGAAGAAGCCGCTCAAGTCGTTGCCCTGTTGCAAGAAGGGTTGAACCAGCGAGAAGTCGCTCGTCGGTTGAATATGAGTCAGTCTGCTGTCTCGAGAGTGTACAGGAGGTTTCAAGAGAGTGGTGCCTTCACTCGGCGGCCTAATACCAGTCGACGCCGGTGCACCTCGGAGCGTGACGACCGGTTTTTGGTCTCGACCTCTCTCCGAAATCGACACCTTACCGGCGTGGATGTGCAGCAGGAGCTACGTCAAGTTCGCGGAGTAACTGTCAGTCAGTGGACAGTTAGAAGAAGGTTGAAGGAAGCTAACCTTACTCCGAAAAGACCCGCTACAGGCCCGAAGTTGACCACAGCCCACCGTCAAGCACGCCTTCACTTTGCTCGAGAGCACTTGGATTGGAGCATAGAGCAATGGCAGTCGGTCCTGTTCACAGATGAGACGAGGATGTGTCTCCATTGCAGCGACAGGAGAGGTCGGGTGTACCGGCGTCCTGGTAAACGGTTTTCACAGTGCTGCTTTGTTGAAACCGTTGCATATGGTGGCGGTTCTTGCATGATTATATAATAATTAATTATTTAAATAAATAAATGATGTGGGCTGGAATTTCCTTAGAAGCAAAAACGGACCTTGTTTTCGTTCCTGGGGGAGGCCGGAGAGGAGGTCTGACCAGTGATCGTTACATTGAAAATGTTCTACTGGATCAAGTTGTCCCTTATCAAGGCTTTATTGGGGATAATTTCATCTTGATGCATGACAATGCCCGATGTCACACTGCTCGGGCCACACGTGAGTTCCTGAGTGAAGTTGGAATTCACACTATGGATTGGCCAGCGCTCAGCCCCGATTTAAATCCCATTGAGCACATATGGGACGAGCTCAAAAGTAAAGTTAGGGCGAGGAATCCAGCTCCGACAAACATCAATGAGCTCAAGACTGCGTTGGTAGAAGAGTGGGGCCGAATACCACAATCATCAATTAAAAAGTTGATAAGGTCGATGAAGAATCGCTTGAGAGCAGTGATCAGGGCTAGAGGAGGGAACACCAAATATTGACACGAATAAATTTTTTATCTTATGCACATTTTGTTTCATTTATACCCAATAACCCCCATACTGTGAAATTGTATGAATTTTAAAAAATTTTTACAATATCTTTGACATTCACCTTTTTTACTAACCTACTGAATCGATTTTCATGCAACTTACATAATTTTAAAGCTCAATTACTAGGCTTTAATTATGTAAAACATTATATAGAGGTAAAATAAGGCATTTTTAAGTTATATTACTTTTTATGCGCACTTGAGGCTTGAGTCGATTTACTTGCACGCTAGTGTATATGAAGATAATAATATATTATCAACCTTGTACTGAACTGTCCCACTGCCTGGCAAGGGCCTCTTCTCGTTGTAAGAAGGGTTAGTTAGACCATAGTCCACCTCGCTCTGCGGGTTACTAAACTTTCACATATCTTCGAGAACTTTTATACTTTTACTCTCAGATATGCAGACAATCAGACTTCACCGTTAAAGCGAGCTATAATTTACTATTTAATAACGGGTTATTCCACAAATCCCCATTGAGTATCCCCATCAATGGGGATCTGCGAACTTTTTGTCCACAAATCCTCATTGGCCAATCATCAACTTAGCAATGGGGGATTTATGGAGAAAAAACCAACAAAGTTCACAAATCCCCATTAAGTTGGATCATCAATGGGGATATGTGGAAATCGATGGATTTTTCATCCACAAATCCCCATTATCTTGGCATCGACTTTGCAATGGGGATCTGTGGACAGAAAGTTAATAAAACCCCAGAAGTGCAAAATGGAACAATATAAAATATAAAAAATCTTTATTACTTACACGTAATCATCAAACAAACAGATCATTGCCTATATCGATAGCTAGAATCAAGTTGTGAATAGCTACTAATGTATAACCATTTAAAACTAGAATACTCGCGCGGCCTACTATAGTAGACCAGATTAAGAATTTTGTTAATAACTTTTTTGTTTAGTGCATGAGTGCAGTACGGTCCCAGGAATGCATTGTTTATTAAATCTGTCAATACCTCAGTACCGATGGGATCCATTGCGCATCCGCACACATCGATATAATTTGATATCAAAAAGGCGGGCCTACTAGAGTATTCCGCGCGTGTATTGGTACCAAAATTAGGTACCTACCTAAATAAGTAAAGTGACACGACACTCGTGGTTGGAACTGAAAATCAGTACTGGGGTGGGTTATGCCCAACTCAGTGTATGCTGAGCGTCCATCCAGATTTCTTAAACACGAAGTATCTTTCGCTAATAACATTATTTTAACTATTCTTATAATATTAGGATAAATAAGTCTTGAACATAACCTGCTGCCAAGCCAAGCATTTGACAGTTGACACGTGGTGAACGCCACGTAGCTATGTACACGTTGCCTGCCACGTCTGAGGCACAGATTAAAAACTTAAAAGTCGATTGCGCGTGACGTGCAGTCTCCATGAAGGTATACATAAACAATGTTTATCTATCAATCTCGTAGTGTAAGTGGGTGACCAAAATTTATTAATATGTGCTGGCGGCAGAGATGTCACTTTTAATTACATATATACATAGATTCACGCCTGTTTCCCAGAGGGGTAGGCAGAGACTACGGATTTCCATTTGCTACGATCCTGACACACTTCTCTGGCTTCATTCACTTTCATCACATTCCTCATACACGCCTGTCGGTTCAAGGAGCTCTTAACCTGGCCTTTGTCCAGAACGCCTCCGATCTGATCGAGAAACGTTCGCCTAGGTTTTCCTCTTGCGACTGTTCCATTTACTTAATATTTATTAAATACTAGCTGTACCCGCGACTTCGTCCGCGTGAAAATTTGTATAAAATGTTATATGTTTTAGGACAGAACTTCTGTGTAAACGATGTTAGATGTGGAACCATTGGGGACGTACACATACAGATTTTGGGGATTGCTAACGCGAGACAATGCGACATAGAGTTGGCCATGAGTCATGAGTAAAACAGCCCGTACTGAGATCTACACCTGCAACGTGTAATCTCTGACCTTGCGCTTTATTTATTGTCATTGCATTACATAAACTTACTGGGAATTGAACGCGCTTAAAGCTGAACAGATAATTATTTGGTATGATGGGGTTTCTCGGAATAAAAATTATTTCACCGGCGCCACATCCTGTTAAAATTTCGGCTTCAACTAAGTTACGTTGCAAGATTTTTACTTTAAGTCTGGTTCCGTTACAAAGCCTAGGTGGACTTCAATTTCTTAGCAAGATTATGGGAACGCCCATTTGTAAAGAAATTTTATGGGCTGGAAGACCAGATGCGTGTCAAGAATTAAGAAACTCTACTGGATAATGGAGTAATGTCGTCTTCTGCTGTGACATTGTGAATAGACGTATATTCGACACTATCACCGTTAATTTGCCTTAGCATCTCAGAATTAATAGCTGTTGCTTGGTCGTTTCGAGGCGGCAAAGTTGTAAGTTGCAGCTTTTTTTTTTACTTGGGCTATATATTATGAAACGGCAGGCCACTATACGAAAAGACCTACCCTAAGGTCACCACTAAAAGAAATCCCTACTGTCCCCCTCCCCCTCCCCCTAGAGGGGAGACGGACACGACACAGAGGCGCGCGTGTTAATACGCACGCCGCTTCTCGGACCTGGTGCTGAACGAATGGCGGGCAGGCCCACAAAGTCCGCCACCCCCAGGTCAGACCTCAGGGTGGCTGGAGGTCGTCTTGGGCCCTCCGGCGCCTGGCTCTGCGGTCGGGGACAGGGGTTTAAACGCACCCTCTCCCACTCTGCCGCCTCCTTGATGGCAATCACTTCCTCGGCGAGGCGACGGCATTCCACGACCTCTCGCTCCGGACCATAGACTGGACTACGGCCGGGAGCGAGAGGGCAACAAATCCGACTGCCGCGACCAACTCACGGCGCTGCGATGCCCAGGTGGGGCAAACCGCCAAAGTGTGCAGCGCCGTGTTCTCAACAACGTCGCGGCAGTCGCCGCAGTGGTGACAACTGGGCGTCTCTTGCCGGCGCATACGACACAGGAACTGGCCAAAACAACCGTGGCCAGTCATTACCTGTGTCAGCCGGAAGATGAGGGCGCCATGCCGCCTTTCCAGCCACTCCTCAAACACGGGACTTACCGCCACGATCGTAGCGTGCCCGATAGCCATGCAGCTGTCTGGTTTATTGTATCTGTAGGTGACCCATATACTGACGAAATTAAAATTTGCAACGATGGAACCATACAACATAAACTATCTGATAAAATTACCTTATTTTCTGCTCGCTGCTGAAAAGTACCGTCTCCTATTTTACAGTAAACCGATTTTAATGAAATAAAGACTAAATGTTACCGGAGGATATTCTCTATAGTGTTCTTACTGAGTCTATCGTATTAACTTTGTACTTTAGGCGTGATGAAGTAATAAACAAACAGACAGACAGATTTTTCTAAAATGATTGAAATGTGTTCAGTTAATTATTCTGAGTCCCCTTAATTCATTTATTTCGCAATATTCTAAAATGTACAGACACGTGAAATTTAGAGTTTTATATTCCTATTGCCCAAAAAATACCAAAATCGAAGCGATTATTATCTCCATATACCGATTCGGTTTTGTATTAATCTAATAAACAAATTTTAGGAAATCGGATTACAACTTTTATTTACATTATATCTCTAGAACAAAGAGTGGTTGTTGGAAGCCAGCATGCCATACAAAGGCGTAAAACCTTAATATCACGATTTAAAAAATGACGTCATTTGCACAGTGCCATCTATCGTGATATATTTGTCTGTATTTTGTGTACCTATATTTTGAAAAATAAAATTACTTACTTACTATATGTATAAATCATTACGTCGGGTCTAGTACTAAACACATATTACTAACAAATTAGAGATGTCATTGTCAATTAGTAAACATTCAACATTGTCTTAGAATTAATTATTATTTATTATTATAACAAAAATTACGAAATTTATATTCTATCCGTATAACTGGCTTTCTGTATACGATCCTGATCTGTAATCACAATCTATGAGCTTAAATTTAAGCAAATCTCAAGCTTATTTGTAAAACATTACGGCGGATCTAGTACAGTACGATCACATTGCCTACATTAAAATTTAATTTAACTTCAAATGCTCATAACTTTTGATAGAGAAGACCGATTTTAATGAAATATAGACTAAATGTTACTTGAGGATATTCTTTATAGTGTTCTTACTGAGTCTATTGTATTAACTTTGTGCTTCAGGCGTGATGCGAGAACAAACAGACAGACAGACTTTTTAAAAAATGATTAAAATGTGTTTAGTTAATTATTCTGAGCCCCCCTAAATCATTTATTTTGCAAAATTCTAAAATGTACAGACACGTGATATTTACAGTTATATTATGCTAGATGTTCCCGTGGTTTCACCCGCGTTTATCGTTACTGCGCCGCCCCTGTGGGTCGTAGCGTGATATTATATAGCCTATAGCCTTCCTCGATAAATAGGCTATCCAACACTAAAAGAATTTTTCAAATCGAACCAGTAGTAATCACGCAGAATAAACCAGGAGAAACATCGTTTATACTATGTCTGTAATGGGTAATTATTTTGCTGCGATGTTATTTTAAAACTGCTATATCTCCTAAGATATTCATTGAAATCGAATGATGTAAAGGGCAATTTTATTTTAAATTAAATACTTGTGATGAATAACGTATTTATTTGGATAAGGATTAATATCATGTTTATAAAAATACCTTCGCAAATAATGCATTATTTTAGAACAAATTTCGTTAGCATAAAAATGGTTATAGTGAGCCAACCTTAAAAGATAGACATATGCTGTCGCGGACTTTTTTTTAGAACTTTTAAAGGGGAACAATTCTGTCATACATGATTTTTGCGAAACTTTAACTGTTTACGCAGCGCACGCAGCGGAAGCTCTCAAAAGGAAAAAATACTCTCCGATTTTGAAACATTCTTCATTGGTGCTCCGCTCCTATTGATGTTAGCGTGATGATATATAGCCTAAATCGCGAAGGATATATAGTGATATAGAATTGTCTTCAGATAAAATATGTAGTACACGCTTATAATTCTCAGTACAAATTCTAAGCAACGATATACCTACTACGCAATAGAACCTCTTTTTATTAGTTTTACTTTTTTGTGAGTTCAAAATGTTCTTCTTTTAAATCATTGACATAATAAACAAAACAAAACTAGTAGTCAGCAAAGCTTAAAGCAAAATGGCCGGGACTACTAGTGGTCTTAGTGTATTTGAGTATATTAGGAAAAAGAACTCCACAATACTTCTTCGTGCTGGCCGTCAGTACAGTGTAAAAAGTAAATATAAAAATGGATCAATTATTTGGGAATGTGTGCGCCGTAAGAACTATAAATGCACCGGGTCTGTTACAATACAGGTAAGTTAAATCTAGTTAAATTCCTATAAAATAATGTAGGATAAAATTCTATAATATATGTGTGAAACTATATATAGATTTACACATATATTATAGAATAAATCAGGATCATAGCAAATGAAAATCCGCACTCCTGACATACTTCTCTGGCTTCATTCACTTTCATCACATTCCTCATACACGCTCGTCGGTTTAAGGTGCTTTAATATAATAATAATAATATCGTTTCGGTAAATGGATTAATTGCCAAGAGCCACAACCACCATCTTAAGAGGCTCGCGTTGAACAGCTGGGTCAAGTCCTCGATTCAGAAGGCAGTATTGCTCGACACGGCGCGCATAGTGCGGAGGTTCCTTTCTCTGGAGCCCTAACCACCGATAGCTTGGTCCCTGCACCCGATACCGGTGGGTCATTTGAGTTTTTATATTTTTAAATATGTATAATTTTATATTTATATTTAAAATGTAATTATTAAAAAAAATCAGAATAAAGAGAATAATAATATAATATTTTATCACATACACACAAACACCATCTAGCCAAACTAATCAGAGCTTGTACTATGGGTACTAGATAATGGATAAACGTAATTTTTTTGTAAATACATACACATTATGCATAGAAACACCCAGACATCGTATGTAACACTATGTAAAACTACATAGGTATTATACATTAAGGTATGTACATTAAGACATCGTATGTAAAACTACATAGGTATTATACATTAAGGCAGTTATGACCATTAGCAAGTCTAGCCAGATTGCTAAGTATATTGTCTTACAGCTTAGTATAAACTTAATCATAGATATCATGGTCGCCTAACCTCTAATATGCACTTTTTTTTCTATTTCTGTTTATAAAAGACAGCTTCCGCACTAGGAATAGTTCCTGTGTCGCGGGGACTTTACAAACATTCAAACAACGGACACAAAGAACACCTAGACTCGTGTCATGATTTCTTATTTTTGTTATTAATTCTGTTCGGGAGTTTTTATTTATTCAAATGGCAACACAGCCAACCGTCATTTTAAAATAGTGGGGTTATTGTGGAGGGGAAAAATAACTCGTTCTCTCGGCGGAAGATCGCTCAGCAGTAAGGAACTAGCATTCAACTGAGTAAGACGTTTTCAATAGTCCGTGTAATTGCTGTGAGTTTGGTAATATAGTCACATAATATTTTAAACGATTGAGTTTCATTATATTTCAGAAGTGGGATGAGTAAGTACACGCAAACATTTTCGATAATTATCTTTTTGTAATGGCGTTATTTCTTTCTTGTTTTTAAAAGTTTAATTAGTAGATACTTATTTCGATTGTTAAACTGTGAACAAACTGATAGGTCGACTTTTACAGTACACTTTACAATACACTACACAAACGTAATAAACTACCCACATAATTACACACAATTACATTATACGCGATTCCCATAGGAATCATCACGACTTGGTGTATTTTCGAGTGTTAAAACTGAACGGTTACCTTGAAATACACTTAGTAACTCTTTAACTGGAGTGCTGTTGGGGAATACCCTCAGTGTATCCTACATATTCAGCTAATGAGTAAGGTTTTCTTTCTGGAGGCAACCATGCCGACAAACCAGAGGTCCACCTGCCTATTGGTTGAAAACTCTACACGCACGAGTGTAAATAATTTATCTCATTGCATATTATTATGTACCTACATTATAATTCTTTAGTAAATAATTGAAATATGCATTGTAAATTAGCAGCGCTTAGATGATAAAATGATCTATGATTTTTTTTTAAACATTAGCATTTACATTGTATCTGGAGAATACTTGGTCAGGGTACTCCCTGATAGTGTTTTTTTTAGTTCTAAGAGTGCATTGTGCTCTTGCGTGAAATACTTGGACGAGGCTACTCTTCGTCAGTGTTTTTGCTGCAGCATAGTGCCGTTGTTTGCTTAGGTATAACGCTTACGCTTACCTAGTCTGAGTGATTATACAGTGATATACTCTTCAGCAGTCTTTGGCTGGGATGCAGTGTTATTACGTAGATTGACGAGTAAAATACTTGCAATAGCTTTTGTAGTATTGAGGTAATTTCTTTGTTAAACAAGCGCTGCTGGTTTATAAAGCTACTTGACTTGAAGGCTGTTGCCACTTGACATGCAGGCTATTGCCACTTGACTTGGAGGCTATGTGCGCTTCGTGCTACTAAGAGGTTATGTGTGCCTCGTATGCTACTAAGAGGTTATGTGTGCCTCGTTTGCTACTAAGAGGTTGTGTGCCTCGTGTGCTACTAAGAGGTTGTGTGCCTCGTATGCTACTAAGAGGTTATGTGTGCCTCGTTTGCTACTAAGAGGTTATGTGTGCCTCGTTTGCTACTAAGAGGTTATGTGTGCCTCATTTGCTACTAAGAGGTTATGTGTGCCTCATTTGCTACTAAGAGGTTATGTGTGCCTCATTTGCTACTAAGAGGTTATGTGTGCCTCATTTGCTACTAAGAGGTTATGTGTGCCTCGTTTGTTACTAAGAGGTTATGTGTGCCTCGTTTGCTACTAAGAGAGAGGTTATGTGTGCCTCGTTTGCTACTAAGAGAGAGGTTATGTGTGCCTCGTTTGCTACTAAGAGGTTATGTGTGCCTCGTTTGCTACTAAGAGGTTATGTGTGCCTCGTTTGCTACTAAGAGGTTATGTGTGCCTCGTTTGCTACTAAGAGGTTATGTGTGCCTCGTTTGCTACTAAGAGGTTGTGTGCCTCGTTTGCTACTAAGAGGTTGTGTGCCTCGTTTGCTACTAAGAGGTTATGTGTGCCTCGTTTGCTACTAAGAGGTTGTGTGTCTCGTTTGATACTACGAGAGGTTGTGTGCCTCGTTTGATACTACGAGAGGTTATGTGTGCCTCGTTTGATACTAAGAGAGGTTATGTGTGCCTCGTTTGTTAGTAAGAGAGGTTATGTGTGCCTCGTTTGTTAGTAAGAGAGGTTATGTGTGCCTCGTTTGTTAGTAAGAGAGGTTATGTGTGCCTCGTTTGTTAGTAAGAGAGGTTATGTGTGCCTCGTTTGTTACTAAGAGGTTATGTGTGCCTCGTTTGTTACTAAGAGGTTATGTGTGCCTCGTTTGCTACTAAGAGGTTATGTGTGCCTCGTTTGCTACTAAGAGGTTATGTGTGCCTCGTTTGCTACTAAGAGGTTATGTGTGCCTCGTTTGCTACTAAGAGGTTGTGTGCCTCGTGCTACTAAGAGGTTATGTGTGCCTCGTTTGCTACTAAGAGGTTATGTGTGCCTCGTGCTACTAAGAGGTTATGTGTGCCTCGTGCTACTAAGAGGTTATGTGTGCCTCGTGCTACTAAGAGGTTATGTGTGCCTCGTGCTACTAAGAGGTTATGTGTGCCTCGTGCTACTAAGAGGTTATGTGTGCCTCGTGCTACTAAGAGGTTATGTGTGCCTCGTGCTACTAAGAGGTTATGTGTGCCTCGTGCTACTAAGAGGTTATGTGTGCCTCGTGCTACTAAGAGGTTATGTGTGCCTCGTGCTACTAAGAGGTTATGTGTGCCTCGTGCTGCTAAGAGGTTATGTGTGCCTCGCGCTACTAAGAGGTTATGTGTGCCTCGCGCTACTAAGAGGTTATGTGTGCCTCGCGCTACTAAGAGGTTATGTGTGCCTCGCGCTACTAAGAGGTTATGTGTGCCTCGCGCTACTAAGAGGTTATGTGTGCCTCGTGCTAATAGGCATGAAAGTGGATATAGTGACAAGAATAGAAAATGGTATGTTAAGCTGGTTTGGACATGTAGAAAGAATGGACGAGGAAGGATTAAGAAAGTTTAAGGCTAGTGTGAATAGTCGCAAGAGGAAAACCTAGGTGAATGTTTCTCGATCAGATCGGAGGCGTTCTGGACAAAGGCCAGGTTAAGAGCTCCTTGAACCGACGGGCGTGTATGAGATATGTGATGAAAGTGAATGAAGCCAGAGAAGTTTGACAGGATCGTAGCAAATGGAAATCCGTAGTCTCTGCCTACCTCTCTAGGAAAACAGGCGTGAATCTATATATCTATGTGCTAATAGGAGAGGTTATGTGTGCCTCATGCTTTAGCCAAGTATACTTTGATTAATATGCCTTTTTATTTGTGTGCCTTTTGCTTTTTAGCAGAGGTGTGTATTTAGCTAAATGTGCTTAAATTAAAATGAGGTTAGGTTCGCCTCATACATATGTCATGTATGTGTGTCGACTAGCAAAGATTAGTTGTCTCGTTAGTGAGCCAAGTACATTCAAGTTACATAGTGTACATCATTGAAATGATCAGTGTCATATGTGCGTAGCATAGGTAATTTTTTGAAGTTGAAATATTAGAGGATAACCATACTTTATGTAATAGGCCGTGCTCGTTCTCTCGGCGAAATATCGCTCAGCAGTAAGGAACTAGCATTCAACTGAGTAAGACGTTCTCAATAGTCTGTGTAATTGCTGTGAGTTTGGTAATATAGTCACAATATTTTAAACGATTGAGTTTCATTATACATTATATTTCAGAAGTGGGATTCGTAAGTACACGCAAACATTTTCGATAATTATCTTTTTGTAATGGCGTTATTTCTTTCTTGTTTTTAAAAGTTTAATTAGTAAATACTTATTTCGATTGTTTAACTGTGAACAAACTGATTTATACTTTAGTATAACCTATTGTCATTTGCCATCATAATGTGTCGACTTTTACAGTACCCTTTACAATACACTACACAAATGTAATAAACTACCCACATAATTACACACAATGACATTATACGCGATTCCCATAGGAATCATCACAACTTCGTGTATTTTCGAGTGTTAAAACTGAACGGTTACCTTGAAATACACTTAGTAACTCTTTAACTGGAGTGCTGTTGGGGAATACCCTCAGTGTATCCTACATATTCAGCTAATGAGTAAGGTTTACTTTCTGGAGGCAACCATGCCGACAAACCAGAGGTCCGCCTGCCTATTGGTTGAAAACTCTACACGCACGAGTGTAAATAATTTATTTCATTGCATATTATTATGTAACTACATTATAATTCTTTAGTAAATAATTGAAATATGCATTGTAAATTAGCAGCGCTTAGATGATAAAATGACATAACCTATGATTTGTTTTTTGAAACATTAGCATTTACATTGGATCTGGAGAATACTTGGTCAGGGTACTCCCTGATAGTGTTTTTTTTAGTTCTAAGAGTGCATTGTGCTCTTGCGTGAAATACTTGGGCGAGGCTACTCTTCGTCAGTGTTTTTGCTGGAGCATAATGCCGTTGTTTGCTTAGGTGTAACGCTTACGATTACCTAGTCGGAGTGATTATACAGTGATATACTCTTCAGCAGTCTTTGGCTGGGATGCAGTGTTATTACGTAGATTGACGAGTAAAATACTTGCAATAGCTTTTGTAGTATTGAGGTAATTTCTTTGTTAAACAAGCGCTGCTGGTTTATAAAGCTACTTGACTTGAAGGCTGTTGCCACTTGACTTGAAGGCTGTTGCCACTTGACTTGAAGGCTGTTGCCACTTGACTTGAAGGCTGTTGCCACTTGACTTGAAGGCTGTTGCCACTTGACTTGAAGGCTGTTGCCACTTGACTTGAAGGCTGTTGCCACTTGACTTGAAGGCTGTTGCCACTTGACTTGAAGGCTGTTGCCACTTGACTTGAAGGCTGTTGCCACTTGACTTGAAGGCTGTTGCCACTTGACTTGAAGGCTGTTGCCACTTGACTTGAAGGCTGTTGCCACTTGACTTGAAGGCTGTTGCCACTTCACTTGCAGGCTGTTGCCACTTGACTTGCAGGCTGTTGCCACTTGACTTGCAGGCTGTTGCCACTTGACTTGCAGGCTGTTGCCACTTGACTTGCAGGCTGTTGCCACTTGACTTGCAGGCTGTTGCCACTTGACTTGCAGGCTGTTGCCACTTGACTTGCAGGCTGTTACCACTTGACTTGCAGGCTGTTGCCACTTGACTTGCAGGCTGTTGCCACTTGACTTGCAGGCTGTTGCCACTTGACTTGCAGGCTGTTGCCACTTGACTTGCAGGCTGTTGCCACTTGACTTGCAGGCTGTTGCCACTTGACTTGCAGGCTGTTGCCACTTGACTTGCAGGCTGTTGCCACTTGACTTGCAGGCTGTTGCCACTTGACTTGCAGGCTGTTGCCACTTGACTTGCAGGCTGTTGCCACTTGACTTGCAGGCTGTTGCCACTTGACTTGGAGTCTATGTGCGCTTCTTGCTACTAAGACGTTATGTGTGCCTCGTGTGCTGCTAAGAGGTTATGTGTGCCTCTTTTGCTACTAAGAGGTTATGTGTGCCTCTTTTGCTACTAAGAGGTTATGTGTGCCTCTTTTGCTACTAAGAGGTTGTGTGCCTCTTTTGCTACTAAGAGGTTATGTGTGCCTCTTTTGCTACTAAGAGGTTATGTGTGCCTCGTGTGCTACTAAGAGGTTATGTGTGCCTCGTGTGCTACTAAGAGGTTATGTGTGCCTCGTGTGCTACTAAGAGGTTATGCGTGCCTCGTGTGCTACTAAGAGGTTATGCGTGCCTCGTGTGCTACTAAGAGGTTATGCGTGCCTCGTGTGCTACTAAGAGGTTATGCGTGCCTCGTTTGCTACTAAGAGGTTATGCGTGCCTCGTTTGCTACTAAGAGGTTATGCGTGCCTCGTTTGCTACTAAGAGGTTATGCGTGCCTCGTTTGCTACTAAGAGGTTATGCGTGCCTCGTTTGCTACTAAGAGGTTATGCGTGCCTCGTTTGCTACTAAGAGGTTATGCGTGCCTCGTTTGCTACTAAGAGGTTATGCGTGCCTCGTTTGCTACTAAGAGGTTATGCGTGCCTCGTTTGCTACTAAGAGGTTATGCGTGCCTCGTTTGCTACTAAGAGGTTATGCGTGCCTCGTTTGCTACTAAGAGGTTATGCGTGCCTCGTTTGCTACTAAGAGGTTATGCGTGCCTCGTTTGCTACTAAGAGGTTATGCGTGCCTCGTTTGCTACTAAGGTTATGCGTGCCTCGTTTGCTACTAAGGTTATGCGTGCCTCGTTTGCTACTAAGGTTATGCGTGCCTCGTTTGCTACTAAGGTTATGCGTGCCTCGTTTGCTACTAAGAGAGGTTGTGTGCCTCGTTTGCTACTAAGAGAGGTTGTGTGCCTCGTTTGCTACTAAGAGAGGTTGTGTGCCTCGTTTGCTACTAAGAGAGGTTGTGTGCCTCGTTTGCTACTAACAGGTTGTGTGCCTCGTGCTAATAGGCATGAAAGTGGATATAGTGACAAGAATAGAAAAGGGTATGTTAAGCTGGTTTGGACATGTAGAAAGAATGGACGAAGAAGGACTAAGAAAGTTTATAAGGCTAGTGTGAATAGAACAGTCGCAAGAGGAAAACCTAGGCGAACGTTTCTCGATCAGATCGGAGGCGTTCTGGACAAAGGCCAGGTTAAGAGCTCCTTGAACCGACGGGCATGTATGAGGAATGTGATGAAAGTGAATCAAGCTAGAGAAGTATGTCAGGATCGTAGCAAATGGAAATCCGTAGTCTCTGCCTACCCCTCTAGGAAACAGGCGTGAATCTATGTATCTATGTGCTAATAGGAGAGGTTGTGTGCCTCATGCTGATAGGAGAGGTTATGTGTGCCTCATGCTTTAGCCAAGTATGCTTTGATTAATGCCTTTTTATATTTGTGTGCCTTTTGCTTTTTAGCAGAGGTTATGTGTGCCTCATGATTTAGCTAAATGTGCTTAAATTAAAATGAGGTTAGGTTCGCCTCATACATATGTCATGTATGTGTGTCGACTAGCAGAGATTAGTTGTCTCGTTAGTGAGCCAAGTACATTCAAGTTACATAGTGTACATCATTGAAATGATCAGTGTCATATGTGCGTAGCATAGGTAATTTTTTGAAGTTGAAATATTAGAGGATAACCATACTTTATGTAATAGGCCGTGCTACTATGGTCCATTACTGACTTTTACAATGTTTAGTCATCTAGGCATGATAATATCGATTCAGTCCTAATGATATTATATTTTTATTTTGAGACCATGAAATCTGACGACGCGATGACTCCAGGTCCTGATGGTGACATTTTTCTATAAATATTGTCGCGGACAATTACTATTATTTTTGTGCACATTTGATATATACCTACTTTAGTTTTTTTAATTTTAACTGAAACATAATACTAGATAATGATATATAATATAACTATCATAGAAAAGATTTTGGACAAATATGCCTGTTGACAATAACCAAATACGATTTAAAGAAATTATATTGCAATGGGATATACAGGGTGTTTGGAGGGTGAGTAGCCATAGGAAAATGGTCGATAGGTGGTGTTGGCTACGTGTTGCGCCTACTTAAATAACATTTTGCCTTAAGTTTAATGAGTAATAATTTTTTTTCTATTTTTCTAGAAAATCTCCATTTTTTTGTATAAAAACTTTATTTTTTTAATAACCGCTGAAATGTTAAAAAAATTGTCATTTGTTAGTGTATTCTTACCTTATTCAGATTTAATCATAATTTCATACAAACAATTCAAAAAGAAATAACAGTGAAGTATCAAACTTTCATAAATAAAAAAAAACATCCTTATGTCAACTTCACATGGTAAAATAAAAAAACTTACGGTGTATGGCATTTACAAATGTTTTTAAAAACTTCTCTAGTTAATACTCTTTCGAACGGTATGTAATATGTATCATAACTAACCAGGTAACTCAACAAAAACCGGTTTGTCGTCACGAATGGATTAAAAGGGTGAAAACCTAAACTATTCAATTGAGCAGGTAAAATGTTTTGTCTCATTGTAACACAGCTAAAAGTATTGTGCTATCTCTTTCATCGGTTGACTATTATGCTCCCTTTGGCCCTTGCGCACCCTGTCCGGTGCATTTAGTCGACACTTGTCGTTCGTTGCTACTTCACGTGTTGTACTTCACAACTCCGCTCTGCGCATTATTTTTGTTTTCGTTTGTTGTTGTTAAGTTTTGTTGTTACTGTTATTTTTAATGGCTGCTTTTACTAACGAGGAATACGCTGATATGTTGATGGCTTACGGCAAAGCTGATGGAAATGGACGAGAAGCAAAAAGAATTTATGAAGAGCGTTTTCCCAATAGACGTCAACCTAATCGTCATACTTTTGAAACGACATTTAGACGCTTAAGGGGAACTGGCAATCTAAATCGCCGTGAACCTGGAGTTGCCAGACAACGTAACGTTGCTGATGACGAACGCATTTTGGAAGCTTTTGATGAAGATCCCACAACAAGTATCCGCACTGTAGCTGCAACACTAAATCTAAGCCCATGGAAAGTGTGGTCTGTTCTTCGCGCTAATGGAAAGCATCCTTTCATTACACTCCCGTGCAAGGTCTAGAAGAAAACGATTATCAAAGACGCGTCCAGTTTTGCCGTCTCTTGTTACACATGGATGTTGACAACCGCGACTTCTTAAAAGTATCCTGTGGACGGATGAATCAAAGTTTTCAAGGGAAGGCATTGTAAACTTTCATAATTTGCATCATTGGGCCCCAAAGGATGAAAACCCTAAAAAGAAAAGAGCGGTGACACATCAAAGGAAGTTTTCGGTTAACGTTTGGGCAGGACTAATTGGCAATACACTTATTG
Source organism: Catocala sponsa (assembly GCA_963564715.1). Taxonomy (NCBI): domain Eukaryota; kingdom Metazoa; phylum Arthropoda; class Insecta; order Lepidoptera; family Erebidae; genus Catocala; species Catocala sponsa. Next base: position 557,456 of record OY751356.1, on the reverse strand, counting down.
GTCCACATTATCTACCAAACAATTTGAATGGCAATAATTATTTAGATTTTTTAATAAATGATTTGCCCGAACTCATGGAGTTCCAAATGTTCAGAATCAAGAACCCATTGTTTTTCAACAAGATGGCTGCCCAGCGCACTGGACATTAGCAGTCCGGGAACACCTTGACAATTCATTTCCCAACGCTTGGATTGGCAGAAATGGTCCCATCCCATGGCCTGCAAGGTCGCCGGATTTAACACCGCTTGATTTTTATGTCTGGGGTCGTGCTAAAGCTCTAGTGTATACGGAAACCATTGAAACAAGAGAGCAATTAATTGAAAAAATAGATAATGCATTTGTGATAATGAAACAAGAAATCAGGTTAAGCCATACCACAACGGAAATTAGAAAGAGATGTTACGCATGTATCAGAAATAATGGACATCAATTTGAACAAGATTTGTAATAAATGATTTAAAAAAATACTTTTTTGTTTTAATTGCCCCAAAATAAAGTACATACATAGTAATAGAAGACAAAAAAGTGCAACAGCTAAACCTATTGCACTTTTTCGTTGCGTCATCCAAAACAAAACATTTTACCTGCTCAATTGAATAATTTCAATGCTGCTCAATTGAAAAATCTTTCCAATGAAATATCTCCCTAAATTAATTTGGATTATAAATTTAATAATTCTATTATAATTTGCTAATCAATATGAAGCGCTTTGATATTGAGATGATTTGATGACATTGAGATGGTTTGATGACATTGAGATGGTTTGATGACATTGAGATGGTTTGATGACATTGAGATGGTTTGGTGACATTGAGATGGTTTGGTGACATTGAGATGGTTTGGTGACATTGAGATGGTTTGGTGACATTGAGATGGTTTGGTGACATTGAGATGGTTTGGTGACATTGAGATGGTTTGGTGACATTGAGATGGTTTGGTGACATTGAGATGGTTTGGTGACATTGAGATGGTTTGGTGACATTGAGATGGTTTGGTGACATTGAGATGGTTTGGTGACATTGAGATGGTTTGGTGACATTGAGATGGTTTGGTGACATTGAGATGGTTTGGTGACATTGAGATGGTTTGGTGACATTGAGATGGTTTGGTGACATTGAGATGGTTTGGTGACATTGAGATGGTTTGGTGACATTGAGATGGTTTGGTGACATTGAGATGGTTTGGTGACATTGAGATGGTTTGGTGACATTGAGATGGTTTGGTGACATTGAGATGGTTAGATGACACTGAGATGGTTAGATGACACTGAGATGGTTAGATGACACTGAGATGGTTAGATGACACTGAGATGGTTAGATGACACTGAGATGGTTAGATGACACTGAGATGGTTAGATGACACTGAGATGGTTAGATGACACTGAGATGGTTAGATGACACTGAGATGGTTAGATGACACTGAGATGGTTAGATGACACTGAGATGGTTAGATGACACTGAGATGGTTAGATGACACTGAGATGGTTAGATGACACTGAGATGGTTAGATGACATTGAGATGGTTAGATGACATTGAGATGGTTTGATGACGTTGAAGTGATTTGATGACGTTGAAGTGATTTGATGACGTTGAAGTGATTTGATGACGTTGAAGTGATTTGATGACGTTGAAGTGATTTGATGACGTTGAAGTGATTTGATGACGTTGAAGTGATTTGATGACGTTGAAGTGATTTGATGACGTTGAAGTGATTTGATGACGTTGAAGTGATTTGATGACATTGAAGTGATTTGATGACATTGAAGTGATTTGATGACATTGAGGTGGTTAGATGACATTGAGATGGTTTGATGACGTTGAAGTGATTTGATTGAAGTGATGTGATGACATTGAAGTAGAAGTTTATTCGTATGCATATGAGACATAATTACAGAGGGTGTTACAAAGGTTAAGGTACATCATACCTCGCCTTTAGTAGAAGTACGCAGCGATAGCTCAGTGGGGAGACCCACGAACCTCGAACCCACGTCGCGCACCTCTGACTTTCGGAAGTTATGACTTTTCGAAATTGTGCGTATTGATTGACAATTATCGGCTGCTCCGTGCCTCGGAGAGCACGTTAAGCCGTCGGTCCCGGCTGCCATGAACATCTATGGCAGTCGTTATTGGGAGAGTGTCGACACAAACGATCCCACTGGGTCGAAGTGTCGCCGGTCTGCACTGACTGGCCCCCACATAAGATAAGATAGTAGGCGTACAGTCATGATTTGTAAACAAAATTTTATTGTAAACTTGACGATTGAAAAGAGTGGCCATGAGTTTCTTGCCCGTTCTTCTCGTGAGCCCTACACCCTTGCCTTGCTGAACGTGGCAGCAAATGTAAATTCACAAAAAAAAAAAAAATGTGTAACTATGACATTCATAAGTGTTGCCATGAACTTGAATAATTTTTTTTTGTCATTTACGAATGTTATTAGATAGTACAAAAAAGTAACAATAATTAATAGACATAATATTCATTATCAATAGGAACAATAATTATAAATATGCGAAGGAAATAAATAATATCGTAACTGTATAAAAAAAAATATAGTATAAACAATGTCAATTTCCAGTTTAGTAATTACATAAGTAAAGATAAATTAAATATAAATACATTGTATAATTTTATACAGTACTTATTATTATATTGCTAATAGACATTTCGTTTTAAAGTATGTGTGAAATTACAATATTCATTTAATGTATAAAAGCAATTCTTCAATAGTCATTTTATAAATTTTGTTTAAAATTCGATGATCCGGGATGTTTCTCTGTTATGCATAGGGAAGTGGATGCTTTTCATTCTTGCTAACACCATATCTTGATCGTGTGATAATGAAAACTGAGTGATTTTAGCTGAGGTTGTGCTCCAGGAGTAGCATGGTATCGGATGGCCGAATGTCATGATTTCTTATTTTTGTTAATAATTCTGTTCGGGAGTTTTTATTTATTCAATTGGCAACACAGCCAACTATCATTTTTAAATAGTGGGGTTATTTAATTGTGGAGGGGAGAAATAACTCGTTCTCTCGGCGAAAGATCGCTCAGCAGTAAGGAACTAGCATTCAACTGAGTAAGACGTTCTCAATAGTCCGTGTAATTGCTGTGAGTTTGGTGATATAGTCACATAATATTTTGACGATTGAGTTTCATTATACTCGGATCAACCATTTGTGGATCTCATAAATTTTTGTTCTGTCTGGGATTCGAACCCACAACACTCCGCGCATTGGCAGTATCAGGGTGACAAGTTAAACGACTGCGCCATCCGTGCAGTCTTTTATATGTATTAGGAAACTTCACATGTTACTCCTTTGTTTCAGTCATCAGTAACACCAGAGGGCGCTAGTGTGCCCACGGAAAACCAATAAAGCTACGGCCACACTACCTTACCGTCTACCGGGCTATTACCGCAATAATTAAAGCATTTAATTACCGTTTTAATTACTGCGTGAAGTCGTGTGGTTACACTAGTTTACCCAGATATGTCAATAAATTAGGTGGTAAAAATATCATTTTTCAAGGTGGAGGTTGAAGCTTTAGCTGTGTGGTATTTTATGAGTGCCAATTATTATTACATCAATCTTTTAAATTTTTACAAAGCTAAAGCAAGACTAAAAAGATGGTGGATGATAAAAATGCACAGAAGCCGTACAAGGCTTTTTCATTTGACCACTCCATATCGGTCGATACGTGCGTCGTCGTCGAGCTCATGTTGCACACTGGACAAACAGTAGTATGGCCACAAACGCATTAATTACTGCGGTAATCTAATTTGATGTGCGAAAAAAGACCGCCGCCGGAGCTATTGTCTACCGCCATTTGCCATATTGATTGGCATTGTAAAACTATGGCCATAAATCGTGGTTACACCTAGGCGTTGTTAAAGTTATGGCAATAAATGTCGTTGCAAGAACAATATGGCAAATAGGGGCTACACGGACCAGTCGCTAACGCGCTGTGACTGTGGAGCTCCACTGCAAACTATGCCACATTCGCTCTCTTGTCCAATGTGCCCCTCCAGCTGCTCTGTGGAGGATCTGTGGAGAGCAACGGACGATGCCGTGGCTGTGGCGGGATTTTGGGCAGACAATTTAGGGGTGTTCGTACATCGACACGAAGAAGAATAATTATTGGCATATCACGGTAGTGTGGCCGTACTATAACATGAGCAACGTTATCGACTAGCGAGGACGCTTACTGTTGACACACAACGATATTATTTTGTTTGTTACTATAAACCCTTTCTGCAATCGTTTTTATCGAGTATCGGATTAAAATTCTATGGAATCGAACCCGCAACCTCAGGCGTGGCAGTCGGTTACACTAAACACTACGCCATCGAGGCAGGTAAATTACTTAATACGGATTTTGTCGCGTTGCTTATTTTACAACAAAATCTGTATAAAGTAGTTTAATTTCAATGTTATACATTGAAATTAAACTACATTCGCGTAAACATAAGACCGTACCGTGCCTACTGGCCACATGAATAATACAATCAGCCCATGTCAAACCAATTTAATTTTAGGGTGTTACTTATATATTTATGTTACATAATGTGATAGTTATATATTAAGCTAGCAGACCCAACAGAAGTTGTTCAGCCTGAACGTTGGCTAAAAATATAATACTAAAACCCGATCAAAGCGCCAACTAACATCCAGAAACCTACTCAAACCATATACAGAAATAGCAGCACAATCGGTCCAGCCACTTTACATATAAAGAAATTATACATACAAACATGCACTTGTAAATATTTATTAATTTTCAGGAGAACCAAATTATTAAAGAAAAGCCGCATAAAAACTGCGTCCCTGATTTTGCGCAAAATGTAATACTTGTGCGACTAGAAAAATTAAAGAATACTATCTCGCATCCAGAGGCACCTGCAGTTCCTACTGCATACAATATGGCAGTGAGTTTATTGAAAAATACAGGAATTGATAAAATCAAGAAATTTCCCCAGCTAAAAAACATAAAATCAATGCTATATAACTATAGAAATGCAGCATTTGGCGTAGACAAAACTGAATATAAAATTGTTGGAGATGTTGAAGTACCACTGGCATATCACACATTTAGTTTAGCAGAATACAAGAATGACAACATGCGTATTATAGCTTTTTCATCTGAATCTGCTCGACAGCAAATGAATAAATCGCAATACTTTTTAGGAGATGGTACCTTCTGGATATGTCCAAGTCCCTTCCAACAGTTGTATACCATCCACAGCGATTTGGGTAGTAACAATAAAAACATATTAAAAATATTTATTTTATTATATTTATTTATTTTTTCAAATATTTTACCTCTGGTTTATGTCCTAATGAGCCATAAAAATAAAAAAGCGTACCAAATTCTTTTTTACATGATTAAATCTGTTACCTGATTGGAAACCAAAAATATTTAAATCAGATTTTGAAACCGCATCAATGAATGCATGCGCACTGTAGTTAAGGAAATTTCTATTTCTGGGTGTTATTTCCATTTTACCTAGGCAGTTTGGAAAAAGGACTCAATTAGGGCTAAAAAAGAATAGACTTACAAAAAGACAGGTTGCGCTTAGCGCAGCTGCAGCCATTGTTACCACAGGACATCATGATGCAGGGTTGGTTTTATATTGCCTTTATAAGTCCCGACGATGACAATAGTAAACTATTTAGGCAATATATGCTGAAACAGTGGTTAAAGGACAATTTTATTAAATTATGGTGCGCATTCGGTCAGCAGCACCGTACCATCAATTTAGCTGAAGCGTGGCACAAAAAAAATTAAAAACGTATAGCTAAAAAGAATCCCAGCCTGATAAAGCTTCTCGCTGCGCTGTCGGAGGACGCATCGTTCTATGATATTCGAACTTTGCAATTTTATCATGGCCTAAATAGCATAACGAAACGATCGGTACTGAGTATCAATCGGAATAATTTTGTACAGGAGGTCCAAAATGAATTAATTACAGGCAAAATAACGATAGGACACTTTTTAGAAAAACTTAAATGATTTATTTGCCATAGTTGTGGAGCTTGTCCGTACTTTGACCACGATTCTTACCGCACGAGTTTGTCGTAAGTAGGTAATCCACTCTGTATCCACCAGTCGGTATTTTTAAAAACGGTTCTTCTTACCATACGTATTTTCTTTGTCATGATGATTTGTCAATTCGGCCTTTCTTAAATATCGCTTTATTATAATGGTAATAGCAGCCTTTTACTGTTACCGAGGGAAAAACTGTCACAATTGCTCGCATCGCTGCATTTTCATAGTCAAGTTTGAATTTCATTGGATTCCAATCAGGTCTGAGACTTAATCCTACTAAATATAATCATTAATCACATAAGATTCTGTATTTCTGTGACTCATTAAAGCATATACTAGAGGAATTATATTGTTGATTGACCGTGCTACCAGCATCGCCATGAATTGTGTAGAGTTCCTCGAATGGAACAGGACAGCTTTTAAAAGTACCGTCGCCATAAAATTCCGTTAAACCGCACATGGTTAGCGGCTTCAGCAGAAGGAAATATCAATATCCGTGTATCGTTTGCAACGCATGTGTACTGTTAATAAAAAATCTTGCAACTGAGGTGGGATTTCGACTTCATGCCCTTTTTTTGAAATGAATGAATTTCGTTTTCTGTATAACGAATCTTTAACTGAACTAAATTGAGGTATTGAAGAAATGATATCTATTCCCGCATATTTTAGCTTCCCTACCATGGCATTGTATTCTTGTGGAACATTTGGAAATTCCGGTGTAGTTATTTGATTTTTTAGATTCTCAATAGATATTAGTATTTCGTTCTTCGCAAAATCTGGTGTACATAAATGATGAGTTTCTACTAATATCTGCTCGCGCTAAAGTGAAATGGAAGAAATTAACGTATTTTTTTGTTTTGTTTTAATTTTCATTAAGTAGCATATTTTATTTGTACATATATTCAACTCGACTTGGTAGTTTTAAGAATCTAAGGCATATATTCACAGCCGTTATTTTAATAGTATATAACACTTAATTTACTTTAAATTACACCCAAAGTGCATAATATAATGTTACGTACATACAAAGAGATTTATTTTCCCTAGACTTAAAAATTTGAGCAGTATGTTGAAGAAAAACAAAATGGCTGTGGCTAAAGGATGCGAGAAGTTTATCAATAAAAATAAGGCATTTATTCTAAATCTTACATAGGTACTGCATATTAATACGAGGGTGCGTTTTTAAGTTCGCGGAATGGAGGGTATGGAAGGTGGTGGGGGTGCTTGTTTAGTCACTAACGTGTTTAGCAACTAATAATTAGTATATATACCGAGTATTATCATAATGAGGTCATTAGTCTTTGAACTATCGTCCCTCAAGCAACTCAATCTGGAAGAAATTGTGAAGTATGGAGAAAATCGAGTTCCGCGCCGTTATAAAGTTCCTTACCAAGCAAGGAAAAAATGTTCAAACCATTTTGGAAGAGATGTCATCTGTATACGGGGACTCTTGTCCAGGAAAAACCATGGTATACAAGTGGCACAACCTCTTTAAGCAAGGCAGGGAATCAATTGAAGACGATTCCCGGCCTGGGCGGTCTGTTGAGGTCACCACTCCAGATCTTATCGAAAAAATCGAAAAATTAATATTGGAGGATGCACGTTTGAAGAAAAAACAAATCGCAGAGATGGTTGGAGTATCTGAAACGACCATTTTCAAGGTTCTCCATGATCATCTCGGCATGACAAAAGTCAGTGCAAGATGGGTGCCTAGAATGCTCACACCGCCTCAAAAACAGAAGCGCGTCGAGTGTTCGCGTGCGTTTTTGAGCCAGTGTAATGAAGACAAGGATGGTTTTTTGGAGCGAATTGTTACTGGGGATGAAACTTGGGTTCATCACTATGAACCTGAGTCTAAACAAGATTCCATGCAGTGGCATAAAAAGGGTACACCACCGCCTAAGAAATTCAAGGTGTCGCAATCGGCGGGAAAGCTCATGGCGACAGTTTTTTGGGACACAGAAGGAATTTTGTTGGTTGATTACAAAGAAAAAGGTGTTTCCATAACCGGAGAACACTACGCTTCAATTTTAGAGCAGTTAAAAGAGGCAATCAGAGAAAAAAGAAGAGGAAAATTGACCAAAGGTGTCCTGCTCTTGCACGACAATGCTCCTGTTCACAAGAGTCGAGTTGCGTTGGCTGCTTTGCACAAGGTGGGCTTCGATATCATTGATCACCCACCTTATAGCCCAGACTTGGCTCCCAGCGACTTATCTCTTTCCAAATCTGAAAAAAGAGCCTCGAGGAAAGAAATTTTCAACCGATGAAGAAGTGAAGGATGCAGTTTCGGCGTATTTTTCAGAGAAAGACAAAACATTTTTTTATGAAGGTATTCATAAGTTAATTCATAGATCTGAGAAATGTATTAGGGTTTCAGGTGAATATATTGAAAAGGAAAAATAATTTTGTAATATTATTTCATCCCCTTCTATTCCATTCCGCGAACTTAAAAACGCACCCTCGTAATTAAAAGATAGTAACTACATCTTAGAAATATTGTTACTTACATATAATAAAGCAATGAAGTTTATAGCTTTTTACTTTTAAGCCCCTTGCATAGTTTTCGTTTCGTAGACGCCCAAGTGGGCGGTAAGCGCGTAAAAAAATCGAGTGATAATAATTATTGAAGAATAAGTATTCTTCAATAATTATTATCACTCGATTTTTTTGGGAGTGATTCCCGGCCGCCAATGGATCTTATTAGAGTAGGTTCGGTACTCATTATATTCAAAACTGTTTGGTGACTTTATTTCGCTCCCGACCCGTGGTACAACTGCGATGTTCAACTGTTTGTACCACGGGGAAGTAAAGTTACCCATAGTTCAACTGTTGTAATATATTTGTTTTGCTATTTATAATTATGACCCGTAGTACAACGGTGGAATTATGTCCAACTAGTTGTACCACGGGTATAGGTACCTAAAATAAGTTAGAAAAAATTTGTGTAAAACAAATGAACGTCTACAAAACAAATGAACGTCTACAAAACAAAAGACTATCAGAAAGTGATCAGCCATCGATAGTGCTTACTAAAAACAGGTGCATGCTATTTTCGACCTTATTGAGATTACCCAGAATTTATCATTTTATTAACGTATTAATGTCAGAAAGCAAGAAAATACCAAAAAAGCGTCTAAAACCGTCATAAACATGTCGCTTACACTTGTTTTTAGTAAGCACTATCGATGGCTGACCACTTTCTGATAGTCTTTTGTTTTGTAGACGTTCATTTGATCATTGCACTTCTTGGGTTTTATTAACTTTCTGTTCACAGATCCCCATTGCAAAGTCGATGCCAAGATAATGGGGATTTGTGGATGAAAAATCCATCGATTTCCACATATCCCCATTGATGATCCAACTTAATGGGGATTTGTGAACTTTGTTGGTTTTTCTCCATAAATCCCCATTGCTAAGTTGATGATTGGTCAATGAGGATTTGTGGACAAAAAGTTAACAGATCCCCATTGATGGGGATACTCAATGGGGATTTCTGAAATAACCCTTTAATAACACGCATACGCACATAACTGAAAAGTCAGAGATCGCCTTGGGATCGAACTCGAGACCTCTGCGAGGCAATCCAACGGTCTCCATCATACGGTACATCACCATTATAACATTTTTATATCTCTATTACAGGAAACAAAATCCACAAATGCGCAGTTTGCAGCAAGGAGTTTAAGAGTCGCCTTTGTCTCCACCAGCACACAAAATACGTCCACCCACCGCAGTCGGCGTCCGTCGTATGTCCCCACTGTCCCAAGAAGACGTTCAAGTCCCGCATGAATCTCTCGCAGCACTTGAAGGTATCACACGGATGGAAGAAGAAGAAGTAGACAGACATGTTCTAGAATTTTCTATTATGAACTGGAAGCTTCTATTGAGAGGTTGGATTCAAATTTGGCAACCTCTTCATGCTTTTTGTTAGCCTAGTACTTCAACTGAAAGTCGCAGCGACACGGGGAGAAAAAGTAGAAAACACGACATGTTCTAGAGTTTTCTATTAGCAATTGGAATCATCTGAGAGGCTGGATTTAAATTTGGGAACCTCTTTGTTTTCTGTTAGCTTGGTACTTCAAAACAAGAGGTAAACTGAAAGTCTCAGGTGAAAGAGAAAAGTAGAAAGCGTGACGTGTTCTAGAATTCTATATGGGATTAAATATAATGACCACCAAAAATAGTAATTGCGCAGCAAAATATGCTTACTAAAATATATCATAACGAGCACCTATACACCTCAAATCACTGCATTCCGTCTCGAAAGGGTTAGGTTATGTTAGGTTCTTCTTAAACCCACCCAAAAATAGGAGCCGTCGACTTATTTCGATCTCTTTAAATATATTTTGCTGTGCAATTTGGTGATCATTTACTATTTTTTACTGTTATATTTTATTATATCTGGTGATAAGTTAAACATAAGCCATTCTATGTTATGAACTGAAAGCTTTTATTGAGAGGTTGTAAAGGGTTTGAATTTGGAAACCTCTTTATGCTTTCTGTAAATACCCTAGCCTAGTAGTTCAACAGGTCAACTGAAAGTTGCAGCTCCTGAAAGTCTCACACGGGTGGAAGAAGTACATAGATATTTTAGATTTTTTTTATTATGAACTAACTGTGAAAGCTTCTATTGAGAGGTTAGATTTGAATTTTGAAACCTCTTCATGTTTTCTGTTAGCCTAGTACTTCAACTGAAACTCGCAGCGCCTGAGGTGGTATGCACGGGTGGAAGAAAAAGAAGTAGATAGATGATATTATAGCACGTCATGTTCTAGAATTTTCTATTATGTATAGTATACGAAGGGAGGTCAAAAAGTTGACAGGAAAGGATAATGAAAAGAAACATCAAACTATTTTTCCTTTTCAATGCATTCTCCCTTAACCCTAATACATTTATTAGATCTGTCAAATAACTTATTAATACCGTCGAAAAAAAAGATTTGGCTTGGGCGTCAAAATAGGACGAAATTGCCGACTTCGCTTTATCATTGTCGCAATTTTTTTTTCCACGCAGTTCTTTCTTCATTTTTGGAAACAAAAATAATCGCTGACACATCTTAAAAATGGTTTGAGGCGTTTTTCCTTGTTTGGTGAAAAACTTATAAGACCAGTGCCGAAGCCTTTGAAAATGGTAAAAAGTGAAAAAAAATAATAGTAGGATAAAATCTATTGGAAAAGGAAGAGAATATAACAAAAAATAAAGGAAAAATAATTTATGGGCGATCTGAGGTCGAGAAGTGGATGGGGGTGGGGGGTTAAGGGTAAAAACGGTTTATCTCGATTTCCGGCAAAACTAGAAGTCCTATGGAAAAAGTTAAATAGCAAAGTTGTAGGTAATAAAAAGATCTACAACTTTTGTATTTACTTTGATTTCACATAACCTCAAAATTTTGTGAAAATTCAAATAACCAAGTTTTTGGTTTTTATTTTTCTTTTGTAAAAAGAAAATTTTTCTCGAAATTTGGTAAAAAATTACCTTTTTATGTCCCAAACACACCGAATTTTTTTTAATTTTAAAATATTTATTTTTGCAGTTTATTTTGACTTAATATCGAAAAAGCACCCCAATTTTCAATCGAAAATTCACCCGTCAAAATCTGCTTTTTTTAAAGTGTGTTCTCTGAAATCTCTACTTTCTGATGGTGTATAAAAAATATACATTACTATGGTAATTTTTCTCAGAAAAATGCAAAAAATCGAAAAAAGCTCCCTTTAGAATTTATTTTTTAATCACCGCGTACAATTTTGAGCTATTTATTAAAACTTACACTATAATTACTCGAAAAACGTAAGAATGGAATCTTACGTTTACATTGATAAACAAAAAAATTACAAATCCATAAAACATGCGAAAATAGTTGTTCTAAATATTAAAGATATTTAAGTATAAAGGGGTTTCATCTAAAAATATATATAAATATATATGTAAATCGTACTGTCAAAATGAATCGTGTATCGTAATCGTTTTTAGATACTTTATACTGATTACGTTATTCATTATAATATTTTTAAATAATCTTGTTATTTATAAATACCTTATCTTGAATTCTAATTAAGTGATTAGTTTTTGTCTCTGATGGCATTTCTTCATCGTTCGACAAACTTTCCCGATTCTAGTAGATCTTCGAAATCTTCAAGACTTCGAATATTCAATTCAATATTATTTCCAGCCGCATTGGTTCTTCATCCACAATTTCATCTGAATCACTAACTTCCTCGTAGGTTTTTTCTTCCACGTTGGAGCATTTTTCAGAATCATGAGCATAAATTTGTGCATTTTAAACCATGTCGGCAGTCACATTTTAAACTGTTACATCGAGTTTTACAGCTACAGCAAATAGTTTTGAGCAATATTTTCGGAATTAATTAATTAATTATAGTAGATGTTGTATTAACATGCAATCTTACGTTTTTCGAGTAATTAAGTAGATGTCGTATTAACATGCAATCTTACGTTTTTCGAATAATTACTTACTTAGAAATCTATATATTAATACGTGAAGCGAAATCTTTGGATCCCTTTTTACGAAAATTGGGCTGACGGAGGAGTATGAAATTTCGCACACTTATAGTTTATACAGAGAAGTGACGAATGCTAATATTTTTTTTAAATATGCTTTAGAAATACTTTAAATTAATGAAAAAACACTACACGCACACAACCATGCATTTGACACACGCAGTCGAAGCGCGTAACTATGGTTACATATATCAATATATAATGACATAATATGTCAGCAATATAAACTTTGGTCGAATTTCGAGAACTAGGCGATCGCTAGTTTTTAATAAATAGCTCAAAATTGTACGTGATGATTAAAAAAAGAAATTCGGAAGCGAGCTTTTTTCGTTTTTTGCATTTTCTGAGAAAAATTACCATTGTAGAAGGAAAACTCCGATATATATATGGGAGAACTATATTAATTATGTAGTACAATGTTCTATACACACTACGCGCGCAAGTTAAATGTGTGCACTAGTCCTCAGAGCTGTCCGGCCAGAGAGGCTGAAGCAGTCAAGAGAGCGCAGCAAACACACTGAGCCGTAGGCGCGTGCGTCGGTCTTATATAGCGGCCGGCGCTTAACGGAGGGGCCACGCTCCGTCCACTCGGTGACGTCTAACGCTGCGAAGTAGGGGCGCGGCGTGTGCGCTGCACGATGTCGTTTAGTTGTTACACCATAATGTATATTTTTTTACACCATCAGAAAGTAGAGATTTCAAAGAACAAAAAATCCCCCGACTTTTTAAAAAAAACAGATATTTTGACGGGTGAATTTTCGATTGAAAATTAGGGTGCTTTTTCGATATTAAGTCAAAATAAGCTGCAAAAATAAATATTTTAAATAAAACAAAATTAATTCTGGGACATAAAAAGTAAGTTTTCACCAAATTTCGAGCAAAAAATAATCTTTTTGCTAAAGATAAAAATAAAAAACCAAAAACTTGGTTATTTGAATTTTCACATAAATTTTAGGTTATGTGAAAAAAGTGTAAATATAAAAGTTGTAGATCTTTTTATTACCAACAACTATGGTAACTTTTTTCCATAAGACTTCTAGTTTTGCCGGAAATCGAGATAAACCGTTTTTTACCCTTACCACCCCCATCCATTTCCCGACCTCAGATCGCCCGTAAATTATTTTTCCTTAGATTTTTTATATATTCTCTTCCTTTTCCAAAATGTTTCATCCTACTATTATATTTTTTGGTGTCAAAAATTATCGACCCTGGTCTATTAATGACGGCGCGGTATTCAATTTTCTCCATAGTGGCTAGTTTCTTCCCGACTGACTTGTTTACTCATTGAAAACTCAAAATCTACTGACCCGATTGGGCTGAAACTCAGGTATATATACTAACAATGAGTCACTCAATTAGCGCCTACATGGATGAGTAAACTCACTCTCGCCAACTCCGCCATTCCGCGAACTTTTTGACCTCCCCTCGTAGAAGCTTCTATTTTTAGCTTGTAAAGGATTTGAATTTGACCTCTGAGAAATATATACCAAGATATTCCTGATACTTTAATTACATAAACAAAACGACAATCAAACATAAAAATAAAAATGAGGGCTGACTGAATGGCTATCAAGAGTATCAAGTCTACGTTGGAGAGGCCAGCTCTATATCCGGCTTTACAGAGACTCAATCAGCCACCATTGCCAACTCATTTGATAGTGAGGCCATTAAACTAGAATAAATTGCCGCAGTGTGAGCTTTATAAAGCTCGGAACCGGCACTAACATATCCGATGATGTCATCTTTAATCAGTATCCATGAGCCCACCTAAGAGCTGACGTCTATGCGTATCAGACGTTAAGGGGCCGTTAATGGCTTCATCTACAAATCTTAGGCTATCAAGTTGGCTATTTAGAAGATTATTGATCATATTCTTACGAATACTGGGTAATTGCTATGTGATTGTTTGTTCTAGATTGAACATATAGCAGAATGCTCTTGACAGCAGGGCAGGTAATAATCCATGCTGGAGTATGATTAGGCATCTTTCTTGTATTGGGTTACAATCCCAGTACACTCTGCTTTGCCTGGTATCTCCGCTGACTTTGCGACTGCAAGAGTCACGTGGGGAAAGCTGGCTGCAATGCGGCTCAACGTTATATCTGAAGATGATAGTGCGATCTTCTCCCTGCGTTTTCTATCAGCCGCTTCCTGCTCACTATCGCTCTTAATCTTATACGCTAAGACTTGAGCTCACAACATTCTTTGCATCTTGACTAACAGTCTTAAGTATTTTAAACAGATTATTGCCCCTTACAAGAAAGAGCGTGTAGAAAAGATCCCGGTACCTCTCGAAACCTCTTTATTTTTTATGATAGCCTAGTACTTCAAGAGGTCAACTGGAAGTCGTAGCGCATATAGACTTGCGCTAGTTCAGATACGCAGGTACCGCGCGCTTACAAATCGTGCGGTTTGAAATCGCAAAAATTGTGATGGTGTTCAGACGCCGGCGATTATTAAGCGATTTACGAATGCGGAGCGTCAGTTTGAAAATGGAAGTCGACGAAGAACTGTGTTTTACTGTGGTTGTTCATAAAAAAAGGAAAAGAAAGAGGCAGTATTGGGTACATCCAATATTAAGTGACCGACTAGTACATGGTCAGTTCGTAACATTATATCCCAAATTAAGAATGTTCAATGGAAAATTTACAACTATTTGAGAATGTCAATAAAATCTTTTGATGAACTAATTGGGCTGATCAGGGAAGATATTTCAAGCTCTGAAGATCCCATATTGCATGTCTTTTCTCCACTTCATCAATAAATAACTTGGTGTCGAAGTGATCCATAGCGAGCTCACTTGCTGTGACGTGCTAACCGCGCGGTGCCCGCAACGCAACTGAACGCTTAGGAAAGACTCCATAGTAACAGAATCGATTCTATTTTCTAGCGGTTGAGTGGCGGTAACTGCGCGACTTGAATAATCGTGCGGTTATGTCTGAATGATTGCTTCATACTCATACAAATAAGATCCATGCGGTTTCCGCACGGATCTGAAACAGCGCGTTTCCTGTCGTGTATGAACTAGCGCTTACACGGATGGAAGAAAAGAAGTAGAAAGCTCGACATGTTCTAGAATTTTCTATTATTGTCTGGAAGCTTCTATTCAGAGGTCGGTTGGGTAAACTCATGTTTTCTGTTAGCCTATTACTTCAAAGAGGTCAACTGAAAGTTTGACACGGGTGGAAGAAAAGTATAAAGCACGACATTATTTTTCAAGAACATTCTAGAGGTGGTGGTGGATTTGAATTTGGAAACCTCATTATTAGACCAGTGCCGAAAGCCTTTGAAAATGGTAAAAAGTGAAAAAAAGGAAGAGAATATAACAAAAATTAAAGGAAATATAATTTACGGGCGATCTGAGGTCGGGAAATTGGTGGGGGTGGGGGGTAAGGGTAAAATACGGGTTATCTCGATTTCCGGCAAAACTAGTGTGATTAAATAATAATTCTAGAAATAAATATTGGGATGTGTAAATAATAATAATAATATATTTAATAATAATAATATCTTTATTGACATAGGTTTGTTTTACAATGAAGTCCCATGAAAAAAAAGTTAAATAGCAAAGTTGTAGGTAATAAAAAGATCTACAACTTTTGTATTTACACTTTTTTCACATAACCTCAAAATTTATGTGAAAATTCAAATAACCAAGTTTTTGGTTTATTTTTATCTTTTGCAAAAACATTATTTTTTTCTAGAAATTTGGTGAAAACTTACCTTTTTATGTCCCAAACACAGATTTTTTAAAATTTAAAATGTTTATTTTTGCGCCTTATTTTGACTTAATATCGAAAAAGCACCCTAATTTTCAATCGAAAATTCACCCGTCAAAATGTGCTTTTTTTTAAGTCGGGGGTTTTTTGTTCTCTGAAATCTCTACTTTCTGATGGTGTAAAAAAAAATATACATTACTATGATAAATTTTCTCAGAAAATGCAAAAAAACGAAAAAGCTCGCTTCCGAAATTTAAAAAAAAAAGTACCTAAAACTATTACTATTACTAACATTAGGTTAAGAACTTTGTACTAACAATATATGGAGATTATTTTATCCGAAATAAATGATTATTATTATTATAAAACTTGGTTATTTGAATTTTGACATAAATTTTGACGTTATGTGAAAAACGTGTAAATACAAAAGTTGTAGATATTTTTATTACCTACAACTTTGCTATTTAACTTTTTTCCATAGGACTTCTAGTTTTGCCGGAAATCGAGATAAACCGCTTTTTACCCTTACCATCCACGCCCCCCACTTCCCGACCTCAGATTGCCCGTAAATTATTTTTCCTTTAATTTTTGTTATATTCTTCCTTTTCCAATATGTTTCATCCTACTATTATTTTTCTTGGCTTCAAAAATTATCGACCCTGGTCTATATGGTAACCGTTTTGTGTTTTATGTACTTCAACTTTAAATTAAGTATGGTTGTAAGTTGTCATTGCACGCGCCAGAAAGAAAGCGAGCTGCAGTGTATGATATAGCTTTGTACATTTCAGATGTAAATTTTACCTTTAAGATAATGATAATAAAAATATATAATAATGATAACAAGAAGTATTTTAACAAGTTTGTGTTTTTATTATTAAAGATTTGTTTTGATATATCATGGTTAAATAAAATCTTAATTCAGGTAATTTTTGAGGCTGTTTCATTTGTCATTTCAATTAACCAATTAGTTATGCGTCACTGTTAGTAGGAAGGCCATTATTAGAATGCTACGCAGAGATCTCGAATTCGATCCCAAAAAAAGTGTAATTCGCTTTAATAGCGAAGTAAAACATCGTGAGGAAAACTGCAAGTTTTTTAAAGATATTATTATTTACTAGCGAACCCACGCAACTTGTCTGCTTCACATAAGAGAATTTGCCGCGTTTTTGCAATATATTTCATTTATGCTCTGCCATTGGTCGTAGCGTGATGATATATTTAGCCTTCCTCGATGAATGGGCTACCCAACACTGAGAATTTTTCAATTTGAACCAGTAGGTCCTGAGATTAGCGCGTTCAACCAAACAAACAAATTCTTCAGCTTTATAATAGTATAGATTATCAGGTAAGCAGTAAAATATCTTTTACACTATTAATAATTGCTGTATAGCTGGAGACTAGACGCAGAAAAGACCCGGAACTAGGGTTGCCAGGTCTTAGAACTGAAAAGCCGGCGAGACCAACCAACTTAGCCGGACATTTGGTTAAAAATGCCGGACACCCTTCATTTTTTATTCTTAGTATAACCCGACATTTTTTAGGGTAGGACAGTTCTTGTCTATTCGCTTGCGCTAGCGATACAAGGTGAGGCGGGCGGAGCGAAAACCGACATGACAAATGTAAATAAAAACTGTCAAACTTAAAAAGCCGGACAGGCTGGACATCGTCTAATTTGTCCAGACACGCAACCAAAAAGCCGGACTAGTCCGGCTTTATCCGGATGTCTGGCAACGTTACCCGAAACAACTATATGTGGATAAGACAATTTTTGTCTCGTATGGATTCGAATCCACAACACACATCGCAGTGGCAAGGAGACCACAACGCCATTCGTGCAGTCAAAAGTTCTACGTAATATTTTAAAAGATGTGTAAATTGCACTTATCCGCAATGGAGACGCAGCATAGTGAACTACGGTTTAACCTTTCTCAAATTGAGAAGAGATCCGTGCTCAGAATAATTTATAAACGTTTTCAACTTTATGTTAGTAAATTGGATATATTATCATTGTAGTATAATAATTACCTCCTTCTATTGATACCCATATAGACACCTCATTCTCATGTACCATAAATACGAAACATGTCATCTCATTCTGTCATTGCTAATTGTCATGCATGCTTTTTATGTCGAATAAAATCAAGTATTCTTTGGTTTTGGCTATTATTCCATCAATCATTTCGCGAGAAAATAATATAATTATAATAATATCAGCCCTGTATTAAGCTGTCCCACTGCTGGGCACGGGCCTCTTCTCACTGTGAGATGGGTTAGGCCACAGTCCACCACGCTGGCCTAGTGCGTGTTGGCAGACTTCACATATCTTATGACAGCCTCGATGGCATAGTGGTTGTTGTAACCGACTGCTACGCCTGAAGTCGCGGTTATAAGACAGTGATATGGAAAGCATATGGCGGCATGGCCTAATGTCTTTGTAGTAGCGGAAGGCAGTATTAGAATATGTGGCCTCTAACTTTTCAATATTGTATTACTTTGGGTGGTAAGGCAAATTATAATTCAGAAGTCAGTCTTTAAGTCGCAATCCTGTTATTTTGAATGACATATTTCTGCATATTTCTGCTAATAATAAAATGACAGACTAAAAATCTATATAACGAATACGTTTTATGCAGCATGGATTTCTTGAAGCTAAAAAGCCTCATGCCCGTATTTTAAGAAACACATAGCTGTCAACAAACTTTAAAACCAAACAAAACAAGAACAACTCAGGTGTTGCGAAAATAAACTGAAAATGTAAAAATATAATTTAAATACTGTTTTAATAAATAAAAGTCATGGAGGTTGTGACGAGAGCCGTGCCCCCGAATACCATTTGTGAGGGTTGCTTGACTCGCGACAGAATATTGGCGATTATAACAAACGATGAAATTAAAGAGGTTTATTGCACAATTATTCATGAAAAGGTAAGCGTTTCCGATGTTTTCTTTTCATTATCAATTAGTTATATATAGTTTCACGCCTGTATCGTTGAAGGGTATAGGCAGAGGTGTGATAAAGTACAGTTTGTTAGTTATGTTACACCCCGTCAGTAGTCGCGTCGACTAGTGGCACTGAGTACGTCCCCTAGGACCTGGAACTGCTGAAGATCAGCCAAAATTAGAAATATAAATTTTTCTTAAAGCTTTATTTTTTATTGTAACTTAAAAAACGACTAATAATAAGACATATATCATCTGGCTTGTTTTGGTGTATGACTAGTGGTTCATCGGTAATTAGCAACCCAATTGCACACTGTTAGGTATACTCTGACCCATTATCAGCAAAATTTATCCTGTGCTACTGGGTAATAGACACTAACAATATGGAAAGTGGGAAAGGAGAAATCATCGGTAAAATTTACTATTTCCTCAAATAAAAATCAAACAAAATCATTGAGGATATCTGCATGTCTGAGAGTTGTACATAACGTTCTTGAAGATATATTATGTATAGTCCGGTAACCCGCACTGGGCCAGCATAGGTAGACTGTGGGCTAACCCTTCCCACCATCAGCTAGCCAGATTATATACAGGACTGATTTTATTATATTATATATTTGGAATGAAATTATTATCTATTTTTAATAAAACATAGTAGTAATGTTGTTAAAATTACGAATAAATAATTTAGATCATTTATTTAGTTCATTTACCTGACATGCTAAAAGTTTGTTATTAATTGGTAAGATACAGTTCCAGATTAACAACTAATATAATCAATGTCCAGGTTTCAATTCAAGAATATATTACAGTTTTAAAAATTTATAAATTTTAAATTATGGACAGCTAATTTATTATTTACTAGATGTTCCCGCGGTTTCACCCGCGTTTACCGTTACTGCTCTGTCCCCGTGGGTCGTAGCGTGATGTTATATAGCCTATAGCCTTCCTCGATAAATAGGCTATCCAACACTAAAAGGATTTTTCAAATCATACCAGTAGTGCCTGAGATTAGCGCATTTAAACAAACAAAGTCTTCAGCTTTATAATATTAGTATAGATAATATAATAGCTACATATATATGTGGAACAGCACTTTTGCTGGTTGAAGGGTACCCCTTGACAATGATTATGCAAAATTTTATTACATTAGGTCTTGATTTGATTCCAAAGTTAGTCAAAATGCTGTAACATAAGGTATGGTAAGTGGCAATAGGAATCCCTTCTTCTTGGCCCCTAAAAATATAGTTGCTTAAACCCGTGCTTAACTTTATCCGTGTTCAACTTTACCCGTGTAAATTACGCCTATGCCGACCTCTACGGGGATATTGGTGGTAGACCAATTCCAGAAGAAAAAAGAAGTTAGATGAAATTAAAGAGTTAGTTGTACATACTTGGACTAGAACAGCCTTGGTCAGAGAGTTGTGGAGACATTTGGGGGAGGCCTTTGTCATCAACGGGAAGCAGATAGAAGTTGCGGAGGCAAATAATGAATTAAAAGCGGCATAATATTTTTTTGAGTTTCGAAGCATAATTATGTATTCTTATATTATTCTGCCACTGTAGGAACAAGTCGTATCAGTAAAATAAGATGGGTCTGCCAGTGTTTTTATATCTAGTATAATATTATAACCTGAAGAGTTTGTTTGTTTGAACGCACTAATCTCATGAACTACTGGCTGGAATTGAAAATTCTTTTTTTTTTCTCCCTTTATTGGGCAGACTAACAACATCACAATACCAAATTTTTGAAATTGTATGTTTCTAAATATGTGACTAATTGTGACATCCACATCGTTTACCACAAGTAAAACGTACATTATTTATACAAGTTGAGTGTTATGTATACTTAAAACTAAAAACTACAAATGGTGACAATGAGATGTAGCGCTAAAACAGTCAGTGTGCAATATTTAAATTTAAATCGGACAGTTTTAATAATAATAATAATATTCTTTATTTCGGACAAGCAACATCCACATGGGTTAGTAAATAAAAGATAACTTATACCTATGTTAGTAAACTTATTATCTATTTGGAAACCAGGCTGTTGTTCAAAATACGCCTTTGAATAACAAAGGGGAATCATACCTCCCCGCTATGGTCTTCAGGATGGAGTTGGAGATCGATGGATGGATGGATGTTTTATAATAACAAGTTTTTTGTAAGTACCCACACTATTCGCGTACATATCAGTGTGGTTAAAGTGACAGTTGTATGAGTCAAGTGTACGATGAATAGGAGCGCGCTTGCCTGCGCTAGTACGTGATGTTGGTATGTCAAAAAGCGGAGTTGTACGACATTTTAGTGTTGGATAGCCTAGTTATCGAGGAAGGTTATAGGCTATATAACATCACGCTTCGCCCCACGGGGGCGGCGCAGTGACTATAAACGCGGGAGAAACCGCGGGCGCATCTATTTAAATATAAAATACTGGCAGATCCGTCTTTTTTAGTATAACAAAATACACACTTTTTTCTCCCACGTACGAGCAAGCTCTGGAATGAACTGCCAGCTTCGGTGTTTCCCGAGCGTTATGATATGTCCTTCTTCAAACGAGGTTTAAAGAGAGTTCTTCTTTCACGGTAGGCAGCGGCTTTGCTATGTCCTGACATTGCTGAAGTCCATGAGCAGTGGTTAGCACTTTCCATCAGGTGGGCCACTTGCTCGTCAGCCACCAATGGCAATAAAAAAAAAAAAAACATAATTATGTTAAAATCGCAATTTCGAAAAAAGTAAATACACCTTTTTGCTTTATGACGGCAGTATTATTATTATTAATTCTAGAAGATTATTTATCACTTTTTGTTTCAGCTGCACGCTGCAGGCCCGCTGGTTCTCTGCTGGGAGTGCATCGCGAACATCCAGCGGTACATATCGTTCCGGCGCCAATGTGCGCAGGCGCACGAAACATTGATCAAATACATGGTAAGAGACATCGCTCTGTCGTTGGTCTCCACCGACGAGCTTAGACTAATGGAGTGACAGTCCGTAAGTGGATGATCATTTGTACATGTTTGTTGTCCGTTTTTGTTATTTTCTATTCTAGTATACTCTATTGGTGTACCCCAAGCGAAAATTACTTATTTTCATGTTATTAAGAGCTAATATGCAGCTGGCGAGATGGTAAGTAAATATTGAGGCTTTTCCACGCGAAATTCACCTGGGTATCGTATATTTGGAGTGTCAATAGTATGTAAAAATAATATAATTTTTGCGGCAGTCTTTGGGGACTGCCGATAGAAGTGAAAACTTTAATCGTTGATCATAAACACTTAGTTATAAACCAAAAAAAAAACGAAAATACACTTTTTTGAAGTGGAAACTTCTTTAGGCGCGTTGAGCACTTCTTGGGTGAACAAAAATCATGGGACTTGTCATCGTCACGCTTCCACGCTTTATTATTTTTTTTAGAATATTAACAATATCTCAGAAATGTTGCGTCCTACGCAAAAAATAACGAAATTTTGACCCTCTTAATAACCGCTAAGAGAGTATCAGGAATCCGACGCGCACTTCTTTTTTTTTTGTTTCTTCTTGTGTTTATTAAGAAGTTTTTATGATCAAGGGTTAAAGTTTTCACTTCTATCGGCAGTCCCCAGACTGCCTCAATTTTTTTTTTATACTAATACACACTCGAGGTATTGTATAGTTTGTATACATCCGGCTGGTTAGTAAGCAGCTAATTTACGCCTGTACCACCTGGGGTATAATTTGACCCCAACGATGAGCAAGTCTTTCTACTAAGATGTGTGTTTGTACCCTTAGTTCAAGTGTTATGTCACGGCATCAACAAGGTGGTCAATATATCGACCACTGTTCTTGCTTGCTTTATTCACTTACTGCTTTCAGACCGTATTCCTTCTCTAATAATCAGAGATGACAGCAAAATGATAGATAATACATAAAGTTGGATCTCTATGTATCGTCTCTAGCTACCAGTACGCTATATATAGTCGGCCTCGATGGCGTAGTGGTTAGTGTAACCGACTGCCACGCCTGAGATCGCGGGTTCGATTCCCGCACAAGTCAAACATTTGTGTGCATGACCATGGATGTTTGTCTTGGTCTGGGTATTTCTATGTATAATATGTATGAATTTACAAAATAAAAGTATATATTATGTTTATCCATTGTCTAGTACCCATAGTACAAGCTCTGCTTAGTTTGGGCTAGATGGTGTTGTGTGTATGTGATAGAATATTATATTATTATTATTTGTTTACTAAGTAGTACATACATAGATACATAGATTCACATCTGTTTCCCAGAGGGGTAGGCAGAGACTACGGATTTCCATTTGCTACGATCCTGACACACTTCTCTGGCTTCATTCGCTTTCATCAGACTCCTCATACGCGCCCGTCGGTTCAAGGTGCTCTAAGTTGTATGTTTAAATAATATACTAAAATTAAATAATCTAAATCGTTTTCAGGTGACACCTGCAGCAATCACAAGTCTATCTAAACTCACTATAGTAAAAAGCAATGTAGAAATCAGTATATCACATACTAAAGAAGAATCTCTTAACGGGGTTAATTTGATCCCCAAACGTCAAGAACCTCAAAATGATGCTAATTGGATCCAAACACAAAATATATTTGAACGAAATGAATTTCTGAACCATGGGGTCAATGCTACCCCAGTTCAGGAATCTCAGAATGGGGTAATTTTGGATCATGGAGAGTCTGTTAAGAGTGAGAATAATGTAGTATATAAGCATAAGAGGGAGACAGATATAACGTTTATAAAGGTGGAAGATGATTCTGTGATAGATGATGATGGATATTTTGTTGATGATGGATTTGATCATCGTGACGATGGTGATGATGTTAAAGACTTAGCGGTAAGTTCAAGATGACATAGCTACACATACAGTCGAAACCGAATATAACGATATCGTTTATAACGACGGATCGGTATTACGACCGAATGGCAAGGTCCCGGCCGAAACCTATAAAAACAACTTACTGCCAGCGGTAGTGAATGCGACTGCTGTGCATGAGGTCTCGGGTCCGAATCCCGGGTCGGGCCAACAAACAGTTATTGGGTTTTTCAGTTAAGAAATCTCAATACGAGCCCGGAGTTAGGAAGTTGGCGGTGTTAGACACCCCCGTGCCTCGGAAAGCATGTAAAGCCGTTGGTCCTGCGCCTGATCTCTCTCCGGTCGTGTCGGATTGCCGTCCCATCAGATCATGAGAGTTAGGGAACAGAGAGTGCACTTGTGTTTGCGCACACACTTGTGCACTATAATATCTCCTGCGCAGATTGCTAGTCTCCGTTAAGATTGGCCGCCATGGTCGAAATTCGGTCTGGAGGATATTAAACAATTAAGTAATCATACTGCCTATAACGACATCGGATACAGCGAAATATCGCTTAAAACGACGAAACTTTATCTATATTCATCGGCTTTAGTGACCAACCGTTTTACTAGTTCCAGCGAAATAAAAAAATACGAACAATTTAATTATAAAAATGTCGGACTCGCGCACGAAGGGTTCCGCACCATTATCAGAAATTGGTTGTCTGTAAAGTCGATTTACGGACGATAGTTTAACGTGACAACGTCATAACAAAATTTATTTCCTGTAACGTTACAATGAGCGTAACGGGACAATGAGTCATCCTTGTTCGTGCGTGCAGCCGGCGTTCATCGATTTATTAGACGTTGTCACGTCAAAATAAAATTATTATGTACATACATACATACATAGATTCACGCCTGTTTCCCAGAGGGGTAGGCAGAGACTACGGATTTCCATTTGCTACGATCCTGACACACTTCTCTGGCTCCATTCACTTTCATCACACTCCTCGTACACGCCCGTCGGTTCAAGGAGCTCTTAACCTGGCCTTTGTCCAGGACGCCTCCTTTAAATTATTATGTGATGTCACTAAAAAGGTTTTTGGAATTTTTCCTTTGTGTGCTATAAACGTATCACTCGCGAGTTACAAAACATAGAACTAAGTTTAATCACCCTGCTTATCCCTGAAGAATACGCAGGCATAACGCTATTAATACAAAATATGAATACTTACAGGTAGTACTTAAAACAAATGTAGAAAAAAGTAAAATAAAAACAAAACGGAGCAGGAAAAAGAAGTCGAAAGATGACTTCAATGACTCCGACGAAGAACCACTTAAGAATAAAAAGAGAAGCAAGACTGTAAAAGAAAGAAAACTCAAGAGAAAGAAGAATGTAGGTAAGAACTATAGATATTTTATTTATTTAACATTTTAATAATAAAGTAGAAATCAATTAATTAAATTTAAAATATAATTTATTAAAAACTAGATGTTCCCGCGGTTTCACCCGCGTTTATCGTTACTGCGCCGTCCCCGTGGGTTGTAGCGTGATGTTATATAGCCTATATTTCTTAATAAATGGTGGTCAAGTAACTATAAGTTCATAGTGTCGATGTAATACCGATTGGTGTCACTAGATGGAACTGTGCGTGTGACGTCAATAACTAAAAGTCGGTGTTACGATCCTCCGGGCTTGAACCACCTCGACGTGTATTATTTGTTTTATGTAGACCAATTCTGAGCAGCGATAATTAGTTCTGTCGTTTACTTGAATAAATACAGTTCAGATATATCCTAACAGGTTTTTCATTGAGTATCCTGTAGGAATGATATCCCGCCCAGTTTCGCACGATCTCGGCCACATACAAATAGACTATCCAACACTAAAAGAATTTTTCAATTCGAACCAGTATCCTTAGATTAGCGCGTTCCTGAGATTAGCGCGTTCAAACAAACAAACAAACTCTTCAGTTTTATAATATTAGTATAGATTATATTATTACAATAATTAGCGGATTTTAAATGTAATAAATATATTAGCGCTTATTCTTATCTTTTAAAGAATTACCTAAAGAAGAAAAGCTCAAGTCAGGCGTACGGAAGCGGGAGAAGCCAGCTGGGGTCGTGAGCAACCCCAGGGTGAACAAGAAGCTACAACAACTCAATGTGGGGCAAGGACAGTTGGAGATGGTCGTCCTGAGTTGGGAGGAGGTATTGTATAACTTCTTATCCCTAGCCTTTATTATTCCCAAGTCACTTGGGTCGGCTTTCTAGTCTAACCGGATTTGACTGGATATCAGTTTTTACACGGAGCGGCTGCCATCTGACCTCCGCAACCCGAAGGCTAACGATACCTTAAGGCTAGACCAGTGTCAGGATATTAGAGGGCACTGACTTCCCAATAACGACTGCCATAGATGTTCATGGCAGCCGGGACCGACGGCTTAACGTGCTCTCCGAGGCACGGAGGTATTGTATAACTATACTATATAATACCAGGCCCGTATTAAACTGTCCCACTGCTGGGCACGGGCCTCTTCCCAGTGTGAGAGTTAGCCCACAGTCCAGCACGCCGCCCCAGTGCGTGTTGGCAGACTCCACATATCTTCGAGAACATTACGTAGAACTGTCAGACATGCAGGTCTCCTCGCGATGTTCTCCTTCACAGTTAAAGCAAGCGATATATATTTTTTTGACTGCACTGATGACGTAGTGGTTTAAGTAGTCGCCCGGCCTCTGCCGTCGCGCTGAGTGTTGTGGGTTCGATCCCCACTCGGAACTAAACAATTTGTGGGTCACACAATAAATAGTGTGACCCATAAATGCTTATTTCGAGTCTAGATGTTCTTTGTGGCCGTTGTTTGAATGTTGTTGTTAGGTCCCCCGCGATGCAGACATTATTCGTAGAGCGGGATATGTCTTTAAAAAAATCTAGTTTGTTGTGCTTCAAAATCTTTACACTTTGACCGTTCAAATCCATACTTTATTCTCACTGACTCACTTACAAAAATAGAAGTCATACAAGGAGTCGTTGGAAAAAAAGTAAATATAGCGTCGTATAGAGAATCGTTCAAAAGGCCCGGGAAAAATGTCTGACCTTCGGAAGGTCAGCTCTTGATGGTGGTACCCTATCGGATCTTGGAAACGGTGATATCTACGGGAGTCGTTCTCGAACAAAATCTTCCTAAAACCCTGGCAACTTTTAGGCACCGTTCATACCAAACGTATTGTCGGCCGCTGACTGTACGCGTACGTTACGTAGTTTATCGCTTTTCCATATATATTTAACTTCTCGTTCACACAGAACCGACTATACGCTATTACGTAGTGCGTTGTCGCCGACTCTCGGTGGCCGATTATTGTACTACGCGTGTATGCACGGCGGACGCGGATTGGCTGCGTTGCCGAACGTATTAGATTGAAGTGGACTAGTTGTATCTTATAAGAACCACGAGTGAACTCAGATCGTTTATAAATTATTACGAGCAACTTCAAATACTGAGTCCTATTTATGTGAAGTATAGCTACTACCTCACTAGCTCGCTACTGCAGTGCCTCAGCAATGTTCGCCGAAGCACGAACTTCTTGCTTTTACACAACAATGCGCAAGCGTTGCACTTGTTTAGTTCGCAGGGTGCGGGCTAGTTCCAGCACGGTGCTGGCAATGATTGCGGACAGGTTATACTGTCCTTACATGCGAAGGTGTTGCGACATACATGTCGCAGCGACGAAAGTTAAATAATTAAAAACTAACACTTGGGCTAAGCTTTACTAACAACTATGAGTTTTGAGAACTTGCAATAAACGTTTTTTTTTTATTTATTTATAGTCGGCCGCTCAGCGTACGCATCCAGTGTGAACCTACACAAGCCTATTCTTTTGTTCACACATGTAGCGCATTGTACGCTATAGCGTATGTCGGCTTGGTGAGAACGCGTACTGCAGATGAGTCCACGCTCACGCTGGGGCAGACAGTGAGCACACTCACAGTCGGCGGCGGACAATACGTTTGGTGTGAACGATGCTATAGGGGGGTCGAAAAAAACATGGCCGCCATACAAACTTTGACCTCTAATATCTCTAAAACGGTTAGAGATAGGCGGGGTGTGTTCGAACAAATGTCATAGAGGTCGACGAGATCTTTCCAGAAAAGGTCATTTTAAAGTCACCGGGGGTCATCGGTAATTTTTGGCTTCGGGGGTTTTCAAGGTCCCTGAATCCGAATCTAAAATTAGTTTTTTAATTAAATCCAAACTGTGCCACAACGCAACCACACGTAATACTAGTTCATATGATAAAGTTGAAGAGTTTGTTTGTTTGTTTGTACAAAGTATATTAATTCAACCCTGTAACCTTTTAACTGATGTTTTTTTTATTAATCTGTCTCTTTTCATTACAGGTGGAGGAAGAGAGACAGAAGGCTCTATCCAGTATTGTGTTCACTCGGCACGAGTACCGATGTGCTGACTGCATCGTCGGGTTCAACCATAAGTTTAAGTTAGACAACCATATGAAGAAACACGATCCCGTAAGTCTGACCGCTTGATATTATCTAGCCGCTTGAACATTTCTAACTGGGCATTGCTGTCATTTAATCAGATGTAAAATATGCTAAATTAAAATTTGATTGTGAATTTGTTTGTTTAAGCAAAACAGCACTGTTTTCAAGGGAAGACACTGCCAAAGCTATTTATTGTATTTTTTCTGGCCGAAATATATCTTTGTCCATTTCTGTACCTTACAATGTGTAGGTATGCGAAATTTCATGATGATCGGTCGAGTAGTTCAGGCGTGAGAGCGTGACAAACATACCACCTTCCCCCCTCCTTTTGAGAACCACACGTGCCGGTCTTCGTAACCACGGATGGACGGTTAACACAATCCCGTCTTCAGGTTCAAGTTCAGCAATTCCTTCTTATGCCGTACCATACAACTTTGGAATGGTCTTCCGGCACATGTGTTCCCTCCGTTCTACGACATTGGGTCCTTCCAACGTAGTGTGAAGAAGCATCTGGTCAGACCGGCTTGACACTGGCGACGGCTAGAAGACATCTGACTTCTCGTCGTCACTGTCTCTGGACTGTAATTGGACTTTCCATCAGGTCCGTTACAATCACTTTACTGTGAAATATTAAAAAAAAAAGAAAATAGAAAAGTCGTCCTCGGTCCCGGCTGCCATGAACATCTATGGCAGTCGTTATCGGGAAGTCAGTGCCTTCCAATATCCTGACACTGGTCTAGCCTTTGGGTATCGTTATCCTTCGAGTTGCAGAAGTCAGATAGCAGTCGCTCCGTGTAAAAACTGATACCCAGTCAAATCCAGTTAGACTAGAAAGCCGACCCAAGTGACTTGGTAATAATAAAGGCTAGGGAGAAGATTTATAGAACTATTTTAGAAATCACTCTTTTTAACACTTTAGCTGACCCGGCGGATAGTGCATCAAGCATTTTTCCAGGGTACCAAAAAAAAAAAAATGTTTCGGTCACAGAAGTCGTCTCTACCGTGGCAGTTGTTATGAGTCTGTTTGTGTGTTGCAGTCTTCAGGTGACATGGTCTGCAGTGTGTGCCAAGTGCGCTGTAGAGACTCTCACGCTCTCTGCGCTCACAGGCGAAGACACCGCGTCAGGTAGTATTGATCAACTTAATTTTGACTGCACGGCAACTTACTATGCTGTGCGACACAAAAGATCCCACTGGGTCGAAGTGTCGCCGGTCTGCACTGAGATAAGATAAGATACTATACTGTATAAATTCGACCCTTCGTGAAATATACCAAAAGCCAAAATATTACTTTCCAGGAGAGTCAGAAACCAAAATCACAGTTTTACATACATACATAGATTCACGGCTGTTCCCCAGAGGGGTAGGCAGAGATTACGGATTTCCATTTGCTACGATCCTGACACACTTCATTCATTTATTCATGTCAGCCAAAGAATGTCCACTGGTGGACATAGGCCTCCCCCAAGGTTTTCCACCGGTCTGTGTGATACACTTCTGTCTTCATTTATTTGTCGGCCTCGATGGCGTAGTGGTTAGTGTAACCGACTGCCACGCCTGAGGTCGCGGGTTCGATTCCCGCACAAGTCAAACATTTGTGTGCATGAACATGGATGTTTGTCTTGGTCTGGGTGCTTCTATGTATAATATGTATGTATTTACAAAAAAAAACAGTATATATGTATGTTTATCCATTGTCTAGTACCCATAGTACAAGCTCTGCTTAGTTTGGGCTAGATGGTGTTGTGTGCATGTGGTAGAATATTACTTATTTTCATTTTCATTTTTTTTCACAGTTTTACGTTCCTTTTTATTGTTTTTTGCTTTAGTGAATTTTTTTATCTCTTTATGTGTTATAATTATAAAATTGTATCTTTTACAGCATCTGTGGCAAGTAAAAATACTATTTAGACTTTTATTTGGAAAATAAACTTTTGCAATTTTTGCAAGCGGAACTTGATTTTTCCAAAAATCATTTACATGCCATTCCGAGTCGTATGATAACTCGTTCATATTTTGCCGAGACTGCTGAAAAAAGTTGATCAAAAAAGCACTTGTTGACTAGACTATATTGCAGTGTTGGGCGTGGGCTGATGAAATAAAAGATGATACTTCGTGTAAAGTCACAGTTATAATATCTCAAATACCATGTTAATAATTTTTCTCGGTGTGGGTGCGGGTGTCGTTAAATTCGGTGTTTCCCGAGCGTTATGATATGTCCTCCTTCAAACGAGGTTTAAAGAGAGTTCTTCTTTCACGGTAGGCAGCGGCTTTGCTGTGTCCTGACATTGCTGAAGTCCATGAGCAGCGGTTACCACTTTCCATCAGGTGGGCCACTTGATCGTCTGCCACCAATGGCAAAAAATAAAAAAAATAATGTATATCTATTTAGTAGGGAAGGCGCCTCACACACTACAATATCATCCATCCATCTGTTCTAAATTAGTACGTATTGCTTTTCAAGTGAAATTATAACAACAGTTATTTTTCGTGTAAGAGTATAATTAGAATAGAAACTCTGTGGGTCACACAAAGTTTAGTCCCATGCGCTTGTATTCGGGCGACGCAGGAAGTTGACTATTCGAAACAAAAGATGGCGTTAGTATCTACGTAGTGACAGTGGGTGTGTGGTAGATGGCGCTGCTGCGCGTGCGGCGAGACGGCGTCGCGCGCGGCCGTGGCGGCCGACCACGCGGCGCGCGCGCACGGCGCCGCGCCCCCCACGCACACGTGCTCTGTCTGCGGACACGCTGAGACGTGAGTATACCACACATGGCTATAGCCTATTTATCAGCCCTCTATATAAATTGTCCCACTGTTGGGCATAGGCCTCTTCTCAGTGTAAGAATGGTTAGCTCATAGTCCACCACGCCGGCCCAGTAGGAATTGGCAGATTTGACATATTATCTTTGAGGACATTATGTACAACTCTCAGACGTGCAGATTTACTCACAAAGTATGTCTACACTAAAGATAAAAATTCTTGACAAATTTTAATTTTCTAAATCTCCGTTGTGTCAAAGTAAATATAATTGCTAGAGGTACTTCTAAATTCTCAGAATTTTATCCAATTTGGCACAGCTTAATTAAGGTAATGCTTCTAAACTACAGATAATAACATCTAATATTATAATTATGTTAAAAGCAACGACAGCCTAGTGGGAAACCGTTGGACTGCCACTCAGAGGTCTCGAGTTCCATCCAAAGGCGCGCATCTCTGACTTTTCAAAGTTAAATGCGTATTAAATAGTTGATCATCGCTCGCTTCAACGGTGAAGGAGACATCGTGAGGAAACCTGCATGTCTGACAGTTCTACACAATGTTCTCGAAGATATGTGGAGTGTGCCGACACGCACTGGGGCGGCGTGCTGGACTGTGGACTAACTCTCACACTGAGAAGAGGCCCGTGCCCAGCAGTGGGACAGTTCAATACAGGGTCGATACTATTATATTATAACCGTATATAATCTAGTCGTACTACTGGTATTTTTAACTGATCCACCATTTCTTATCTCCTTGTATGTGTTGAAATTAAACAATCTTTATACGGATTTTATCGCGTTGTTTATCTTTTATATGTATACATATATAATTCTACTGTACGTGTGTATGCCACTGAACTCCTCCTAAACGGCTGGACCGATTTTGATGAAACTTTTTGTGTGTGTTCATGTGGATTCGAGGATGGTTTAGATGTTTTTTTTTCTCTTGACCACGTCTGTCGGGACAGCTAGTAATATTATAAAGCTGAAGAGTTTGTTTGTTTGAACGCGCTAATCTCAGGAACTACTGGTTCGATTAGAAAAATTCTTTTAGTGTTGGATAGCCTATTTATCGAGGAAGGCTATAGGCTACATAACATCACGCTACGACCAATAGGAGCGGAGCAGCAATGAAAAATGTTGCAAAAACGGGGAAAATTCTCTTATGTGAAGCAGACGAAGTTGCGCGGGTCAGCTAGTTTTTTATAAAACACCAGCTATACTAATATTATAAAGCTGAAGAGTTTGTTTGTTTGTTTGCTTGAATGCGCTAATCTCAGGAACTACTGGTCCGATTTGAAAAATTCTTTCAGTGTTAGATAGCCCATTTATCGAGGAAGGCTATAGGCTATATATCATCACGCTAAGATCAATAGGAGCGGAGCACCAATGAAGAATGTTTCAAAATCGGCGGGTGTTTTTTCCTTTTGAGAGCTTCCGCTGCGTGCGCTGCGTAAACAGTTCAAGTTTCGCAAAAATCATGTATGACAGAATTGTTCCTCTTTAAAAGTTCTAAAAAAAAGTCCGCGACAGCATATGTCTATCTTTTAAGGTTGACTCACTATAACCATTTTTATGCTAACGAAATTTGTTTTAAAATAATGCATTATTTGCGAAGGTATTATTATAAACATGATATTAATCCTTATCCAAATAAATACGTTATTCATCACAAGTATTTAATTTAAAACAAAATTGCCCTTTACATCATTCGATTTCAATGAATATCTTAGGAGATATCGCAGTTTTAAAATAACGATGTTTCTCCTGGTTTATTCTGCGTGATTACTACTGGTTCGATTTGAAAAATTCTTTTAGTGTTGGATAGCATATTTATCGAGGAAGGCTATACGTTATATAACATCACGCTACGACCCACGGGGGCGGCGCAGTAACGATAAACGCGGGTGAAACCGCGGGAACATCTAGTTACTACATAATTTTAAAACTTTAAACTACTATTGTTAAACACTTTTACTAGTCACTGTTTACTTCTATTTAAGCTGTTTAAATGATACAACTATTTATATTTGTGTTCACACTTCCCCCGACGTTTCGGTTGCTTTTCAGCAGCCATGGTCACGGGGAGACAACGCGATAAAATCCGTAAAAAGTTTGTTTAATTTCAATGTATAACATTCGCGTCAACATAAGACAATACTCTTGTATCTGTTTAGAACTCTGGGGAAGCTGAGGAACCACATCAAGAACCACGCTGAGAGACAGAAGTGCGAGCTCTGCGGGAAAACCTTCAGAGATAGAACGTCGCTCCGGACTCACCTGTTGTAAGTAGGGGATATAATCCCGGACTATTATTTCAATCTCAGAATCCCGGGACTACGGGATGCTGAGCCTGAAATTCTTGAATCATGGGATACAAATCCCGACATCCCGGGAGTAAGGGACACCATTTCCGAGAGTAAGACGCCAATCACGGGAATCCGGAACTAACGGACAGCGATTCCAGGAGCAAGACACCGATCTTGGGAGTAATGGACACTGATTCCGGGATCTTGTAACTAAGAGATGCCTATCCAGGGATCGCGGGACTAAGGAACACCGATCCCGGGATCCTGTAACTAGGGGATGCCTATCCAGGGATCGCGGGACTAAGAGACACCGATCCCGGGATCTGAGGTCAAGTCCCGGGATTAATTTATGCAATATAAATAATACAAAAAGTTATTTAAAACAGTAATTTTAATTTTTGTTATCATGTAGGTATTTTATCTTATGTCCAGTCAGTGCAGACCGGCGACACTTCGACCCAGTGGGATCTTTTGTGTCGACACTCTCCCAATAACGTCTGCCATAGATGTTCATGGCAGCCGGGACCGACGGCTTAACGTGCTCTCCGAGGCACGGAGCAGCCGATAATTGTCAATCAATACGCTCATCATTTCGAAAAGTCATATAACTTCCGAAAGTCAGAGGTGCGCGACGTGGGTTCGAACCCGAGACCCTCTGCATTGCAGTCTGTTGGTCTCCCCACTGAGCTATCGCTGCTCTCTTGTTATCATGTAAATAAGATCGATTCAAATTATCATACTCGTTATATGAAATGTCATTGATATGATTAAATATTTTCATGAATTATCAATTCTAAGATCTGGCACGAAGTATATGTATATATATTTTATTACAGTATCCACAAAGGTGAAAAGGAATACTCTTGCCCGCGGTGTGAAAAAAGATTCCTTTTTAAAAAGGCGATGGAAGTTCATTTAGTCACACACGACGCATCCGCACACCTGTACTGCTACCAGGTATATATACTGTCCCACTGCTGGGCAGCGGCGTAGCGTGGACTAATATAGACGTGGGCAAAGTCGCATCAGCGAGGGCCCTTTTCTTTCGTACCCAAGATCTACCCAATAAATCTATGTTACTAAACATGTTTTGACACGACATACCTACTTATGCTAGTGAAAAATAGAAATGCGCGATGGAAGAATATTGAAAAGCATATAGATTTGAAGGAAGGTTTTATTTTGTAACATAAGTGGTTAAATTTTTTATAAAAGTAATGTTCGTCGGCTTTTTGCTTTACAGAAGTCCTCTAGTAAGGATTTTATTTTAAGTCTGGTGGCATCGCATTTAAAGAGGTCTCGCGAGGCCCCTTTAAGTGCGAGGTCATGGACGAAGGCCCACTTCGCCCACGCCTAGTTACGCCACAGCTGCTGGGCACGGGCCTCTTCTCAGTGTGAGTTAGCCCACAGTCTTCGAGTTCAGTCTTCGAGAACATTATGTAGAACTGTCAGACATGCAGGTTTCCTCACGATGTTTTTTTTTTCTTAAAGCGAGTGATAATTAACTATTTAATACGCACATAATTGTAGTCAGAGGTCGTCTTGGGATTGAACTCGAGACCTCTGCGTGGCTGTCAGGTATATCATATCATAGTATATCAGGTATATATCTATATTAGTACGTGAAGCAAAAACTTTGTACCCCTTTTTACGAAAATTGCGCAAACGAAGGAGTATGACATTTGGCACAGTTAAAGTTTATATGGAGAAGGAGGGGCGAATACTAATATTGATATAAAACTAGCTGTCCCGACGAACTTCGTACCGCCTAACAGTCAATCAAGTATAAATATTGACATTAATATTTATACGATACTAACGTCACTCAATTCTTTGCCTTCCCGGAAACTCTCCACTAACACTTAAACTTTATGGTATGGTATTAAAGTTCAAATTGACTTTTAAGTATTATTACGAATCGATTGTATGGGAGTATAGAAAGTGTTGTTTTTAGACCTTTTACAAGCAATTTTTTAAATTTTTCTCTCCGTAAGAACCATCCTTGTACTTACGGAATATTCTAAAAAAAGAGCAAAATCGGTTCACCTGCTCTCGAGATTTGCGCTTAGCAACACATTCAGCGATTCATTTTTATATTATAGATATGCATTAGAAATACATTAAATTAATGAAAAAACACTACACGCACCAAGCATGCATTTGACACACGCAGTGGAAGCGCGTAACTATGGTTACATATATCAATATATAATGACATATATCAGCAATATCTTACAGGCAAACTTTGGTCGAATTTCGAGCACTAGGCGACCGCTAGTATATATAATTCTTTATCTTCTTGTCATTGGTGTAGGATCATTTCTGATCTCTTAAACGGTAATGGCCTACATCACATTTCAAATTATTTTTTAATAATACTTAGTATGTTCGAACTCCAAACGGGACAAAAATGTGTGTGCTCCACAAATGTTTGTTCAGAGTCTGGAGTTTCTTTGTGCCTGTTGTTTGAATGTTTGCAAGTCCCCCGCGACAAAGAAATTATAAATGAAATATTATTGCGAGAGATGTCTTTTATAAATGAAAAGTTGTATCTTCGTTATTAGGCTGTTGGGGCCATCGATCAAATATACCATAGATGCACGATCGTCGCTCGAAAAACGGCCCCAACAAAACTGTGCATAAATCAGTCGTATGCGCTATATTATGCACCTGTCCCACTCACTCTTGCGTGCGCTGCCCGTAAGCGAGAGCGAATCGACACCACTACTACGGTGGAGACCGTACCATATACTTAGTACGCTTGCGTATCGCGAGTAACACACTTAGGACGCTTTACATTGACGCGTTTTAACTAAACGATTACAAAATGTTTCTCAGTGGGCGTTCAATGGTTATTCCGGTTTATTTCCTGGATTGCATAATAAAGAAGGAGAATGTGCATCTATGGTATATTTGATCGAAGGTTCGGGCAAAACAAAATATTTTTTTTATAGCTAAAATATTTTTTTTTTTAGTTTTCATGCCTATATTTTAGTTTTCTCTTTCAGTGTGACATGAACTTCAAAAATCGTATGTCCTACACACAACATATGAAATACAGCCTCAAACACATAGACCCAGCCAAACTAAAGTAAGTATACCATATATGTACTAACTTTAACCCGCAGCCCTGCTGGCTTGTTTCTATCTAGAAAAAAGTAAGCCTGTAACATGTGGCCTGAGGCCGCCTGGCTGGTAGGCTGTGGCCTTTAGCCTGTAGCTTGTAGCCTATAATATGTGACCTTTAGCCTCTGGCATGTAACCTGTGGGCATTCGCATTTATAATATTAGTTATGATTGAATGTATGTTTGTCTGTAGGTATGCATGTCAACTTTGTGACAAAAAGTTTGTGAAGGCGACGCGATTGGAGGAGCACAACTTGGCTGTCCACCTGAAGGCCACGCCGATATCCTGCACCGTACTTGGATGTAGCTTCGTAAGTATTGTTTGCCCACTGCTGGGCAAAGTATCCACTGTTGGGCAAAGTGCCCACTGCTGGGCAGATTGCCCAATGCTGGGCAAAGTGCCCACTATAATAACGGCTAAGTCAGTTTACTAGAATACACATACATAAATGTAAAATGCTGTATAATTGTAATAATATCAATGCTGTGTATATAAACTGTCTCACAGCTGGGCACCACAATATGATCACACTTTCATGCTATACCAACTCTTACTCTCCTATTCTCTTACCCACCTATACACCCACTCTTTCAGTCTCCATTCTTGCTGTTTCTCTGTACCATTAAACTATTCACCTAAATACGAAATCTCACACTCTCCTATCTCTCTATCATTTCGCAATACAAAGTACTTTCTATACATAGTGCGGTATTTGTCTGTAAAAATCTATACACATATTATAAAGATGAAGAGTTTGTTTGTTTGGTTGAACGCGCTACTCTCAGGCTGAACACTACTGGATTGAATTGAAAAATTTAGTGTTGGAGAGGAGAGCCCATTTATGGAGGAAGACTATAAGCTATATAACATCACGCTACGACCAATAGGAATGGAGCATCAGTGCAAAATTTTGCAAAAACTGGGTAAATTCGCTTATGTGACGCAGATGAAGTTGACTGCTATTAAAGAATAAAAATAGCAAGAAATGTACTTTTTGAATACATGACCACACTTTATAGTTACACGTAGAATAACACCCATGATTGTGTGCAGGCATGTTCGTCCCGACCCGTGCTTCGAACCCACATACGCATGGTGCATCGCAACGCTAGGGCTCAGAGGAACCATGTCTGCGACGCGTGCGGCAAGACTTACACTGTGAGTATACATGGTTCGATACTTTATAGTTTGTGGCCGTGTGGCCTGTAGCCTCTAGCCTGTAACATGTAGCTTGTAGCCTCTGTCCTGTAACATGTAGCCAATAGTCAGTAACCTGTAGTCTCTAGTCTGTAACATTTGGCCTGTGGCCTCTCAATCAATCAATCAGCCCACCGCAGTCCACTGCTGGACATAGGCCTCTCCCATTTTTCGCCACAACATCCGGTCTTCTGCCTTCCGCATCCAGTCTGACCCAGCTACCTTTCTCAGGTCATCGGTCCACCTGGCCGGGGGGCGTCCTACCTTACGTTTACCAAGTCGCGGTCTCCACTCTAGAACTCGCTTGCTCCAGCGGCCATCGGTCCTTCTACAGATATGGCCAGCCCATTGCCACTTCAGCTTGCTTATTCTGCGAGCTATGTCGGTAACCTTGGTTCTTTGACGGATAACCTCATTTCTAAATTTATCCCCCAAAGAAACTCCTAGCATAGCTCGCTCCATAGCCCGCTGGGTGACTTTAAATTTTTGGACTAGCCCTACCGTGAGTGTCCACGTTTCGGCACCGTAAGTCATAACAGGTAGGACGCACTGGTCAAAGACTTTGGTCTTCAGGCATTGCGGTAAAGGCGACGAGAAAACCTGACGAAGCTTACGAAACGCTGCCCACCCCAACTGGATTCTCCTGTCGATTTCTTTCTCGAAGTTGTTCCTACCAAGTCGAATCACTTGTCCAAGGTAGACATACTCTTGAACAACTTCGAGCATTGAGCCATCGACGTAAATCGATCTCGGCATAACATGTCTATTAAACATGATCTTGGTTTTATCCAAGTTCATGCCGAGACCATCCCGTCGCGAGGCTCTATTTAGGCTGTGCAGCATTCCGCTAAGCTGTTCCAGCGACTCTGCTATAATGACGATGTCATCGGCGAACCGTAGGTGTGAGATGTACTCACCGTTCACATTGATTCCCCGTCCAGTCCAGTCCAGTCTTTTAAAAACATCCTCAAGCACGTTGGTGAACAATTTGGGAGATATTGCATCTCCCTGTCTCACTCCTCGACGCAGCTCTATCGGGTTTGTTTTCTGGTCCTGAAGCTGGACGGTCATTGTGGCGGTGTCATACAGGCACCTCAACACTTCTATATAGCGCCAGTCAGTGCGACATCGTTGCAGAGCATCCAGAACTGCCCAAGTTTCGATGGAGTCGAAGGCTTTCTCGTAGTCCACGAAAGCCATACACAGCGGCTGATTGTATTCTTCGGTCTTCTGTACAATCTGCCGAACAGTATGGATGTGGTCCACGGTGCTGAAGCTTTTTCGAAACCCGGCTTGTTCTGGAGGCTGGAACTCGTCAAGTTTTCTAGCGAGACGGTTTGTGAGGACTCGAGAACAACTTGTAAACATGGCTTAGGAGTGAGATAGGTCTATAGTTCCTAAGTAAGGTTTTATCGCCTTTCTTAAAGAACAGAACTACCGCACTCCCACTCCACGCCCGAGGTGTTAAGCCCTGTTGGATGACGGAATTGAACAGGCTAGTTAGCTCCTTCAGGATTGCGATCCCACCCGCTTATAAGAGCTCTGTTGTAATTCCGTCATCACCGGGAGATTTATTATTCTTAAGCTGCTCGAGAGCCGCTCTAACCTCGCTCTGGTCGATATCCGGGATGTCCTCGGTGAAGTGGCGCGTAAGTGGGGCTCTGTGGTCATCGCCGCTATGTCCCAAAGGGCTCGCCATCCGTGATGCGTACAGGTGTCTGTAAAAACTCTCGACTTCGTGAAGTATCTCAAACCTTGAGGTTATGACTCTGCCATCGGTAGTCTTGAGTTTCGTCAGATGGGGTCTCCCTAACTGCTGAGCGAAAATCTTTGACCCTCTATTTCGCTCAATCGCTGCCTCGATGAGGCGAGAGTTAGAGCGACGAAGGTCACGTCGTATCAGCTTTCGGATACGTAGGTTCAAGACTCTCCTATCTGACGAAGACGACTGAGTGGATGGCATTTCTCGTCGTTCCCTCATAAGTTCGAGAGTCTCGAGGGAGAGCTTAGACTCCCTGTTCTTGCACTTTGCGGGCATCCACCTCCGAGACAGCTCTTGTAGCGTTCTGACCACTATGTCGGTTTTCTTGTCAACATTGCCTGTGGTTTCCAGCGAATCGAAACGACTTTGAAGTTCCAATTGAAACTTTTCGGAGCCCAAAGCTATTTGGAGCGGTGTAGGTCGGAGAGTAGATTTCACCATTTGAACCCTCTCTACTTTGAAGTCCATATTTAGAGTGCCTCGTGGCCTCTAGCCTGTAATATGTGACCCCTAGCCTGTAACACGTGGCCTCTAGCCTTTAGTCTGTAACATGTGACCTGTAGCCTCTGGCCCATAGTCTGTAGCCTGTAACCTGTAGTTTCTAGCCTGTAACATTTGGCCTGTGGCCTCTAGACAAGTGATATGTGACCCCTAGTTTGTAACATTGACTGTAGCTTTAAGTCTGTAGCCAGTAACGTGTGACCTGTAGCCTCTAGCTTGTGACATGTTGCCTGTAACCTGTAGTATATAGCCTGTAACCTGTAGTATGTAGCCTGTAACCTGTAGTATGTAGCCTATAACATGTAGCATGTAGTCTCTGGCCTGTAGCATGTGACCTTTAGCATGTAGTCTGTGGCTTTTTGGCCTTCAACCAATAAATAATAATAATTCATTTAATAAACAAACAAATTCACATTTTTATTTATAATATTATATATGATAACTGGATTACATATTCTGTTTTCAGACTAAGAAGACCCTAGAGGGCCACATGCGCAGTCACACCGGAGAGCGACCGTTCCAGTGTGCGCTCTGTCCCTCCACGTTTGGGTACGAGGCGGCTCTCTACAATCACAACAAACTTGTTCATCTTAAACCTAAGGTGAGCTGTCCATCTCTATACTGATCATCATCTGGCCTGGTCGGCCTTGGCTTCGTGGATTTCAATTTATATTTAGGTTAGTTGCTAGGTTCAGGCAAAGGGTTGAGCCTATGAAAGGATACCTGCAAGAAACTTTATAAAATAATCCAGATTATTTTTTCCAAAAACGCAAATACAAAAATTTTGATGAAATACCTTTCATTCAGAAAAAATACTAACAAAAAATCAAACATAATCATGTACCTTTTTAAAAAATATATCTTTATATGTTTCACAGATGTGTCGACGTGCCCCGGCGTTGCCTCTACAGATCCCAGCGGCACCCCCAGACTTAACATAATAATCTAGATACTTAATATGAAACCGTCCTTACTATCAGCCCTGCATTAAACTGTCCCACTGCTGGGCACGGGCCTCTTCTCAGTGTGAGTTAGCCCACAGTCCAGCACGCCGCCCCAGTGCGTGTTGGCACACTCTATCTCTCTCTCTCTATCTGATATAAGAATAATTTTATTTTGCTATTGCATAAATGCCACATAGGTTTAAAATCAGAATTTGTTATCTTTAAAACATACATGAAGTGTTAAAAAATAAAAAATATTTTCGACATTTTTAAAAAATATTCCGCAGCTGTGACCGTTATGTGGAGTATGCCAAAAAATCATAAATAAATAGCACTATAGCCATCCGGAAGGATATTACGGCTACCCTTGCGGTTCTCGAGATAAATGGATTGTCCATGAACTCTCCATACAAATTTTTCGTAAAATAAATTTAAATCATCCGTTTTTGGGCTAAATTATCTCGAATGATATATTCGGGCATAATAATGGGTAACTAAAGCTATATCCAGCAAAAAAAATTACAGTTTAAATTTAAAATCTCTAAGTGCACGGAAGACGATTTTCGATCCACAGTGCGTCGCGCACCTCTGAATTTCGGAAGTGACTTTTCGAAATGATGTGCGTATTGATTGACAATTATCGCCTGCATTCGACTGCCACGCAGAGGTCTCGAGTTCGATCATAAGCCATCTCTGACTCTTCGAAGTGATGTGCGTATTAAATAGTTAATGATCGCTCGCTTTAACGGTGAAGGAGAACATCGTGGCTTACTAAGCATCCGCTAGTTATTTAAAGTGAAAACTTCTTTAGCGTCGTTGTGCACTTTTTTTGTGATGGGTAAAAAATTTTAAACTCGCGTCAGGACACGTGACCTGATCGAATATTCGTAAGACGGAGGGAGAATTGTCACGTTTGTGTACGATAGCGCAATAAATGAATATTGTATGTTACCACATAAATGATAGTACTTTTATACTGATAATTAAAGCAATTCGTGCAAAATTATTCCCTAACCATTCCAAAATATCAAAAATGCACAACGTTAATATTCAAGTTTTCACTTCTGCCGGCACTCCCGGAGTGCAACCCGTTGATTTTTATTACCTTGAATAGAAAAATAGCAAACATAGATTTAACTTCCAAACCACAATAGTCCACTATCGATACAAATAAATAAAATAGAAGTGTCTGTTTGTAATGTCAAAATAACAGCTTTTTACTAAATGCATAATTATGAAAGTAATAATGTACGGTACTTATATTAAAAAACAATTTTCGTCTTTCTGTTTGTTCCGTCTAATCTCTGAAACGGCTGGACCGATTTTGACGGGACTTTCACGTGCAGATAGCTTATGTTATAAAGAGTAACTTAGCTACTTTTATTTAAGAAAGTTATGGTATATGGTACCATACCCGAAAAAAATTATTACTTTGTTATATTCCACGCGGACGAAGTTGTGTGAAACATCTAGTATAAACACATGGCAATGTATGTACTTCTAAAGGTCTTATGTACATAATTAAAATATGTAATATAGTATTTAATTTTAAGATGAAGTGCTAAAGGACAACAGGAAATAATAATAGTAATATTCTATTACATACACACAACACCATCTAGCCCAAACTAAGCAGAGCTTGTACTATGGGTACTAGACAATGGATAAACATACATATATACTTTTTTTTGTAAATACATACATATTATACATAGAAACACCCAGACCTAGACAAACATCCATGTTCATGCACACAAATGTTTGACTTGTGCTGGAATCGAACCCGCGACATCAGGCGTGGCAGTCGGTTACACTAACCACTACGCCATCGAGTCCGACAATGATGTCGAAGACAGAGCGAAGTGGAGGAGACAAATAAGGAGCGGACCTCACCACCATGTAGGAGAGTATTTGTTACATATAAGTACACAATATAGTCTCACCTAAACCCCCAGAGGGGTAGGTAAATAGGTTTTACCCTCACAAATATTATCCTAAAACACAAATCTAGATTCCATGCTGCCACCGAGAATACCTTAATAAGGTGTAATACTATATTTACCTATCTAAACTAATACTAGATCGTTTCGCGTTTATCGTTACTGCGCCGCCCCCGTGGGTCGTAGCGTGATGTTATATAGCCTATAGCCTTTAAATTCGAACCAGTAGTTCCTGAGATTAGCGCGTTCAACCAAACAAACAAACTCTTCAGCTTTATAATTTATACTAAGTAATATTATAAAGCTGAAGAGTTGTTTGTTTGTTTGAACGCGCTAATCTCAGGAACTACTAATCCGAATTGAAAAATTATTTTAGTTTTGGATAGCCTATATAACGAGGAAGGCTATAGGCTATATAACATCACGCTACGACCAATAGGAGCGGAGCA
Organism: Catocala sponsa; assembly: GCA_963564715.1. Lineage (NCBI taxonomy): Eukaryota > Metazoa > Arthropoda > Insecta > Lepidoptera > Erebidae > Catocala > Catocala sponsa. Next base: position 513,930 of record OY751356.1, on the reverse strand, counting down.
GCAATGAAAAATGTTACAAAACCGGGCAAATTTTCTTATGTGAAGCAGACGAAGTTTGGCGGATCAGCTAGTATTAGTTATTTTGGTGTACTGTACTGTATTTGTTTGTTTTCGATAAAGAAATTGGTGTCGATAACAAAATCAAAATGAAACCCCCAGCGGATCCTAATGGATAGTGGGATCCATATAGATCCACCAGGGGATCACACCCGATAAAGGGATCTATGTAGACAAATAATCCCAATAAATCCCCCAGGGATCCTACTGGCCGGATGGGAAATAATAATAATATCAGTCTTGTATATCAACTGTCCCACAGCTGGGCATGGGTCTCTTCTCAGTTTAAGAAGGATTTTACATCACAAATACTTATTATTTAGATATTTCCATTCCAAAAAGATGTAAATTTTAATATAATAATATGTTAACTTAAGATTTTTGTAGAATAAATATAAGATTTTATAATTGTATATGTTTTGTTTTATTTTCTCATAGATGTATACTTGCACTTGCCAGTAAAGTGTCCACATAAGTAAAAACACGTCATATATTGCACTGTTTATTAAAACAAGATAATAATTCTTCAATCCGTATAAAAATGCCTAATATTTTAATTTATGTAAGTAAACAAATTATGGGTTATATTTTAATATCAGCCACAGACATAAAAAGAAAATATCAGCTGTTTTTTTGTTGTCTGTTGTCTTATTGCTAATTAGCGTAGACAGAGAAACTAAATTAGGTATTTGCTAGGCACGGGCTTTCAATAAATAGTTTGGGCCAAAGTCGACTGCATTACTAAGTGCGTTTCGATAAGCTTTCATATATAAAAATAATTATTAATAACTTGTTTTTCTTTATCATATGAGCGAGAGGCAATTATGGAAACTGGAATAATTTAATAATTTTAAATAGCCAAAATCATAGTATAGGTTCAGTAATAGTGTGATATCTTCAAAATTATGTCATAAAAGTGTTAATAAAATGATGAAATTCGTTTAAAGCGGTTTAATTTCAATGTACGCCATACGCGTAGGTAAACATAAGACAATATTAAGTCGTAATAAATTAATTTAACAAAACTAGATCCGAAGAATGAAATAATATACTAGATATGTCATTTGTTAGTATACCTAGTAATGGACGTGAAAATATGATCTATACAATTTTGTTTGTGTTAAAAATTTCACACAGAAGTAGCGAAATAGATAGGTAACAATAAAATTTACGTTGAATAAATAGTTATTATTCGGACAATTGTGCTTTTTCTGTTGTGTAAGGGATTTTGATCTGAATTTGTTTTGTTTTGATTTCCAACAAAGGTTGTTCACATCACAATCACAAAAGAAAATACAAATAAAGACATTTTTGGTCTGTATTCTTCTTCAATTACAGGAGACCACATCATGCGTTACATACAGCGTCTAAACATGAAAGTGCTACAAAAATATTTTACAAATATATTTTGAGAACAAATAAAAACGAAACGATCGTGTCGTATCTGAGGCTTTTTTCTGTGTGATACAAACTTTCTAATATCATTAGATCCAATATACAATGTCTAAAAAAGTATGTTTTGAACTCGGAATAACTATTTGCAAAATATCTACAGTTTTTCTACATTATTAATCTAAATCTATTTCAACTTGAAACTTCTATAAACATGAATGTCACCGTTTTTTTCTGACAGTTATTACTAACTTTGTCTTTGAATTAACAAACAAAAAACTTATGGATTTAGCTTTTATGTCTTACATTATTATAAATTAAGATCATTCGGCTCCAGATACCTATATCACTAAATTGTAATTTCTATTTAAATTTTAATTGACCCACATTTGTATGTTTACTTAATTGACATTTTACATTCGACTTCGAATCCAGGTAATGTACTCTGTGACCCTAGTGTAAGCGGAGGGATGGCCAGCCTGGCAGCCACTTGCAGATCCGAAAGACACCACGCCGACCTGAAGAAATAAGTTTAATTATATTGTAGCCAATATTAAAATATTAAATATTCGTGTGGAAGAGCTCGCGGTTGCCAAATAATAATAATATAATGTCTTCCAAACCGAATTCCGGTCACGGCGGCCAAATTATACCGCAGAATGGCAGATGACGGCCAGTCTCCGTTAAGATTGGCCGGGTAGGAGATATTATAGTGCACAAGTGTGTGTAAACACAAGTGCACTCACTGGTCCCTAACTCTCATGTTCAGATGGGACGGTAATCCGACACAACCGGAGAGAGTTCAGGCGTAGGACCAACGGCTTTACGTGCTTTTCGATGGCACGGGGTGTCTAACACCGCCAACTGCCTAACACCGGGCAATTTATAGCAACGCCGATGGCTGTTAAGCCACCGCGTGTCGGTCTGAAGACCTCACTAAATCATTAAATCGGTAGTAGCGACAAAAGTCCAGCAGTGGACGTCTTTTGACTTATGATGACGAAACCACTCACCAGCATGTCATTGGTTCCATCGAACTTGCGTAAAAAGAGAGGTCCACCCATGTCTCCGCCGCAAGGACCCTTGGATCCTGCGCCGCTGGTGCAGATGATGGTACTGGTTATAGCGTTGCCGTAGTACACCTGGCACTGCGAGTTGCTGATGATTTTGAGAAACACATCCCTGAGAGACTGGCTCGAGGTAATACTAGATCCTGGAAGTAACAAGAATGTTGGAAACCATTGGTTAGAAGGACCGGGAAAGCAGCGCACCCAGGGGGATGACACTGCCCAATACCTTTCCTCTATCCAAAGATAGGACTGACATCTGTGTTTTTGGCCCCGTACTTGTGCTGTAAATCAATCGCAGAATATGGCGCTTAAACAATTTTTTTATTTATTATTTAGTGTCAGTTCTTAACTATCTATACTTTTATATTTTTAATTTATCTAGAATCATATTTTATTCTTATTTTAATTCTTTTTATCATAAAAATGTCATAAAATACAAATTAGTAAATATGTGGGTTAAAGACTATGGATTAAAACATTGGATTTGTAAGTCAGTCACAATATGGCGACTGCATGTTGCCCGTGCGCACGTTTGTAGTTTTCATCCTATATTGTATATTTTTCGGCTGTGAAGGTCTTATGTAAGTGTGTTGAGTCGAGCTCTGTGTTCCTCCATCTAGTGTCAATTAATTTTACCATCGAAAACTGTTGTTATCAGTGTGCGATAGTGACGCTTTTAGTGCTTAGTGTTGTGCGGTTTTTCCAACAACAAAAATGCCGAGATGCTGCGCATTTTACTGTGAACCTAGAGTCCCCTGTACAGTTATATTTTAATAAACATAATAAAATGTTATTTGTTGTTGTTTTATTCTTAAACTACGATATGCACCCTATACTTATTGTATATAAATTGTTTTGTTTGGATCTATTTTTGTAACATTCTACTTGTTCTATTTGCAATTTTTATTTGCATATTTTTTATGTTACATACAAAAATACGATTGATACAAAACAATTTAAATACCAATTCTGGATTAGTAATACATAATATAAATAGCTATAGGCACAGAATACGGAATAGCTATAGCTATGTATAGAAGGATTAGTTCGGGGCCAAAAGTTCAGATGTCGCTGTTTCAAATAGGGTTGGCTGAAATTGACCATAAGAGGGCTCTCTTTTCCCTATGTATTAATTTACTCTTTGAGCGCACCGCTCCGCTGTGAGTGTAGTTAGAATTACAATTATTCTCTAAAGTATAACCATGTAATTACAATTCGAACTACAATAAAAAGTTTAACATTTTAAAATAACTCCATGCAGTGAAAAAGTTAGTGTGTGTATTAGTATATAATATGTATGTGTAGTGTGTGAGCGTGGGCGTGTATGAGTGTGTGTGTGTGTGTGTGTGTGTGTGTGTGTGTGTGTGTGTGTGTGTGTGTGTGTGTGTGTGTGTGTGTTTGTGTCTGTGTATAGATAGGGGGCCATTGTAAATGCGAAGGTGATTTGTTTGTGACACATTCACGCCTTAACTACTCGACTGATAATCATGACATTGCTCATACACGTAGTCAGCGGAACAGGAATGGACATAAGCAGAGGCGTAGCTACCGCCGTATCAGCCGTATCGATGATACGGGGCCCCCGGGCTACAGAGGCCCCTAACGTGTGTAAGCAAAAATTAGTAAAATGTTATCCACAATGTCAATTAATCTCGTGCTTCACGGAAAAAATAAATAAAAACACTGTCATACGTGTCTATAGAGTTTTCAGTTTAATTTGTGACAAATCTTTACCCTTCATTTGAGCCTCCCAACTAATTTTGATACAGGGCCACTCCAAGGCGTGCTGCGCCCTGGACTTATGGTACCTTTCATCCAGAAAAAACGTACTGTTACAAACATAACCTTTCTTTAACGTAGGGGCATGCATTGACGCTTACCACTCCCAAGAAAAGGAGAGCGGAGAGATTATGTCGTTACTACCTAACCTACATTTAGGCGAGCGGAGCCGCGGCCAAAATTTGGTAATAATATAAATAGAGTCAGAATCTATCTATATATTAATACGTGAAGCAAAATCCTTGTACCCTTTTTTACGAAAATTGCGTGGGCGGAGGAGTATGACATTTGGCGCAGTTAAAGTTTATATTCAGAAGGAGGGGCGAATGCTAATATTTTTATAAAATATACATTAAAATACATTAAATTAATGAAAAAAAAACGACACGGTAAAGTTATAGATAATAAAACCTTAATAACGATCAAACTTAAAATTTAAATCAATTATGGTCGAGTTTTGACTACTAGGCGACCGCTAGTTCATTTAATTTTAAGATGCCACTTAAACGGAGTTACTGGAGAACAGTTTCACTCAACAAAAGCTGAAGAAAACGCTAATACAGTAATACTCCGAACCTCCGCGATAGGTGGCACTGAGCGATAACCGCGTAAGTCGAATTCGCGTAAGTCTGGGTATAGTTTAGGATATAAACATATCGGATTTTTAAATTATAAAATCACCAACTGCCATTATTGCGATGTAGAAGGCTTCATAAAATCTAAAAAAGTAGTTTGACGCCTGAAAGACTCTTTCGCCCGTAATATTGCCTCAATTCCTGAACAATAGTGTGGGGACAGTAAGTCTAACATCGATATTTGTGAGTTGTGCGATGATCAAACAAAAGACGAATCGACGAGATTTAAAAGACGACTAACTCCGGGATCGCATAGGTACGTCGGGGTAGCGCAAGTCAAGGTATTACTGTATCCTTACCTTCAGAAGTTCTTCCGTAGCCGCTAACCTCACCATTCCATTCGTTGAAAGAGTAATACAAGTATGAACCATATGGTAGAGTAATCGGTTTCACGAGGCCTGAAACATAAAATAAATATTGAAAATATCCTAACTAATAATGTCCTCCAGACCGAACGTCGGTCCTGGCGGCCAATCTAATAATGTCCTCCAGACCGAACGTCGGTCCTGGCGGCCATCTTACCGGAGACTGGCTATCTGCGTTTGCGTCTGCGCACACGCTTGTGCACTATCATATCTCCTGCGCTGATGGCCAGTCTCCGGTAAGATTGGCCGCCATGACCGACGTTCGGTCTGGAGGACATTATTATTATTATTATCTGCGCAGGAGATATTTTAGTGCACAAATGTGTGTGCAAACACAAGTGTACTAACTCCGGGCTCGTATTGAGATTTCTTAATAAGTAGGGAAACTTATTAAACAACACCCTCAAGTATTCAAACGGGCAAAAGATGTTACTCGACGTGATAACATAAGAAATCCAGACAGGCTTGCGCTGAACATGATACCGAGAAGCAGTCGGCTGCAAAATAACTCATACGCATGTGTATCAAAATATATAATATCTATATTGTTAGGAATCGGATGTGAAACAGCTTAAAAAAATAACAGACGCACTTTAACATTTAAATAATCATTGACTTATTCAAGAAATGCATTAACAAATAAAGTAAGAGATAATTGATATCACCCAACAGCGATCACACTGCATGTCCGTTACGTTCGACACTCGATGTCAAAGTGAGTCATTGCGCGCCGAGCGCGCTTTTATAGCACGCTCGATTGGATGATTCGTGACGTTACTTGTTTACGTCGCATTCCGCAACTAACAATATCTATATCTATACTAATATTATAAAGCTGAAGAGTTTGTTTGTTTGTTTGTTTGCTTGAACGCGCTAATCTCAGGAACTACTGGTCCGATTTGAAAAATTATTTCAGTGTTAGATAGCCCATTTATCGAGGAAGGCTATAGGCTATATATCATCACGCTAAGATCAATAGGAGCGGAGCACCAATGAAGAATGTTTCAAAATCGGAGGGGTTTTCCCTTAGAGAGCTGCCGCTGCGTGCGCTGCGTAAACAGTTAAAGTTTCGCAAAAATCATGTATGACAGAATTGTTCCTCTTTAAAAGTTCTAAAAAAAGGCCGCGACATCTATGTGAGCCAACCTTAAAAGATATGTCTATCTTTTAAGGTTGGCTCACTATAACCTTTTTTATGCTAACCAAATTTGTTCTAAAATAATGCATTATTTGCGAAGGTGTTTTTATAAACATGATATTAATCCTTATCCAAATAAATACGTTATTCATCACAAGTATTTAATTTAAAACAAAATTGCCCTTTGCATCATTCGATTTCAATGAATATCTTAGGAGATACCGCAGTTTTAAAATAACATACGCAGCAAAATAATGATTAAGTACTGCGCGCGCATTTATGATGTGCAAGGCCGGCCGAAAACTCTGCGAGATACCATGCCACGCGGCTCAGACGCGTGGTCATGGTCGGCTCCTTACGAAACGGTACACGGAACATCACGCTACTACCCACGGGGGCGGCGCAGTAACGATAAATGCGGGTGAAACCGCGGGAACATCTAGTAATATTATAAATCTGAAGAGTTTCTTTGTTGTTTGTTTGTTTGAACGCACTAATCTCAGGAACTACTCGTTCGAATCGAAAAATTATTTTAGTGTTGGGTAGCCCATTTATCGAGGAAGGCTATAGGCTATATAACATAACGTTACGACTAATAGGAGCGGAGCAGCAATGAAAAATATTGCGAAAACGGAGAAAATCTTCAGCTTTATAATATGAGTATAGGTAGATGAAGTATTTTTGAGGAATACTTACTAGAGGTGCCGACATAAGGTATGTTCAGCATGGCGATGTCGTTGGCTGCCGTGTAAGGGTTGAAATAGGGATGCGTGTAGATCTGACTAGCCGACACTCTGGTGCCTCCAGAATATAAGTATACAGACCCGAGCACCACCTGTGTATAAGGTATATATATAAGCAGTCATAACCCAGTGGGAGACCACTGGATTGCTACGAAGAGAGCTCGAGTCGAAGTTATGTACGTATTAAATAGTTAATTTTAACGGTGAAGGAAAACATCGTGAGGAAACCTGCATGTCTGAGAGTTCTCCTTAATGTTCTCGAAGATATGTAGTGTGCCAACCCGCATTAACCCAGCGTGCTGGACTGTGGGCTAACTCACACTGAGATGACGCCCGTGTACAGCCGTGCGACAGCTCATACATAGGTCTGATATATCTATACCTACATACTATGCGTTTGAAATAAGAATAGGCGCGTCAATGACCTCGATCTGTCAAATGTCACTAGGAAACTACAGATAGCAACAAAAAATAATTTGCGTAAATATTATTATATTATTTTTCGTTTTATAATTTGCGTAATTATAACTGTATTATTATCCGTTTTTTTTAAAGAACAATAAACACCTACATAATTTTCTTCAGTCAGACCTACATAATTTTCTTCAGTAATTTTCTGCTGTCAGAGCTAAAATTACTATGAATAACTGATATTGTCTATGATTTTTTGTTTAAATAAAGTATCTCTGTGACTCGTATCGTAAATGAATACCGCCAACGAGAGTTTATAGAAGACGATGATAATTTCAGTTTCGTTATAAACATAGGTAACAAAATAAATATTTTCTTTTAAATAACAGTCAGTAGAATATTTTTATGACCTAAATATTTTTTTAAAGGGCAATGCAGCAGTGAGGATGATGATGGCGGCGAAGATGATGACTGCTCAAGCAGTGGGATGAGCGAAATCGAAGAACTACGAGGTTCAGATTAAAATAAATATTATTTTACAAATATCTGTTTTACTGACCCTATTTTGTTCGATTTGACAGCTATGACGTCACAATATGGCGCGGGTTCATGCATATTCTTTCTTATTTGAATCGCATAGTACTTATAAAAATGAATCCCTCATAACCTGAGAACGGCTTTACCGATTTCAGTAATATTTTTAAGTTTTCTAATACTTTGTAGAAGGTACTTACGGAAAATTAGGAAAATTGCGCATAGAATTGGATAATTTCAGAAAACTTATTTTCACTTCACCAATTATTTGTCAGTTTGTCTAAGATAGTTCAACGACTGGGACAGTTTTTATGTACCAGACTAATATTGATGTGAAACATCTATAGCCGCACGTAAAACCGATTGCTGGCGTGGCGACGCATGCCGTGGCGACGCATCACCACCCTATATGATAGTATTTTATATTATGCCGTATTAGTTCCTGTCGTAATCTGTTCTTTTATGCATATTACTTGTACAGAATAGTTTCGATGTTTCATCTGCCAGGCGTCCCGTGACGGCTCACAATCTACCGACGCTTCAAGCTAGTCGCGATCTATTTTCTAATTTGCTTTTCTTTTAAAAAGATAACTTCCGCACTAGGTATACATTCCGTATCGCGGAGGACTTTACACACATTCAAACAACGGACAAAAAGAACATTCTGAACAACCATTTGTGGATCACACAAAGTCTTGTCCCGCGTGGGAGTCGAATGCACAACACCGGCGCGGTGGCAGTGACGAGCCGACCACTCAGACGCCTGCGGCAGCCGCGCAGTCTTGGCTGCTCAGCTAATAGGTAACTTTGAAATTAAACTACTATATACGGATTTTATCGCGTTGTTTATTTGACACTGTTACAAAATTTTTTGAAAAACTGTTACACTACTATAATCACTATTAAACTTTACAAATTTTTAAGCTAATTAAATTATTGAAACTATTAAAACTATTTATACTATTACTATACTATTATACTATTTAGATTTATTTTTACACTTTCCCCGACGTTTCGGTTGCTTTTCAGCAGCCATGGTCACGGGGAGACTAAGATGGTAGTTGTCTCAATGTTCCAGTGTAGTTATTTCAAAGTACCCGAACATAATTTAATCATGGGTGTTTCTATTTACGCAGAATGAGCTCAAAGTATCATGAAGTCTAGCTGTGGTTTGCTTCTTCTTGGGTTTGACTACCTATTTGAATTACTGGATCCCAAGCTGGTGATACACTCCAACCATCTTCTCTATTGAAATTAGGATGTTTCTTGATTTCAATAGCCTCGCCAAGCATCCTTGGCAGGAATCGGTGTTCTTTAGCGAGCATCTGTGGTTTGTCAAATCTCAGGTAGTGGTTGGTCCCCTGTTGCACATGTTCACACACTACCTGAGATTTAATTCAAATAGTCAAACCCAAGAAGAACAAACCACAGCTAGACTTCATGATACTTTGAGCTCATTCTGCGTAAATAGAAACACCCATGATTAAATTATGTTCGGGTACTTTGAAATAACTACACTGGAACATTGAGACAACTACCATCTTAGTCTCCCCGTGACTATGGCTGCTGAAAAGCAACCGAAACGTCGGGGAAAGTGTAAAAATAAATCTAAATAGTATAATAGTATAGTAATAGTATAAATAGTTTTAATAGTTTCAATAATTTAATTAGCTTAAAAATTTGTAAAGTTTAATAGTGATTATAGTAGTGTAACAGTTTTTCAAAAAATTTTGTAACAGTGTCAAATAAACAACGCGATAAAATCCGTATATAGTAGTTTAATTTCAATGAATAACATTCGCGTAAACAGAAGACAATATTATAATAGGTAACTTACCAAGATATTGGTTCCCTGTGAGTAGCCGTCATTCCAACACGAAGCCGCCGTCAGTACTCTCCATGAGTTCAGCAGAGTTCCGCCGCACATGGAGGTCTGCCCTGTCGTTAGTGATACCAGGAGACCAGCCTGCAACAGGAGTTATAAGTTAGAGAGGAGAACTACGGCTTCACTATTAACACTGAGGCAGTAGCCATTGTTATTATTACTACGGTCGCCAAGTGGTCGAAATTCGACCATACTTAATTAATTTAAATTTTCAGTTTGATAGTTATTAAGGTTTTATTATCTAGAACTAAGTATACCCATATAATCACATTTCATTTAGATTATTTATTTAGATTATTATTAACTAAGTATACTTATTCTTTAATTGACGATATTCCTAAGCTTGCTACTTTGTTTTCTTTTTTTCTTTATTACATATTAGCTTTTGCCCGCGGCTTCGCTCGCATTAATTTAGAATTTGACAATCAATTCGAGTTGTACTCTGCTTGTAATAATATAATTCAATCATGATTCGAAAGACACGTGGCGCCATCTATTATCATAAGAACGTTATTGTTGTTTTCCTCAGGAACAGTAATTTGTTTCGGGATGAAAGGTAGCCTATGTCCGTTTCTGTACACCTGAAAATATATATGCAAAATTTCAGAATGATCGATTCAGTGGTTTAGGCGTGAAAAGATTGTAGTGGCATTATATTTAATTATTTAAATTATATATATATATATATATACTGTTTTAAATTTGATTTGGTACCTAGCATAAAAATATATATACATGTTATTTATTCAATAAACATACTAAAATAATATTTATAATAATTTGTACACGCAAACATTTTATAATGTTTTTATATATATATTGTCACTCGATGTACGGCGCGCAGCGATGACGCGATCTTTTGTTTAAGGTGCGGGCCATCGGCTCGCTAGGTAGCTTGCGCGAGCGGGACAACACTATCGGTTGACCGCTCGCGCACGCCCCGTTCCGCGGCGCCGGCCCATCGAGCAGTCTAAGATTTGAATTGACGCGAACCGCTCAACAGAAATAATTATTGTCATCGCTACCGCGCGCATATTCCTTGTGTATTGACTTTCTCACTAAATTATATTCTCGCCTTCCATTTCACTCCTTCTGCTTGTGTATGTGTATAGACTGTGAACTTGTGCTACTGTGAACTTTCTAATAAACTCTCTTACTTCTGTTTCCTACCTGCGACTTTTACTTCTAAATATTTCATACTACTTGCTTCACACATTCTTCTACAACACTACATTGGTGACCCCGAACAAGAACACGACAAGAGGATGGCCGAAGAAAAAGGGCGCAGCAGTCAAGACTGCGACAAGTTAGCAGCGGAGAGTTTTCGGGTCGGTGTTCGCATACCCCCATTTTACCCCGAAAAACCGGCGCTATGGTTTTGCCAGATGGAGGCGCAATTTCTCCTGGCTGGTATCAAGGCTGATGACACCAAGTTCTACTACGTCACGGGCAACTTGGACTCCCAGTACGCGTCCGAAGTGGAAGACATAATTTTAAACCCGCCGGCGATGAACAAATACGAGAAGCTGAAGACGGAGCTGGTCAAAAGACTTTCCGCGTCCCGGGAGAGGAAGGTGAAGCAGCTCCTCGTGCATGAAGAACTAGGAGACCGGAAGCCTTCCCAGTTTTACCGGCACCTGCTGAACTTGGCTGGACCTGGTGTTCCTGAGGAGTTCCTGCGCACCATCTGGACGAGCCGTCTACCCAGCAGTACTCAGGCCATCATCGCGTCGCAGGCCAAGAGTACGATGGATGATTTGGCAGACCTGGTGGACAGAATCCACGACGTGGTCGTCCCTCAGGTAGCATCCGCAGCCGTCGCTTCCTCGTCAGCCGCTCCTGCTTCTCCGGAGGTATCAGCGCTCGCCAAGCAGGTGGAGCTACTGGCGGAGAAGATAGAGAGGATGTCCCGAGGCCGTGACCGCAGTCGACAGCCGAGCCGAGGTCGGCACCGCTCCAGTTCCACCAGATCACCGTCAAGCTACCGGAATCAACCTCTATGCTGGTATCACATTCGATTCCGTGACAGGGCTAGGCATTGCATCAAACCCTGTGATTATCGTTCCGCGGGAAACGAAAAGGGCAGTCAATAATGGCGACAAATGATTGCCGCAGTACCGGTCGCCTGTTCATTACTGACTGTCGTACCAAGGTTCGATTCCTGGTCGACACGGGCAGTGACTTGTGTGTATACCCTCGATCGTTTTTGTCGAGTCACCGTACTAAAACCGATTTTGAATTGTGTGCCGCTAACGGAACCGTTATAAACACCTACGGTTACATTAATTTAAATTTAAATATAGGCTTGCGCCGTGACTTCCCCTGGCGATTTATTGTTGCAGATGTGACAAAGGCGATAATAGGCGTGGATTTTTTATGCTTTTATAATTTGACGGTTGATTGCAGAAATCAGCGCATCATCGACTGCCATACAACTGTGTCCACCCCGGCTTCGCCTGCTCGTCGTTCTGATGATGTCTCTTCAGTGAAAGTAAGTCTCGGTAATTCCGCATTTACTCACATACTACGGGAATTTCCTGACATCACTCGTCCACACGGTACACATCGCATACCTAAACACCACACAATCCACCACATACGCACCACACCTGGGCCACCGGTAACCTGTTCACCACGTCGTTTGGCACCTGACAAACTTTTAATCGCCAAGACCGAATTTGAGACCATGCTACAGTGCGGCACGTGCCGCCCGTCTGAATCACCCTGGTCTTCTCCTCTTCACTTGGCGCCTAAGAAGAACGACGGCTGGCGTCCCTGCGGTGACTACAGGATGCTGAACGCACGTACCATCCCCGACCAGTACCCGATCAGGCACATCCAGGACTTTGCCCACAGCCTGTCGGGCTGTACAGTCTTCTCGCAGATAGACCTGGTGAAGGCGTATAACCAGATTTCCGTTCATCCGGAAGACATCCCGAAGACCGCGATAACAACACCATTCGGTCTTTTCGAATTTCCGTTCATGACGTTCGGACTTCGAAATGCCGGTCAAACGTTCCAACGCTTCGTGGATGAGATGCTCAGGGGTCTGGACTTCATTTACGCCTATTTGGATGATTTCTTGGTCTTCTCGAAAGACCAGGCTTCCCATGAGGTACACCTACGTCAGCTGTTCACCAGACTCCAAGAGTACGGTATGGTGATCAACACTAGTAAGTGCATTTTTGGAGTATCCGAGGTGAACTTTCTAGGGTACCATATTTCACCCAAGGGTACGAGGCCGTTGCCATCCAAGGTCGAAGCTGTGCAGAATTTCCCTACTCCTAAGACTGTGAGAGAACTACGCAGATTCCTTGGCATGGTCAATTTTTATAGGAGGTTCATTCCTGGGGCTGCCGCGTTTCAAGCTCCTTTGAACGCTTTGCTTGCAGGGTCTGTTAAGGGTTCTCACCCTGTCAATTTTTCAGCAACAGAGTTGGAGGCTTTCCAGAACTGCAAGACTAGCCTTTGCCAAGCAGCACTGTTAGCTCATCCTGATTGCAACGCTAAGATGGCGTTGGTTACGGATGCGTCAGACAAAGCCATCGGCGCAGTTCTCCAGCAGCTTAACGACGGAGCTTGGGAACCTCTAGCTTTCTTCTCGCGTAAGTTAAGCCCGGCACAGGTTAATTACTCTCCTTACGACCGTGAGTTGCTCGCTATTTACGAGAGTGTTAAGTACTTCAGGCACATGTTAGAGGCGCGTGACTTCGTGATTTACACGGACCACAAGCCCCTCACATTCGCCTATCACTCTCGTAAAGAGAATTGTTCTCCTCGACAGTTTCGTCACCTGGATTTTATATCCCAATTCACTACTGACATTCGTCATATCTCGGGGAAAAACAATGTCGTTGCCGACACTCTCTCACGCGTGGAGGGGATTACTCAGCCTGTGCACCCGGAGAGAATCGCAGAAGCTCAGCAAAACGACGCCGAACTAAAGCAACTGATCGCTGGCGACACCTCACTGAACCTCAAACAGGTAAGTATACCAGGTTCGCGTAGTCAACTTTACTGCGATTTTAGCGGACCTACTCCAAGACCTTTTGTACCCAAGGAACTGCGTAGGGCCGTCTTTTGCAGTCTGCATTCGTTGAGCCATCCAGGGACCAAGGCATCAGCAAAACTGGTTGCAGACCGTTACGTATGGCCGGGAGTTAGAAAGGATTGTCGTGATTGGGTCCGTTCTTGCTTAGATTGCCAGCGTTCCAAGATCACGCGACACGTTTTTAGTCCGTTAGGAACATTTAAACTCCCACAATCAAGGTTCGCTTTCGTCCACATTGACCTTGTGGGACCTTTGCCACTATGTCAGGGCTATCGATACTGCCTCACCGCCGTCGATCGTTTCTCGCGATGGCCTGAGGCTATCCCATTGGCCGACATAACGGCAGAGTCTGTCGCAAAGGCTTTGCTCAGCGGGTGGATTGCTCGTTTCGGCTGTCCTACCAATATTATTACTGATAGAGGTGGACAGTTCGAATCAACACTTTTTAAATGCTTGTCCGAAACCGTGGGCTTTGAACATCGCCGTACCACAGCTTACCATCCTGCCTGTAACGGACTGGTGGAGAGGTTTCACCGTCAACTGAAAGCCGCTATAACTTGCCATGCAACTGCTAACTGGGTGGAGTCCCTTCCACTCGTCCTATTAGGCATTCGCAGCGCTTTTAAAGAGGATTCGGGGGCTTCGTCGGCTGAATTGGTCTATGGCCAACCTCTCAGACTCCCTGGCGAGTTTTTCGATCCAAACTCTGACGAAACGACGGACATGACCGACTACTTGTCTCGGCTGCGCGGTTTCGTTCGGCGTCTGCAGCCGTCACCAGGGTCTCGCCATAAGTGTGAGACCAAGACATTTATTTTTAAGGACCTGTCAAAGTCGTCACACGTCTTTCTCCGAGACGACACTACAGGTCGTTCCTTAAAAGCCGCGTACTCTGGTCCTCATGAGGTCATATCTCGTGGTGAGAAGTTTTTTAAAATATCGGTAAATGGTAAACAGGTTACAGTATCGATAGACCGTCTCAAACCGGCCTTCATACTGCGTGACCCAAACAATGACTCGCACCAAACACCCAACATATTACACTCACCACCCAACACAACCACTCACTCAAACACCCCACTCGCGGATAACCGGGACTTACTTCGTGCTGACGACGGCGTCATCAAAACGACGCGGTCAGGACGTCGTGTTAGATTTCCCGACTATTATCGCCCTTGACGGTCTCTGGAGGGGGGTGATGTAGTGGCATTATATTTAATTATTTAAATTATATATATATATATATACTGTTTTAATTTGATTTGGTACCTAGCATAAAAATATATATACATGTTATTTATTCAATAAACATACTAAAATAATATTTATAATAATTTGTACACGCAAACATTTTATAATGTTTTTATATATATATTGTCACTCGATGTACGGCGCGCAGCGATGACGCGATCTTTTGTTTAAGGTGCGGGCCATCGGCTCGCTAGGTAGCTTGCGCGAGCGGGACAACACTATCGGTTGACCGCTCGCGCACGCCCCGTTCCGCGGCGCCGGCCCATCGAGCAGTCTAAGATTTGAATTGACGCGAACCGCTCAACAGAAATAATTATTGTCATCGCTACCGCGCGCATATTCCTTGTGTATTGACTTTCTCACTAAATTATATTCTCGCCTTCCATTTCACTCCTTCTGCTTGTGTATGTGTATAGACTGTGAACTTGTGCTACTGTGAACTTTCTAATAAACTATCTTACTTCTGTTTCCTACCTGCGACTTTTACTTCTAAATATTTCATACTACTTGCTTCACACATTCTTCTACAACACTACAAGATAACAAACAAACAAACTCATTTTTGCTTTTATAATATTAGTTAGGATTAGGATTAGGATAAATACGTAAATATATTATAATATAAATAGTATATATCATTCCAATCCACCCAAAGTTTGCCTCTAAGATATTGCTGACATATATAATTATATATTGATATATGTAACCATATGTAACGTAAATGTACCATGTAACCATTACGCGGAATAGTGCTATAATTTAACTAATTTGGTTTGTATACATTTCCATCCAAATGGATTGAACTCGACTATATAATATATTATTATATCAGCCGATACTACGAATGCGATTCGACGGTGTGTGTCAAATGCATAGTTTTTTTTCTTCTTTTTTTTCTTTTTTTATCGTGCTCGTCAAAATGACCACAGTCCACCTGATGGTAAGCAGTCGTGTGGTCTAAGAGCAGTGGCCTCCACACCGCCCTCATAGTAGCCGAGGCGATGTTGAGGTCTCTACTTTGACGGCCTGAAAAGGTGCTTTTTCACGCCCCGCTTAAAGGACCCAGGATTGAAGGAAGAAGGAAACACGTGCCTTGGCAGAGAATTCCATGCCTTGGTCGTTCGGCAGAGGTATGAGGACCCAAACTTTTTGGTACGCGCTCTAATCGACTCTACTGTGTAAGGATGGCATCTGAGCCCAGCACGCGTTGTTCTGGATAGGAAAGGGGAGGGCGGGATAAGGTGGAATAACTCTTCAGAGCACTCCCCGTGGTATATTCTGTAGAAACATGCCAATGAGGCAATGTCCCTACGGAGTTGCAGTGGTTCCAGTGAACTCGTGACCTCTGGAACTCCGATAATACGGACAGCCCGCCGCTGTAACCGGTCGAGAGCGTCCAGCAAGTACTACGCGGAGCCATCCCAAAGATGAGAACAGTACTCCACGCAAGGGCGCACTTGTGCCTTATACAATAGGCACAGTTGCCCAGGCGCGAAGAACCGCCTCACCCTGTTCAGAACTCCGAGTTTTCGCGAAGCTTGCTTAATGACGCTCTCAATGTAGGTTTTGGGATTAAGGGAGCGGCAAAGATCCATACCTAAGATGGAGAGGCTGTTACGTATTACCAGTTGAGTGTTCTTCAGAGAAGGGAGGGGAAGGAACGGAAACTTTTTTGTTGAGAACGCGCATGCCTGGGTCTTCTTGGCGTTGAACTCCACCAAGTTCTTGGCACACCATTCATAGATACGGTCCAAGGTCTGGTTAAGTTCAACGACAAGGTTCTGCCTTTTCCCCTCAACCTCAGCCTGTTTGGCCCCAGGATGTCCGAGATATCGCCCATGCACGGTACTGTCGTCCGCATAACAATGTATGTTGCCGAGATTCAACATATCATTGATATGCAGAAGAAAGAGCGTAGGGGATAAGACAGAACCCTGAGGCACTCCTGCAATGACCTGCATAAATTTGGAAGCGCGACCGTCGCAAAAGACCCGAATACGACGCTTCTGCAGGAAACTTGCAATCCAGGTGCACAGTTGAGGGGGCAAGCCATAGGCCGGAAGCTTGGAAAGATGAGACCGTTGCCAGACTCTGTCGAAAGCTTTGGCTATGTCAAGGCTGATAGCCAAAGACTCGCCATGCTTGTCCATAGCCTCACCCCAGAGGTGCGTGACGAACGCTAGAAGATCACCCGTTGATCGTTTAGACCGAAAGCCGTATTGGCGATCATTGATCAACGATTGATCCTCCAGGTAGCGGACAATTTGGGTGTTTATAATCCGCTCGAACACCTTGGAAAGCACCGAGGTGATAGCTATGGGTCGATAGTTGCTTGGCTCGGAACGGTCCCCCTTTTTGGGAATCGGTTGAACGTTCGCTTCCTTCCAAGCCTCAGGCACAATGCCTGCGGCGTAAGACGTCCAGTATAGGCGCGTAAGTGTGGGAGACAACTCCGCTGCACATTTTTTAAGAACCACAGCTGGGATGCCGTCAGGTCCACTGGCTTTCCGAACATCGAGAGACTGCAGTATCGCACAAACGGTTCGTTGCCTGATACATATATCAGGCATGGTGTAGCCGCAGTTGGCAATGTTAGGCGGCTGCGAACCGCAGTCATCGATTCGGGAGTTGGCCGCAAAGAGATTTGCAAGCAGATCTGCTTTCTCCTGCGGCCGATGAGCCAGTGATCCATTCGGATACCTCAGAGGGGGCAGCAAGGTCTGGCAGAAGTTGGACTGCACGGCTTTGGCCAGGCGCCAATAGCTACGACTGCCCGTAGGATGCGCCATTAGTTCCTGGCCGAACCGTGCGACGCGCTGGGCATCCGCTCTTAAGTATGCCCTCTTGCAGACCTTTGTGGCTTGGTTGAACGCTGCCTCCAGGTGATCCACGTTAGGGTCGTGGAGAGTGCGAGCCCTGGTCCGAGCGCGATACGCTGTCTGTTTGCGTTCAACAGCATCAGCGCATTCACGCCCGAACCAGGGCCTTTTCCTGCCGCCGCTCGTGACATCACTGTATGGAATATAATATTCCATACCCAGGATGATTTCACCAGCGACAGCAGTAGCGCTCTCTGATGGATCCCTGTTCTCAAAGCAGCGTTGAGCCCAAGGGATGGATGCGAAGTATTCCCGCATTCCATCCCAGTCTGCTGACGAGTAGTGCCACAGTCGTCGTCTTGCCTCCTCGGGTCGTGGGGGCGTAACAACAACAGCTGTGGCACAAACCAGACAGTGGTCTGAGGTGCCCAGAGGAGCACGACTCGACACACTGTACCGGTTCGAGTTACTCGTCAGCAGCAGATCGAGCAGAGAGGGCGCCTGACCTGCAATGTCTGGTATCCGGGTGGGCTGGAGTACCAGTTGAGACAGGTCATGCGTGAGAGCGAACGCATGGGCAGTTCGTCCCGCGTGGTCTGTTTTGGGAGAACCCAACCAGGTCTCATGGTGGGCATTGAAATCTCCCAAGAACACCAACTCAACGTTCGGAAACCGCTCTTGCGCGTCGTCTGCCGCCTGACTCAGGTAATTGAAGAGTCGAGTTGTCTCAGCGTCTCCTGAATGGGATCGGTAGAGGCACATGTAGATTTGGCTGAAAGAGCCATGATCTACGTGTACCCAAAGGACAGAGAAGGAAGGGTCCTCTAGGCATTGTAGACGGCGACAGCAAATATCCGCCCTAACAAACAAGCATACCCCGGCTTTCGCGAGGAAACACTCCTCTAGCACGTAGCCGGGATATTGCAGGTAGTTCGTGTCTGCAGGACGGCGTATTTGTGTCTCCGTTAGAAAAAGCATTGCCGGCCGAGCCGTCTCCAGGTGGTGATGGACGGCATTAAGGTTAGCGTGGAGTCCTCTGATGTTAATAAACTCCACGACACAGGAAGCAGCAGTGGGTTTACGGCGATTGGCTGCTGTTGAACGACAATGCTTTGTTCGTACTGCCATAGAGTGAAAGGAAGGGGAAACGTGAAAAAAAAAGAGGCGGCTGTTCTCGCAGCAAATTGGGGCAAGGCGCAGAGCAAGTTTTGTCATATAACTGTATGGTATGGTGATAGCCGATCCGACGGACGGATGGACCCCCATACCCTCCCAAAAGTGGTCGCCGGGACCCACCCTCCGGTCACCATCCGGCACGACGAGCCACCTCGAGATTATGCGTGGCATGATAAGGCAGCCAAGCTAGTTGGTTAGACTCGGTTGGGCCTCTGGACTATACCGCGGGCGGCCAGCAGAGCACCATTTCTACGGCTCTCCCTGGCCGCCGGGTCGACTCGCGCCACCCACACAATGACTCTACGGATACTCTGCAGGTCCCTCATAAGCTGCGAGAATCGTCACCTCATGCTTAGGCCTCCGGCGCTCTCATTCACCGAACGAAACACAGCAGTGAAACACTGTTGTTTCACGTCGATTTTCTGTGAGAGGGTAGTACTTCCCCGGTCTAGCCGGCCCATTCTTGCTGTAACCAGCTTGGCTCTACTACTCTAGTTGTGTGCATGTAGAGTTTTTGCATTAATTTAATGTATTTCTAATGAATGTTTTTAATAAATATTAGGATTTGCCACTCCTTCTCCATATAAACTTTAACTGTGCCAGATTTCATACTCCTCCGTCCGCGCAATTTTCGTAAAAAGGGGTAAAGAGTTTTTGCTTTACGTATTAATATATAGATGTTTCTCTTATCGCAGGTATTTCCTAATATATTATATTAGAAAATAATTGTCTTTTTGGGAGGCTTACACGGAGACATAGGTCCAACGTGAAGAGGCCCTTCGAGAGTTTTAATCTTCTAAAGTGGGATGGAACACCTACGGTAGCCTAGCCGCAGCAGGCAGGACTATTGCTACATATTATGTACCCTAATACTGTGTATGTGAGTTTGTTTGTTACGCTTTCATGTCTTAACTACTCAACCGATCAACATGAAATTTTGCATATACGTTGACAGGTGTACAGAAACGGACATAGGCTACCTGTCATCCCGAAAAAAATTACTGTTCCCGAGGAAAACAACAATAACGTTCTTATGATAATAGATGGCGCCACGTGTCTTTCGAATCATGATTGAATTATATTATTACAAGCAGAGTACAACCCGAATTGATTGTCAAATTCTAAATTAACGCGAGAGAAGTCGCGGGCAAAAGCTAGTAATATTATAAAGCTGAAGAGTTTGTTTGTTTGTTTGAACGCGCTAATCTTAGGAACTACTGATCCGAATGTAAAAATTATTTTAGTGTTGGGTCGCTCATTTATCGAGGAAGGCCATAGGCTATATAACATCACGCTACGACCCACGGGGGCGGCGCAGTAATCATAAACGCGGGTGAAACCGCGGGAATATTTAGTAATATTATAAATGTGAAGGTGTGTTTGTTTGTTACGCTTTCACGCCTTAACTACTCGACCGATCATCATCAAATTTCGCATAAACATTGTCAGAGAAACAAAAAAGACATAGGGTCCCTTTCATCCAGAAAAAAGTACTGTTACTGATATAACTTTTTTTTAACTTGGAGGAATGCATTGACGCTTCTCTGCGAAAACGGGAGCGGAGACGTTATGTCGTACAATCTAACCTTCATTTCCGCAAGGCAAGCCCCGGGCAGAAGCTAGTGGGCAAATAAATTCTTATCCTGTATATTCAAAACACTTACCATATAAGGATGTTCTCCAGAAAACGATGAGTAACCATTCGATATTCTGGCATTCACAGCTTCGATTATCTTCAGTCTTTCTGCGTTCGGGACACCTTGTCTTTGATGGTAGCCAATAGACCTTTCAGCCAATGAAGAGTTCCCTCCAGGGTTCCTTTCAGCTGAAGGCGCATCTTCAGCGCTCGCGAACACGAACAGACAAGCGGCTAATAACAACTTCATGTTGAAACAACAACAACAAGCTGGACTCACGTTCCGAACGTTTGTTTAAATATATTGATTTCAAGAGTTCTTCAGTGAGGGAGTTTACTTGTGCTGAAGTGTTTATTCGTTATTATCTTTAGAGCGGTTACGTCAATATGTATGTAGGTATACTCTATGGAGCTGGCAGAAGTATTACAATCAAAGAACAATGGTCAGATCGTACCTGACGGCGACCCGACATGTATTGTATATGAAAGAATCCGTTATTGTTTAAGATTTTAAGAACGATAAGAAAGAAAAGCCACGAAAAAAAGATATACGTTTTTTTTAATATTGTATTTTCTTTAACTTACATAATTTTAGAACGCATCTTTTCATTTCACTTACGATGTGATTCGCTTTTTTTCGCATACTAAAAAGTTCAATACTCAATACTTGCAATTATTTTCATATTTTCGAAGAGTTATTAACGGTAACTAGTACAAATAAATAAATACGTAGAGATCAAACCAGTTAGTATTATTTTTTATGCAATTGATATATGCGTATTATGTAGGTACATAGTAGCACAGCGTTTTGTTCACGATATTAAAATATTTAGGCTTCATACACATTATTTTCATACAGGATGGTATTAAATACATGAAAATAAACCAATCCCACTCCAGTTTGTTTCAGGACATGGCAAATAAAAACCAGGTACAGCTCCTATAGAAGTTTGGCCATTGTTCTTTTATCTAATAGTTTTTCTGAGAAAGGTTTCCTTGCACTAACAGGTAGGTATCTATGTATTAGAATTGTCTATTTCTGTAAAAAGTAGCATGACAAATGTGACTTGAAGCGTAATATACGCGACTAGATGCTCCCGCGGTTTCACCCGCGTTTATCGTTACTGCGCCGCCCCCGTAAGTCGTAGCGTGATGTTATATAGCCCATGGCCTTCCTCGATAAATAGGCTATCCAACACTAAAATAATTTTCAAATCGAATTAGTAGTTCCTGAGATTAGCGCGTTAAAACAAACTCTTCAGCTTTATAATACTAGTATAAATAAATATAAGTTAAATATAAACCGTGGCGCAGCGGTAGTGGATGCGACTGCTGTGCATGAGGTCTCGGGTTCTAATCCCGGGTCGGGCCAACAAAAGGTTATTGAGTTTTTCTGTTAAGAAATCTCAATAGCAGCCCGGAGTTAGGAAGTTGGCGGTGTTAGACACCGCCGTGCCTCGGAAAGCACGTAAAGCCGTTGGTCCTGCGCCTGATCTCTCTCCGGTCGTGTCGGATTACCGTCCCATCGGATCATGTGAGTTAGGGAACAGAGAGTCGTGGCCGAAATTCGGTCTGGAGGACATTATTACCTAATACTAGCGGTCGCCTAATGGTCAATATTCCTAAGCTTGCTAGTTTGTTTTCTTTTTTACATATAATAAATAAGGTACTATTCATTGTAATAAAGGAAACTTAGAACTATGGTTACCTATAGGTAACCATAGTTACAAAGAATTGTACGACGTCAGACGAACAATGTCGAAATACATACTACGAACGCGCTTCGACTGCGTGTGTCAAATGCATGGTTGTGTGCGTGTAGTATTTTTTCGTTAATTTAATGTATTTCTAACGCATATTTTATAAAAATATTAAGATGGGCTAATCTTATCTATCTCCTTCTCCATATAAACTTTAACTGTGCCAAATTTCATACTCCTCTGTCCGCGCAATTTTCGTAACTTTAAAAGGGTACAAAGTTTTTGCTTCACGTATTATTATATAGATTATTTATTATAAAAGCTCATAAAACAGCAATATGGGTAGTTAATAAGTTTCCGCTACAAAAAAAAATGATGTGTTTAAAAACGCTCTAAAAAATGTTTGCATAACTGTTTCTTTATTTTACAAGAGTATTGTGTCACTAAATGATTTGCATGTTAACTATTACTAACTAATAGATAACTTAAAATTTATTCATATCTTCCTTTTGCAAAAACTTTTAACGATTTTTACTTTTTTATTTGAATATGTCATAATTTTTAAATATGTTTGTATAACTTTAAATTTTCCGTAATATCAGTGTTATGTCATTAAGTCATTATGCCTGTTGTGACACCTGAAATGTTGTGCATTTATAACTTATTCATTAAGTATTTTTACACGTGGATGTATAATGTATTGGTTGTTCTAATCTATACTGAGAAAGAAATAATATAAACTATAAAAAAATATTCTGCCCGCGCCTTCGCTCGCGTTAATTTAGAATTTGACAATCAATTCGGGTTGTACTCTGCTTGTAATAATAAAATTCAATCATGCTTCGAAAGACACGTGGCGCCATCTATTATCATAAGAATGTTATTATTGTTTTCCTGGGGAACAGTAATTTTTATCGGGATGAAAGGTAGGTAGCCTATGTCCATTTTTGTACACTTGTCAACGTATATGCAAAATTTCAGGATGATCGGTTCAGTGGTTTAGGTGTGAAAAGGTAACAAACAAACAAACAAACTCATTTTCGCTTTTATAATAGGTTTTAGTTAGGATATCAGCTTATGCGCGAACACGAATTACGCGAACATGGCTGCTGTAAGGTAACCGAAACGTCGGCGTCGCGGCAAAGTGTAGGTAAGCTTAAATATAAATAATTTAAATTAAATTAATTAGTTTAAATAGTAGTAAACTTAAATAATAGTAGTGCTACAGTTTCAAAATCGCGACAAATAAAAATCCGTATAAAGTGTTTAATTTCAATATATTCTGTAGGTACTTATCATTGTCATATAAAAGTAGGTACCTACATAATTTGAATCATACAAGGAAATAATTATAATGTAAGTATTCTTATATAAATACGAAGAAATTAAAGTGTCTTTATAAGTATCCAGACGATAAGATGATAGCGAAGACAACCAGAAGTGGTTTTAAGTTTTAAGTGATACTGCACTATAATTAGATGACGTAAATGAGTATAAGTGGCAGTGCGCGCTATTGGCAATTATAATAATAATGTAATGTATCACCAGGTTAAATAAAAGCGCACAAACCGCAGGGCAGCTTGTGGCGAACTGAATGTGAGTGGCGACACTGCGGTCCTGAATGCCTCAGAGAGTCGGTTAGGGCCTTGTCCCCGGCTTGCCTTCACTGGTTGGCTGGGGTGGAGCTCCAAGAGCGCCCATAGGACTCTCAACTCTGGCTTGCCTTGGTCGGCCGGTCAGAGGGAGGCCGCTAGAGCTATATGCATGGGGGTGGAAGTGTCATTTTCAAGGGCATAACTGCGGGGAAACCCGCTCCGTGTCTCCGTTGTCACGAGAACCGTGATGGTGAAACCGGCGCCGAACCGCTCGACATACCTAGTTGCTCGCATCGCTGTTGCCCTCTGCTGCTGGCTTGTATGCCTATGGTGGCTATTCAGGGGGCTCATCTAGTTGGCGAGTCACCATCTGCCCATTGCATTGATGCTATTAGAGTATTCAGGGCAGACGCCGTTTTTCATCCATAGTTACCAATATACCTACCGGTCCATCAAACACCCATACCCATAGCCCATATATTAGAATCCATACGTAGCAATAGTCCTACGCCTGCTGCGGCTAGTGCCGCTGTAGGTGTTCCATCCCACCTTCGATTAAAACTCTCGAAGGGCCTCTTCACGTTGGACCCATGTCTCCGTGTAAGCCTCCCAAAGGGCCGGGTATTTTCTAATATAATATGCTAGAAAATACCTGTGATAAGAGAAACATAATAATAATAATAATCATTTATTTAACTGAAATTGGTACAAATGGATACAGAGCCTACGTTACATCGTAAAGGTAATTTATAAGGGTGCCTGTACTAGGGTAATCCTGTGCCACAGGCATTAAGGGCACAAACTGTATGATAAAAATATAAATTCTAAAACAATACTTATAAAACTTTATTATTTGTGTACAAAAACTTATGAATTACATTATAAACTAAGTGATACAACTTAAAGAGCTATTTCGTTGCGTAACACTTATTGAACAACAGTCATCATATTTTCAGTTTGATCGTAGTTTAAGGTTTGTAAATATTGTTGAACTAATTGCTTAGTGCCAGCATAATTTTTGTCATAAATCGCAGTTATTTTGTTTATATTATTATACAGAAATTGACCAAAAATGCGAAAACCTATTGGTAAAAATATACTTAGATTGAGACTGAGTAGTACAAACGATATCTTTCCTTCGCTTAGTGTTAGTAAGTTTCGGGTTATAATCAAGAGTAGTATGTTGTTTACGTTTGAAGGACCCAATGTCGTAGAAGGGAGGTAACACATGTGCCGGAAGACTATTCCAAATTTGTATGGTACGGCATAAGAAGGAATTGCTGAACCTTTTGGTGCGAGACGGGATTGTGCTAACCGTCCTTCCGTGAGACTGAGAACTCACAACTGTTTTTTTCTATATTATACTAGCTGTTACCTGCGACTTCGTCCGTGTAGATTTTAACTAAAAAGTGTTTGTCTCCGCGGTACTCTATTTCTTTTCTAAAATCAAAGTAGCCTTTTTTTTTTAACGTCAGGGGAATGCGTTTACGCACCGTCCGCGCCCGGGCAAGGCGCGGGTGTGTGGGACTCGAGCCAGAGAGGCCGGCCCCATACCCACTAAACCCCTGACGACGTTACCCGGTACCTAATGTCGGTGCCACGGGATTCGCGCTAGCATTCACCGCGACACCGACAGGTCTTGGCCCGCCACACTAGGCGGAGCCCAGCTGTTTGGGAAGGACCAGATGGTACAGCCCTCCCCTCCACTAAGGGGGGCGCGCGGGGTGCTACGCCCCTCCCTCGGGCCTGTGCTGCTCGGGCGGTAGACTGCCCAAGACCACCGCCCGCAGGCCGCCCTCTAGGGTGGCTGGAGGTCTGCGAGCGCCCTACGGCGGTGCGCAGGACGTTTCCTACGGTTTGGGTGGGGAGAGACCAGCTCCCTCTCCCGTTCCGCCGCCTGCTTCGCGTACATCACTGCCTCGCAGAAGGCGACGGCGGCCTCCCATGCACCCTCGCTCCGGACCATGGACAGAACCATTTCCGGCAGCGAGAGGACTTGGACACCCAGTGCCCCGGTTAACGACCGGCGCTGCTCCTCCCAAGCTGGGCACTCCACGAGTGTGTGCGGCGCCGTGTCCTCGGGGAAATCAAAGTAGCCTAAGTTACTCCTTATAACAGTGAAAGGCCCATCAAAATCGGTTCAGCCGTTTCGGAGATTAGCCGGAACACGGTACAAAAATGTAAAAAATAGATGTTTTCGTATAGATAAGAATCATTTAGTATCATAATAAAATCGACTAATAAATTCACTATTTGAAAGACATCTCTACTAATAACACCCCACTGTCAAGTGTCACTGTCAAAATCTATTAGATGTCAAAAATTTCATAACATGAATGTAACCTAAAAATCTAAACAAAACAACGAGAAAATACAAAAATGAGACTAATAAACATATTTAAATCATTAAAATTAACAATACAAGTGCCAATTGCACATTTTAGTTCTGATTACGTGCCAAAACCGTTACGAAGTTTGAAGGCGAAGTCTACGAGGAATACTGTGCAGTATTATGTGGATTCGTTCAGAATTCGGACTGTCGGTGGATCGGGGGGCGATGGCTGTATATCGTTTCTCAGTGCCTGGTGTAAGGATCACGCGGGACCCGACGGTGGAGATGGCGGGAACGGCGGCCATGTTATATTTCAGGTATAAAATAATTATAATTATACTTGATTCATGATGATTGACTGTACGGATGACGTAGTGATTTAAGTGGTCGCTTTACTACTGCCACCGCCCGAGTATTGTGAGTTCGATGCCCACACAGCACACAATATTGAGTGATCCATCAATAGCTGTCCCGAGTGTGTGTGTTCTTTGTGCCTGTTGACCTTGTATCTGGTCTTGAATGTTTTTCAAGTCCCCATGTCTAGGGTTGCGACCTTTATTTGGAACGAATAGAGTACATTTACTATCTGAGGTAAAAAAAATAAAGTACAAGATCTGAAAATAAAGTATTATTAATTTAATCAGCTTTTTAGTTGCCATATTTTTGTTGATGCTACTAACATCTAAGAAATATTTATTATCAAGGAACGTCTTAACCAGATCTTTACAATATATGTCTATATTAAGATAGATAAACAATTGTTTTAATTCAATTTAGGAAACCTATAGCGTTGCTTTTAGTAAACAATTACATAAAAGCTGTAAATGTCGATATTGGTAAAATAAAGTATTTACGTGTACTTTATTTTCCTAATAAAGTATTAAGGATGTTTACCCGAAATAACATACAATACTTTAGTATAAAGTATGGGTGGCAACCCTACCCATGACACAGGAAATTTATGTAGTGCTATGGAGTTTTTTATTTATTTATTTATTTATCCAAAATTACACATATCTTTACAGGTTCATACCTAATGCGATAGTGTCTAATACTTCATACAATAAGTTCATTTAAGTTTATAACATATTACCAATAATGCCACTCTTGTAAATTCACTCAGTGCAATACAAAGTAGGTCAGTTTGTTCAGCTATAAGGTTGAGAGTGCGCAGTGCGCGCGTCAGCGGCGCCTCCCCCAGTAGGGTGGTGCGGCCGCGCGGCACTGCCAGCAGCCGCGGCCGGCGTCGCCGCCCTACATATCCGTCAGGGACACACATATTCACCACATATTCACTATACATTTTACTGCATACCTGCATGCACAGGTGCCTTGACAAACCTGTAAATAATACTAATGTAAATAAATAAATAAATAAATAAATATCAGCCCTGTATATACACTGTGTCACTGCTGGCCATGGGCTTCTCAATCTGAGAAGAGTTAGGCCACAGTCCACCACGCCGGCCCAGTGCAGGTTGACCATAATTCACATATCTTCGAGAACATTATGTAGAACTGTCAGACATGCAGATTACCTCACGATGTTCTCCTTCACCGTTACAGCGAGCATCATTATCTTATCTTATGCGGGGGCCAGTCAGTGCAGACCGGCGACACTTCGACCCAGTGGGATCTTTTGTGTCGACACTCTCCCAATAACGACTGCCATAAATGTTCATGGCAGCCGGGACCGACGGCTTAACGTGCTCTCCGAGGCACGGAGCAGGCGATAATTGTCAATCAATACGCACATCATTTCGAAAAGTCATATAACTTCCGAAAGTCAGAGGTGCGCGACGTGGGTTCGAACCCGAGACCCTCTGCATTGCAGTCTGTTGGTCTCCCCACTGAGCTATCGCTGCTCTCGAGCGATCATTAACTATTTAATACGCACATAACTTTGACAGGTCAGAGCTGTGTGTTTTTGGGACTAAACTCCTACCACGTTAGGTCAACAAAATCCCACTCTCTTATTGCACCTCTTTATTTATTTATTTATTAAATAACTTCAGGCCGCACATTCAACAAAGAGTTTGAACAACTGCAAGTCGGTGATACAAGCAAAACACGGAGAGAAAGGGTACAACAAGGAATGTAATGGCAAAAATGCACAACATATTATAATACCTGTACCTATCGGTGAGTTATATCTTTCTTAAAAAATAATAACGTAATAATAAAGGTCTCCAGACTGAATTTCTGTCACGGCGGTCAATCTTACAGATACTGGCCTTGATATCTGATCTGAGTAGTAGAGCCTCGCTGATTTCAGCATGAATGTGCCGGCTCGACCGGAGAAGGACTACCCTCTCACAGAATATCGACGTGAAATACCAGTATTCCTACTGTTGTGTTTCGTTCGGTGTGTGAGAGTGCCGGAGGTCCAATCACCCCCATTCCCGCTCCTTCTCCTTCCCACTTCCTTTCCTAAAGGGTCGGCAACGCGCAAGTGATGTCTCTGGTGTTGCAGGCGTCCATAGACTACGGTGACCACTTACCATCAGGTGGGCCGTAGGCACATTTGCCACTTTAGTAGAATAAAAAAAAAATCGGTCATGGCAGTCAATCCTAATGGAGACTGGCCATCTGCACAGGAGATATTATAGTGCACAAGTGTGTGCGCAAACACAAGTGCACTGTCATGATCCGATGGGATGCCAATCCAACACAACTGGAGACAGATCAGGCAGCACCAACGGTTTCATGTGCTTTCTAAGCCACGGGAATGTATAACACCGCCAACTTCCTAACTCCAGGTTGTGAGAACATGATGTAGAGCACTCACACGTGCAGGTTTCCTCATGATGTTTCCTCACTCTTAACTTTGATTAATATATTATAATTATCTGTTCTAGGTACAATTATTAGAGACGAAACGGGGAAAGTAGTTGGGGACTTGAATGTGGAGGGGATGATGTTTGTGGCGGCTCGAGGAGGCTCTGGTGGGAGGGGGAATAAGTTCTTCCTCACAGATACCGAACAGGTGCTAACATATAGGCTTTTTGAAGAAACACTTTATCTTAGTTCAGTTTTAGTTGTTGCATGTTGTCTACCGTGAGTCCATCGTACCGTGAGTTTCTTGCAGGTATCTTCTCATAGGCTCAACCCTTTGCCTGAACCTAGCAACTAATCCAAATGTAGCTTCAGTAACTTAGTAAACTCACTAACCTAGATGGTGTTTATTATTATTTGTTTCTCTTTCACGGGTATATTCCTAATACGTTAGGAAAATACTCGGCCCTTTGGGAGGCTTACACGGAGACATGGGTCCAACGTGAAGAGGCCCTTCGAGAGTTTTAATCGAAGGTGGGATGGAACACCTACAGCGATACTAGCCGCAGCAGGCGTAGGACTATTGCTACGTATGGATTCTAATATATGGGCTATGGGTATGGGTGTTTGATGGACTGGTATATTGGTAACCATGGATGATAAAACGGCGTCTGCCCTGAATACTCTAATAGCATCAATCGAATGGACAGACGGTGACTCGCCAACTCACTATACAAGCCAGCAGCAGAGGGCAACACCGGTGCGAGCGGCTAGGGATGTCGAGCGGTGCGGCGCCGGTTTCACCATCACGGGTCTCGTGACAACGGATACTTGGAGCGGGTTTCCCCGTAGTTATGCCTTTGAAAATGACACTTCCACCCCCAAGCATGTAGCTCTAGCGGCCCCCCTCTGACCGGCCGATCAAGGCAAGCCAAAGTTGAGAGTCCTACGGGCGCTCTTGAAGTTCCACCCCAGCCAACCAGTAACCGCAAGCCGGGGACTAAGCTCTAACCGACTCTCCGAGGCATTCAGGACCGCAGTGTCGCCACTCACATTCAGCTCGCCAAATTATTATTATTATATAATTTTATAGTTAAAAACGTCTAAAGTATTATCAGTGCTTCAATTTGGACTTCTGATGTTCAGTCAGCTTTTATATTATGTACTAGCTGTTACCTGCGACTTCGTCCGCGTAGATTTTAACTAAAAAGTGTTTGTCGCCGCGGAACCCAACTATATTTCTCTGCCCAAGTTACTTAAATGGCGTAGTTTTTATAGTGTAAAGCTAGATAATAGCATGGCTTACTCAAAAACAACATTTAAATATGCGTCGTTAGATTACACGCTGTAACAGAATGCGTAAGAAAAATAAAGATTCACAGCTCCTCCCCCGTAGGTGATAGCGTGATAATATGTAGCCAATATGTTGACCCGACCTGTTAGTAATATTCATGCATAATTTGAAGTAAATCCATGCAGTACTTTTTGAGTTTAACCCGGACATACATACAGACAAACAGACATACAGACAAACATCCTGGGTCCTTTAAGCGGGGCGTGAAAAAGCATCTTCTCAGGCCGTCAAAGTAGAGACCTCAACATCGCCTCGGCTGCTGTGGGGGCGGTGTGGAGGCCACTGCTTTTAGACCACACGACTGCTTACCATCAGGTGGAGTGTGGTCATTATGACGAGCAAAATAAAAAAATAAAAAAAGAAAACAGACAAAAATTCTAAAAACTATATTTTTGGCTTCGATGTCGATTGTAGATCACGCCCCAAGTATTTTTTAAAAAAAATATTCAATGTACAGTTTTGACTTTCCTACGATTTTATTATATGTATAGATGTTTCTTTTGTAGGCGCCAGATATAGCAGAGTTAGGCGCTATCGGCGAAATGAATTATTACACACTGGAAGTGCGGTCCATGGCCCACATAGGGCTCATCGGTTTGCCCAACGCTGGGAAAAGCACGTTGTTACGAGCGATTACCAGAGCACGTCCCACGGTCGCACCATACCCCTTCACGACACTTAAACCACATATAGGTAAGTTTTTCAGTCTGCGGCAAACTGTTTGTAGCAGACTGTATGTAAAGCAAAGTAAACTGTATTGTTATTGATTGTGTAGATACAGTTCTTAATTGTATCCCTATGGTCGGTTCCTCATGTCTGAGGATCGTGATCATCGTTGGATAATCCACACTTGGATCGAACGACTTGCCTCCACCGGTTCCTGTACATGGCACTTGTGAGCACCGAGCTGAGTTTGGTTGAAGATGAGTGCTTTACTGGATCGGTCCACCTGGTTGCGGACCGTCCTCGAGCGGTGTTGCCCTCCGTGTTCACAACTACGATCAGCTTTTCGAGGTTTGATTGTATAGACTATAATTGTTGTCAAGCGATATGCCCCTAACCGTTTGCCAATGTTTGTGGCATATTGTATGCTGCAAAATTTATATTTTACTAGATGTTCCCGCGTTTATCGTTACTGCGCCGCCCCCGTGGGTCGTAGCGTGATGTTATATAGCCTATAGCCTTCCTCGATAAATAGTTTATCCAACACTAAAATAATTTTTCAAATCGAATCCTGAGATTAGCGCGTTCAAACAAACAAACTCTTCAGCTTTATAATATTAGTATAGATAAATAATTTGTGGTGAATGTTTTATTTTCAGGTATGGTGCCGTATGATGATTATGAACAGGTGGCGATTGCGGATCTCCCCGGTTTGATTCCCGGATCACACAAGAACTATGGTTTAGGTAAATAAATTATTTTGATTTATGCTTTTAGTTTGCAATCTATCGTGAGTTCAGAGTTCAACGTCCAGGGTTGATGCCCAGGTTAAGCAAATTTTTATTTGGTAGGGTTGATGTCCAGGTTAGGAAATTTTTAATTGGTAGTTTTAGAATGGAGTTTAGAAATATGTCTTTTTGACACTTGTATATAAAAACTAAAATATAATGTTTGCTTAATAAATTCGACTGCAACTGCGCCGGGTGTTGTGGGTTCGAATCCCACACGGGACAAAAGTTTGTGTGATTCATAAATGGTTGCGCCGAGAACATCCAGTTGCTTGTGTCCGTTGTTTGAATGTTTGCGAAGTCCCCGCGACACTGGAGCTCCTAGTGAGGAGTTGTACTTTTATTTTATATAAAGAAAATATGTATGTAAAATGTTTGTGTTGCAATTTGAAATTAATAATGCATCCATTGCCAAAAATCCTTACTTCCTTACTTATAGCAAACTAGCTTTTGCCCGCGGCTTCGCTCGCGTTAATTTAGAATTTGACAATCAATTCGGGTCGTACTCTGCTTGTAATAATATAATTCAATCATGATTCGAAAGACACGTGGCGCCATCTATTATCATAAGAACGTTATTGTTGTTTTCCTCGGGAACAGTAATTTTTACGGAATAAAAGGTAGCCTATGTCCGTTTCTGTTCATCTGTCAACGTATATGCAAAATTTCAGGATGATCGGTTCAGTGGTTTAGGCGTGAAAAGGTAACAAACAAACAAACAAACTCATTTTCGCTTTTATAATATTAGTTAGGATTCGAAAGTAACTCTGTCTGTCTGTCTGTTACCTTTCTCGGCTAAACCACTCAACCGATTTAAATGAAATTTGGTACAGATATAGTTTAAAATCTGGGGAAGGACATAGGCTACTTTTTATTCAAGTAGGTACCACGCGGGCGGAGCCGCGCGCAAAAGCTAGTACACACTAAAATTCTTTAAAATATGTAACGTCTGTACATACGAGTACACATTTAAAAAAATCCAATTATCCGAATTTTTGATTATCCGGATGTGGTGTCGCCTCAATTGATTCGGTTAATAAACAGATAACCGATTCTGTATATGTATATTGTTGATGTACCTTAAAATAAATAAATCTTCTCCCTAGCCTTTATTATTCCCAAGTCACTTGGGGTCGGCTTTCTAGTCTAACCGGATTTGACTGAATATCAGTTTTTACACGGAGCGGCTGCCACCTGACCTCCGCAACCCGAAGGATAACGATACCCAAAGGCTAGACCAGTGTCAGGATATTAGAGGGCACTGACTTCCCAATAACGTCTGCCATAGATGTTCATGGCAGCCGGGACCGACGGCTTAACGTGCTCTCCGAGGCACGGAGCAGCCGATTATTGTCAATCAATACGCACATAATTTCGAAAAGTCATATAACTTCCGAAAGTCAGAGGTGCGCGACGTGGGTTCGAACCCGAGACCCTCTGCATTGCAGTCTGTTGGTCTCCCCACTGAGCTATCGCTGAACTAATATTATAAATGCGAATATGAGTTTGTTTGTTTGTTCAACACTCTCGCCTGAACCACTCGTCGACGTAACTTCTTCATGTTAACTTTCGATCTTTCCTCCAGGTATTCAGTTTCTCCAACACGCTGAGCGATGCAGAGGCTTAATTTATCTCTTAGACTCCACTCAAGACCCTCTCAACCAATTAGAAGTCCTTCAATATGAGCTGAAGAAGTACAACAAAAGATTTATGGAGAGGAAACATTGTGTGGTATTAAATAAGATAGATCTCCCTCAAGGGAGAAAGAGTTATGAGGAGATTAGAGAGAGAATGGAAGTGATTGGGATATCTGCGAAGACTGGGTTGAATTTGATGGAGTTGTTGAGGGTAGTGAGGGAAATGTATGATGGAGAAGAATCGGAGTCCTAAAGTCAGAGGTCTAAGATAAAAAATTCTTCTCTGGGGCACCCCATTCTTCTTCAATTTAATTTAATAATTTCTAGATGTAAGATTGCAAAATATGTAACGTCTTACCAGGGAGGGAGTCTTACAAATATGGCCAGCTGTGACAAGAACGGAGAAACAGTAAAAAAATCATGAAACACTTGACGTAATTCGTGTTGATATTGTAATAATTGTAAATAGCTTTAAATCTATACTAATATTATAAAGCTGAAGTTTGTTTGTTTGAATACGCTAATCTCTGGAACTACTGGTTCGATTTGAAAAATTATTTTAGTGTTGGATAGCCTATTTATCGAGGAAGGCTATAGGGTATATAACATCACGCTACGACCCACGGGAGCGGCGCAGTAATCATAAACGAGGGAACATCTAGTAATCAATAAAATTGTTATAAGTAGACATTTTGTTTTATTTCTATACATGTTGTCTCTATCTCTGAAGGGGTAAGTACTGATGTATGACATCTACATTCAAACCGATATGGCTTCAGGTCCCAGTTAAAAGACGAGAGTAATTTTATCCTAATCCTAACTAATATTATAAAAGCGAAAATGAGTTTGTTTGTTTGTTACCTTTTCACGCCTAAACCACTGAACCGATCATTCTGAAATTTTGCATATACGTTGTCAGGTGTACAGAAACGGATATAGGCTACCTTTCATCCCGAAAAAAATTACTGTTCCCGAGGAAAACATCAATAACGTTCTTATGATAATAGATGGCGCCACGTGTCTTTCGAATCATGATTGAATTATATTCTTACAAGCAGAGTACAACCCGAATTGATTGTCAAATTCTAAATTAACGCGAGCGAAGTCGCGGGCAAAAGTTAGTAATAAATATAGTAATAATAATATCAGCCCTGTATTAAACTGTCCCACTGCTGGGCACGGACCTCTTCTCAGTATGTAGTTTAGCCCACAGTCCACCACGCTGCCCCAGTGCGTGAAATCACGTTTATCCTAACTAATATTATAAATGTGAAAATGAGTTTATTTGTTTGTTTGTTACGCTTTCACGCCTTAACTACTCAACCGATCAACATGACATTTTGCATACACGTTGTCAGGGGTACAGAATAGGACATAGGGAGAAAAAAGGAACTGTTGCAAACCTAACCTACATTTACGCGAGCGAAGTCGCGGGTGAAAACTAGTTTATTATAAAACACTATTATTACATAATTTTGAAACTAAACTACTATGTCCAAATCTATGCGGAAGCTCCGCAATGGAGGATGCGCATGATGAAAATTGTGCATCTCATTTAATAAAAAGTATCTAATATCACGCCTTCGCAGGTCAAGTCTGTTTTGCAAACGTTCACAAATTAAACATGCACTACTTTTTTTGTTGTCGCAGTCTACGCTATATCTGGATCCGCATTAACATCCGCGTTGATGATTGAGGACGCGGATGCGGATGCAGATGTCCAAATCCAAGCTCCGCAATTGTGGATGCGAATATTCGCAACATCCCTCGTAG
Source organism: Catocala sponsa (assembly GCA_963564715.1). Lineage (NCBI taxonomy): Eukaryota > Metazoa > Arthropoda > Insecta > Lepidoptera > Erebidae > Catocala > Catocala sponsa. The sequence goes on along the minus strand of OY751356.1, from coordinate 478,371 downwards.
GTACCACGCGGGCGGAGCCGCGCGCAGAAGCTAGTAAGGAATAAACGCTTTTAAATAAAACAAATATATCGAGGCAAGGTGTCAAGGCACATTTAATATATTTAAATTTACAATACAATTTATCCAGTATATTGGTCTATTTGTGCGCCGAATTACATCAAAATTTGTTCAACAGTCAACGAGTAATTGAGTAACAAACATATAAACATCTTTTACCGTTATTCAATATATAAAACTATCTTAAAATTCAGAAATTAAAATACCTATAAATAATAAAATAACAACAATCATAAAAAATAATAACATTTAATTTATCGCTTAAATTCTTTGAAACAACATTTTTTTATTATTATACAACTAGATCCCAGAGTTAAGTGGATGCGACTGCTGTCTGTGGTCTCGGGTAATTTTTTTAATTTTTGTTTATTATCTCGTCAGAATGACTACACTCCACCTGGTGGTAAGCAGTCGTGTGGTCTAGGAGCAGTGGCCTCCACACCGACCTCATAGTAGGTACACTGTTATTGAGATTTTCTGTCAAGAAATTTTCAGAGCAACACGGAATCTGTTCCAGACTTTTATTATCTTCTCCCTAGCCTTTATTATTCCCAAGTCACTTGGGGTCGGCTTTCTAGTCTAACCGGATTTAAATGAATATCAGTTTTTACACGGAGCGACTGCCATCTGACCTCCGCAACCCGAAGGCTAACACGATACCCTAAAGCTAGACCAATGTCAGGATATTAGAGGGCACTGACTTCCCAATAACGAGTGCCATAGATGTTCATGGCAGCCGGGACCGACGGCTTAACGTGCTCTCCGAGGCACGCCAGACTTTTATTATATAGGACTGAAAATCATAACTCTGTATTACAGGCTGTCAAGATTAAATGAAATACAGTAATACCCCGAACTTACGCGATAAGTGGGACTGAACGATGACCGCGTAAGTCGGGGTATAATTTCGCATAAATACATATAAATTATTGAAATTAAACTACTATATACGAATTTTATCGCGTTGTTTATTTGACACTTTATTACATAATTTAGAAACTGTTACACTACTATTACTATTAAACTTTACTAATGTTTAAGCTAATTAAATTATTGGAACTATTAAAATTATTTATACTATTACTATACTATTTATATTTATGTTTACACTTTCGGCGACGCTTCGGTTGCTTTACAGCAGCCATGGTCCCGTGACCATTACTACTATTTCCCCGTGGAAAAGCAACCGAAACGTCGGGGAAAGTGTAAATAAATAGTTTTAATAGTTTCAATAATTTAACAGTAATAGTAGTGTAACAGCTTTCAAAATTTTGTAACAGTGTCAAATAAACAACGCGATAAAATCCGTATATAGTAGTTTAATTTCAATGAATAACATTCGCGTAAACAGAAGACAATATTACATATAAATTATTTTTAAGATTACCTATCTATACTAATATTATAAAGCTGAAGAGTTTGTTTGTTTGAACGCGCTAATCTCAGGAACTACTGGTTCGAATTGAAAAATTCTTTTAGTGTTGGATAGCTTATTTATTGAGGAAGGCTATAGGCTATATAACATCACGCTACGACCCATGAGGGCGGCGCAGTAACGATAAGCGCAGGTGAAACCGCAGGAACATCTAGTGATAAGCATAAAATATATTGTCATAATTAAAATTGACATGGCTTATGATTATTAGACGAATGAAATATTAGACCTTAAAAATGTATGCAACTCCAATTGTCTCAAAGCAAATTAGACCATATGATAGTTATGCTAACCTTGCATTATGCGAAAGTATTATTATGCCACAGTAATATTATGCTAATCAAATTTATGCGAAAACGTTATGCCTAACAAAATTATGCCATGAGGGGGATTGCCAAATAAGTCACAGGTAATATTAATATTTATAACTAACCGTGTATAATCCATTTTATTTTACTTATTAGGTAAAAAACAAGCTTTAATTTTGACAAAAACACCCTATAACAGTTTGCTCGACTCAAGAATCAAACCGAGGACACAGCAGTAACAAACAACCGCTGCGCCGCATGTTTTACACATATTCTGTTAAAATCTCATATTTGCCTTTAAATCTGAGATCATAAAAGTCTTTTATTGCAAATTAAACTAAACGTAATATAGCATCATATGTCCAATAAGCATGCGTCCACATCAGTGACATGTCACGTGGCGTGACATCGTGCCGTGACAAGCTCGCGTGACAAACGTGCATGCGTTTAAAATCTCTTGTAATACGTTTTTGTATTTGTTATATTAGTGCAGACGGTGAATTTACAACAGCTCGATGATAATCCTTTTAATGTTTTTCTGTCGAATGAATGACAAAGTAACATATGCCACGCTGCGTGACAAACAACGATACAACATTTTGATATAACTCCGCGTGACAGCATTACTAACACTTGAAGTTATCACGCGTGAGAATACTACAAACAGTTTGTCACGCCGCGTGAATAACAGTAAATCTATGCGATCACACTACGTGATACCACCAAAACATGTTGTAAAGCCGCGTGACAGCATTCAGAACACATATTGTCACGCCACGTGACACTGTATCAAACATCCAGTCACGTTGCGCATTAAGACATTTACTGTGACACCACGCAGCAACACCGTAAACATATGCTGTCACTCCGGGTGACAAAGCTACAAACATTTAAAGGCACTGTTCCACCCATCACAGGCGGCAGTCGCTGAAATAGATTTATTTATAAAACCCCCGCGACGTAGAACAATAAGTCTATTGTCAAAGCCATCAAAGCTGTCTAAAATCAAATTATATATTCGCTCTAATAATAACTCCTGTGTCGCGGGGGACCGCGGGGGACTTGCAAACATTCAAACAACGGACACAAAGACCATCCAGACTGAACAACCATTTGTGGATCACACACATTTGTGTCCGGTGTGGGAGTCGAACCTAGAATATAGCACAATGGCAGCGAGGCGATCACTTAAACCACTACGATTATATAACAATCAACGCCACCTATCGTCACTAATAATAAGTTCTATGTTATTCTACATCCATCATTGTTTTCTCCTACTGGGATCTTCTTCTCTTGTTGACTGCTATCTGCTGTCTGGAAGAAGAAAGAGGAGTTATTACTGGTTTTTGGCAGCGGCCCCGCTCGGTTACAGTACTTTTTTCTGGATGAAAGGTACCCTATGTCCTTTTCTGTTCCCCTGACAACTTGTATGCGAAATTTCATGATAATCGGTCGAGTAGTTAAGGCGTGAGAGCGTAACAAACAAACTCACATTCACATTTATATTATACTAGCTACTGCCCGCGGCTTCGCTCGCGTTAATTTAGAATTTGACAATCAATTCGGGTTGTACTCTGCTTGTAATAATATAATTCAATCATGATTCGCAAGACACGTGGCGCCATCTATTATCATAAGAACGTTATTGTTGTTTTCCTCGGGAACAGTAATTTTTTTCGGGATGAAAGGTAGCCTATGTCCGTTTCTGTACACCTGACAACGTATATGCAAAATTTCAGAATGATCGGTTCAGTGGTTTAGGCGTGAAAAGGTAACAAACAAACAAACTCATTTTCGCTTTTATAATATTAGTTAGGATTATCTCTTTGAAGTAATACAAGGTGTAAAAGACCCCTTGTAAAGACTTTGAAATGTAATACGAGGCACATATAACCCCGTTAGGTTGCAGCAGCGATAGCCTAGTGGGAGACCGTTGAACTGCAATGGAGAGGTCTCGGGTTCGAACCCAAGGCGCGCATCTCTTACTTTCTGAAGTGATGTGCGTATTAAATAGTTGATCATCGCTCGCTTCAACGGTGAAGGAGAACATCGCGAGGAAACCTGCATGTCTGACAGTTCTACGTAATGTTCTCGAGGATATGTGAAGTGTACCAACACGCACTGGGGCGGCGTGCTGGACCAATGCCTAACGCTTTTTATAGAGCGCAGAAAAAAAAAGAACCAAAAACTTCTAATAAGTGTCATAGAATGAATTCCTTAAAATTATTAAAAATTGTACACTATCCTGAATATTTCTGAACATGTAATGTGTGGGCTCACTCATTATAGTGTGGACTCTTTCGTCCGATCTAAGTGCGGTGCGAGCACATCTTTGATATCAATCTTTTTGCAAATAAAAATTTTATACAGAAATATTAACTTACAATGCTTGAATCCTTAGTATCCAGGTATGGAATGGATGCTTGTCTTCCAAACAATCTCTTGAAGGCGAACCGAGGGGATGGCTTAGAAGTCGTGCCGGTCACTTGTACTGACGGCTTAGGGGGTTCATTCTGCGAAGGAGAAAACATACATACATACATCCTGTCATCTATACAACTATCTATATCTATACAAATAAATAAAATTGAAATGTCTGTTTGTAATGACAAAATAACAGTTTTTATGAAGGTGTATAATATTAACTAAAAATTTTTTTTAACTACGTTTGTTCCGGCTGATCTCTGTGAAACGGCTGGACCGATTTTGACGAAGCTTCCACTGGCATATAGCTAATGTTATAAGGAGTAACTTAGGTTACTTTCATTAATCTCTATAAATAAGGGTAAGTACATATAGCAAACATTGCATCAATACTCACTTGTTCCTCCGATGGTACATTAGTGTTGTCCCTCCGGTGGTCCGAAGGCACTTGTCCAGATGAGTTTGTGTCGTTAGATGGACTTGTACACGTGTCGCGAGAGTGAACTGTAAAATATAAAAGTAAAGTAATATTACTGAGATCTCTGGTTGGATGCCTGGGTCGGGCATTTATTCTACTTCCAATCTTGGCTCAGTTGCTCCAGGTAGCTGTTGAGGCCACCGTAGTAAAAGGCGCGGGTGGGAGAACGGGGATCTCCCGCCAGCCATTGAGTCGGAGCGACGCTTTCTGTCGTGCGGGGCGTCGCCCAGGAGTCGTCGCCCGCAGACCTTTTCTGTCTGCTGGGTGGGTCGCTGACGTTGTGTAGTGTCAGCTCCAGCGACCCACCCAGCATACGCAGCAGCGACCTGGCACACCGTGGTGGTTTCAGTCAATAGGCCTGAAGTCTTGGGAGAGCTCAATACTGCCCTCTCGCCTCTCCCTGTTGCGAGAGGGTATGCCTCAGGAGCATTTCCCAACGGTAAAAAAAATCAACGGGTTGCACTCCGGGAGTGCCGGCAGAAGTGAAAACTTGAATATTAACGTTGTGCATTTTTGATATTTTGGAATGGTTAGGGAATAATTTTGCACGAATTGCTTTAATTATCAGTATAAAAGTACTATCATTTATGTGGTAACATACAATATTCATTTATTGCGCTATCGTACACAAACATGACGATTCTCCCTCCGTCTTACGAATTTTCGATCAGGTCACGTGTCCTGACGCGAGTTTAACATTTTTTACCCATCACAAAAAAGTGCACAACGCCGCTAAAGTGTTCACTTCAAAAAGAAAAAAAGGTAGCTGTTGGGGCAGAAAGTTTCTGGAGTGACGGCCACGCACAGGAAGACAAAGCAGAGGTAGACCCCACAAGGTGGACCGACGATCTGGTAAGGGTCGCGGGAAGCTGTTGGATGCAGGTGCCCAAGACCGGTCTGTGGGGAAAACCTTGGGAGAGGCTTATGTCCAATAGTGGATATCTTTCGGCTGAAACATCTCTGCCTGCCCCTTCGTGTTCCTATATATAGATAGATCTGGTAATACTTACTATTAGAATTATTAAAAGTGGCAACATTAGTAGCGGAGCAACATGTTGCGATGTTGCCATCGCTGCGTGTCAGACTCCTGGAGTTTGCTCCCTTTAGGTACAGCTTTAATTCTTCAGCTCGTTCCATGTATCTGCAAACATAATTCTATAAAAATGGCGTATTTACATTATAAGTAAATTTCGCCGGCGGCTTCGCTCGCGATAAATTTAGGTAGGTTAAATTAGTTATAGTACTTTTTTTTGGATGAAAGGTACCCACCCTATGTCATTTTTTGCTCCCTTTATGATCAGTATGCGAAAAGTGAAACAAACAAACTCACAGTCACATTTATATTACTAGTTAGCATAGCTATGACGATACTTTCCAAGGGTGATAGAATTCTTAAAATCGGTCTGACATTTTTGAATTTATTCGTTACAAACAAAAATTGTCAATTAATCATAAATCGGCCTTGACGGCGTAGTGGTTAGTGTAACCGACTGCCACACCTGAGGTCGCGGGTTCGATTCCCGCACAAGTCAAACATTTGTGTGCATGAACATGGATGTTTGCCTTGGTCTGGGTGTTTCTATGTATCATCATCATCATGTCAGCCAAAAGACGTCCACTGCTGGACATAGGCCTCCCCCAAGGTTTTGGTTTTCTATGTATAATATGTAAGTATTTACAAAAAAAAGTATATATGTATGTTTATCCACTATCTAGTACCCATAGTACAAGCTCTGCTTGGTTTGGGCTAGATGGCGTTGTGTGTATGTGGTAGAATATTATATTATACTAGCTGTCCCGACAGACGTTGTCCTGTACAAAAGAGACAAAAAAAGCATATCTAAACCATCCTCGAATCCACTTGAACACACACAAAAAGTTTAATTCAAATCGGTCCAGCCGTTTAAGAGGAGTTCACTGTCAACACACGTACAGAAGAATTATATATAAAAAGATTATATTATATTATTAATGTTGGGGAATAGGTATTTACGTAGTACTAGCGGTCGCCTAGTGGTCAATATTCGTCCAAAATTCCTAAGCTTGCTACTTACTTTGTTAAAAGAAATTGTACGAGCCATGGGCATTAAAGTGGACAGAGTATTCCATATGGGCTCACTGTTAATTCGAAACGGTTAAAAACTCGATAAAGATAAAAATAGAAAATCACTTTTTTCGAACAAATTAAATAAATTTAATACGCAAACACCATATTTTATAAATATCTGTTGTCTGTCATTGTTTCATTGTTGTTTTTCTTTGTTTGTTTCATTGTTGTCACGGGTTGATTTATTGCTTCCTTGTTTGTGTTACAAACTAATGGTGTAAACTAGTGGTGAAAACACAAGCATAACATACGCATGTGTTTTCGTTCTTATTGCGCTGAGATTAAGACTCACTTTGGCGTGATTGTTGGCTACTGTAATAACATATACTAAGTATCAGAGCGGCAACGTCTCCTACATATCTGTCGCTTTAAGGTGCATGACCTTAGATACCTATGCTTAGACTCTCGGTCAGCTGTTAGGGCAGATAAAAGGGGTACAAAGTTTTTACTTCACGTATTAATATATAGATGGGGTGTACTCTTACAACACTCACCGAGTCAGCTTGGCGGCCAGGGCGGCGCGTCGGAGCGAGTCAGTCTCACATCCCACACACGGCACGAGGTACAGCAAGCTATCCCGGTAGCACACGAACGCTGGCTCTAGCTGTCCCACGCTGTCTAACTCTATAGCTCTTTTTATCAGCGTCACTGCCTGGATAAAACAATATGGCTGTGTTTCATTGCTGTTGGTGGCAGACTAGCCAGGTCCAGCTGATGGTAAGTGGTGACCGTCGCATGAAGTGACTCCAAGAAGATGCAATCAAGTCACTGCCTACCGTTAACTACATATGGGGCTAATAAGGATAAGACGTGCTATGGTTACCAGCTAAAGGCTCCTCTACACAATGGCCCATGATGGGTGAGTGGGATCTCCACACAGTGATTTCATCGCGGCGCTACGACGAGTGACATTGACGAGCAAAACGTTAACAACTCGCCGCGTGAACGCAACGACACGCTGCGGACACGCGGCGTGCGGCGAGTAGTCGCGGACATGCGGCGGCGCGCGGCGGTCCGTTGCGAGTCGTGACGATACGCCGCCGGAATAGTCGCCTTACCGTGGAGATTAGCTAACGATAGAAGGCCGGAATCGACGCGATTCACTCGCCCGTGGAGGTGGCGCCTAACGGTAACAATTAATTACTATTTATATTTCTCAATGACATAAAATAGTAGTAGTAAAGGAGACCGTCCATATTCGGCTTGCACGTGGACAATCGTTGTATAAACAAAGTAAAATATTAACAGTTTTGTTTAAATATATAAAAAATATTGGTTACCATCCAGGTGTATGAAATTGACTTATTTTTATTTATATATTTTATTTACGGGGAGATGGGCCTCGTTAGCATTGGTTTGCAACCTGTCTAGGAGAAGGAAAACTCCGAAGTCAAACCAATTTTCAGGGAGCAGACCCGAGAATAAACCCCGATCCAAGGTGTTAACCGACCCGTGCTGATGGATTCGTGGCCAGAGGGAAAGCTGGTCGTGAACGGAGGGTGCCTGTGTTGGTGGTCACAGGGCACAGGATGGATCCACCTTACCTCTGTAAAGGGCTCTGCGGAGGTGGACAGTATTTTCCCTAACAATCGTGGGAACGCATATGGACTTTGATTTTATTAATAATCCGCATGGCGGCGATGCGGTCCGCCACCCGTCACGTCTCGTTTCTCGCGAGGGCGAAAAGTGGCCTACGGAAAGCCGTTTTGCTACATTGAATGTTGGAGGAGGGATGGATGGAAAATTGAATGAAGTATGTCAGATGATGAATGAGAGAAAGATTGATGTTCTGTGCGTGAATGAGACGAAAAGGAAAGGCTGTAACACCACTAGGCATGGACCCTACACGGCGTATTGGTCCGGCGTGCCTAGCAATACCAGAGCCTGTCAGGGAGTTGGTGTTATTCTGTCTGCTAGAATGAATGAGTGTGTAAAAGAATTCGAATATGTGAATGCTAGGTTACTATGGATGAGAATGAAAGTAGGGATTACTCGTGTGTTTATGGTAGGGGTCTATGCACCCGTAAACATAGCAACGGGTATGTCTCAGAGTGCACGGGAAGAAAGAGAAGATTTTTGGGAGTGTTTGAGACATGTCTTGAGGAAATGCAAGGAACACGAGAGGTTGATAATGTTAGGGGATTTTAATGGTTGGGTGGGAGTAAAGCGTGAAGGATACGAAAGGGTTTTAGGCAAGTATGGGGACGAAAGCGTGAATGAGAATGGAAAAAGGTTGCTTGAGCTATGTTTGGAGTGGAATCTCTGTGTGACAAACACTATGTTTGCCCACAAAAGAATCCACCAGTATACAAGAGAAGCAAAGAATGTAAGAAGTAGTATGATTGACTTTGTTGTAGTGGATGAAAGATTGAGAAAGAATGTCCTAGACACTCGGGTATATAGAGGTATTGGTGTCCATACCGACCATTTTTTGATTATGAGCCGGATACGTGGCCTCTTCAAAGGATGGCGACACCGTATACCTACCCGAACAAGTGTCCAAGAACGAATAAAAGTAGAAAATTTGCAAGATGAAGTATTGAAAGACGAGTATAAAAATCAATTGAGGAAAAGATTTGAAAGATTTTGTGACACTGATGATATAGAAGAATTATGGCAGTCGTTTAAGCATGAAGTGGTTGTTGTAGCGTCAGAAGTATGCGGTGTGAGCAAGAAGAGGAAAGTTATAAAATCGAAGAATGCGTGGTGGGATAAAGATGTGCAAGGGGTAGTACGTGAGAAGAAGCAGGCATGGTTGGACTGACTACCTGTCAGAGCCAATGAAAGAATGCAAGAAGCAACGAATGAGGATGTGAATGAAGCTAGGAATAAGTTTATAAGAATGAATAAAGTAGTGAAAGATGTAATTAAATGGAAAAAAGAGGAATTGAAAGACGAGTTTGATAGAAGATTATCTGAAGATTTCCGGACCAACGCGAAGTTCTTCTGGAAATCCATTCGCTCGGTTCGAGGTAAAACCGTAACCACAGAGCTGAAATCAATCAGAGATAAGAATGGAAGTTTACTGAATGAAGAAAAGAGCGTACTGAAGAGATGGAAGGAATATTTTGAAAGTTTATTTGAAAGAGAGGAATGGCAAGGGCAAAGTTTCGAAATGAATGATAATGATAGTAGTGATGAAAGCCCTATTAGTATGGATGAAATAATGAAAGCATTGAAAAGCATGAAATCAGGAAAGGCTGGTGGGTATGATAGGATTACAGTCGAAATGCTGACAGCTGGACAGGGTCTTATAGCAACTCAGTTGTGCCGCCTTTTTAACTTGTGCTGGAATACCGGCCGTGTACCAAGTGATTGGTGCAAGGCTGTCATAGTACCTTTATACAAGGGAAAAGGCTCACAGCAAGAGTGCAAAAGCTATAGAGGCATTAGCTTGCTCAGCGTCGTCGGTAAATTGTATGCAAAAGTGTTAATTGAAAGGATTGTGAAAGTAACCGACAAGAAAATATGGGATGCACAAACGGGATTTCGAAAGGGTATGGGATGTACGGATCAGGTCTTTTCCTTACGGAGCATAGCCGAAAAAGTTTTGGCCAAAGGTCAAAAGGTCTATTGCGCATTCGTAGATCTGGAAAAGGCTTATGATAAAGTGGTGAGGAATGAACTTTGGTCGGCATTGTCCATGTATGGAGTGAATAGCAACCTCACGCGAGCTCTGAAATCTCTTTATGATGATTCCAGAGCTTGTGTTAGGATAAATGGGACCTACACAGAGTGGTTTAGCATCGATAAAGGTGTTAGACAAGGATGTGTAGCGTCACCTTGGCTGTTTAACCTATACATGGACAATTGTTTGAAAGATTTAAAAGATTGTGAATGGGGATTAAGAATGAATGAGTTACTTGTCAAATGTCTTCTTTATGCCGATGACCAAGTAATACTTGCGTCATCGGCGGAAGAGTTGCAGGCGATTGTAACTATTATGCATGGTGCTTTTGAGAGTAAAGGAATGAAAATAAATGTAAGCAAGACGAAAGTAATGGTATTTGAAAAGGAAGAGTGCGTGACGATGTGTAATATTATGATTGATGGAGAAAAAGTGGAGCAAGTGAAAGAGTTTGTATATTTGGGTACTTTGTTTACAAGGGATGGTAAACATGACGGAGATATTGAAAGGAGAACGATTGCTGGCAACAAAGTGAATGGAGCCCTACGCGCTTTTATGAACAGTCGAAATGTATCCGAAAAGGCACGTTTGGCTGTTCATAGAGGACTATTAGTGCCCACACTTATGTATGGAAGTGAAAGTTGGGTATGGCAAAAGAAGCATGAGAGCAGAATAAATGCTGTAGAAATGAGAGCGTTGAGAAGCATATGTGGTGTGACACTGAAAGATAGAATAAGAAATAGTGTGATTAGAGAGAGATGCGGCATGAAAGTGGATATAGTTACAAGAATAGAAAAGGGTATGTTAAGCTGGTTTGGACATGTAGAAAGAATGGACGAGGAAAGACTGACTAAGAAAGTTTATAAGGCTAGTGTGAATGGAACAGTCGCAAGAGGAAAACCTAGGCGAACGTTTCTCGACCAGATCGGAGGCGTCCTGGACAAAGGCCAGGTTAAGAGCTCCTTGAACCGACGGGCGTGTATGAGGAATGTGATGAAAGTGAATGAAGCCAGAGAAGTGTGTCAGGATCGTAGCAAATGGAAATCCGTAGTCTCTGCCTACCCCTCTGGGAAACAGGCGTGAATCTATGTATGTATGTATGTATATTTTATCAAAATAAAGCACACAGCCTGGAAGCAATAAGGCAGTATTACTGCAACTGCATAGTCGGCCGAAGGACTGTTGGTTGCTGTGCTCACATAATGTCGTAATATGGTACCTAAGCTGGGCAAGATATCAAAATGTCACTCCACCAGCTCAGTTTTTGGAAAATATTTTAATAACTTATGAAGGTGATGGTGACACATGAAAATAAATATTTATTTTTATACAATGTGTTTCATTTTATTATTTAACCAACTTGATACTAAACTTCAAAGAATAATGTTATCTACTTAGTTTAGGCTACTCAAAATTATGCATTAGGCGCATTTCCCCCCGTAAAAAAAAAGGCTACTCAAAATTAATATTGTTATTACAATATGAAATTGTTCACGCCCAGGCCAGGGTCCCATACAAGGTGGTCGGTCTCCTTTACTAGGCGCACAAAAAAAGTGAAGAGCTTACGATCGATTACCGCGTATAATGTTTTACTTTGATATTTCATAGCATTTCTTTAAAGCATTTGTTTAAAGTACCAGGCGCACATAAAATAGTAGGAGCTCACCTTTTCATAATTCTCTTTGGATGGCATATGTTCTAAGTCAAGGTATGGATGTGAGAAGAAGTCTTCGTAGGTGATTCTCTTGTTTGGATCGTGTTGCAGCAGCCTGGTCAGGAGATCCCGGCAGCCAAGGGATATTGAAGAGTTAGGTGGAATCTGAGAAAATTCAGGAAAAATTAGAGTTGTACAGGAATGTTTCATAAATTAGCGATAGCTTAGTGGAAGACCGCTGGACTGCCACGCAGAGCTCTCGATATCGATCTCAAACTTCTAACTTTTCGAAGTGATGCGCGCATTAAATAGTTAATTACCGCTCGCTTTAACGGTGAAGGAGAACGTGAGAAAACCTGCATGTCTGACAGTTTTATGGAACCTATAAATAATGTTTATTTCAAGTATTTCAGGGAACAAAATAAATTATAAAATACGCTGATTACATAAACAGGCAAAAGACTGTAGCGACACTGCTGTTTGACTCCAGATCAGAAGGTTGCGTGTTCAGATCACGTCGGGGTCAGCAATGTAGGGTTACCAGAAATGTTCTTGTGGATGTTCAAATGAAATAACTTGATAGTATATATGGATATATCTCTGGTAACAGTTACTAATATAATAAAATACATATTGAGCTACGACCTAACTCGGTAGTTGCAGGGAGACGAGTGCCGCGCGGCGCTATTGTATACTTGCGCATTACTACACAAAACTAAAGCGTCAGCAGTGTCGCTACAAGGCTTGCTCTCATAATATGGCGTCCAGTCGTCAAAGACGTAATACGTTTGTAAATAAACATTGGACATCAAGCAATGACAGACGACGTTTTCAAACATGTGACGTCATAATACCTAATTGTTGCCAATTTAAAATTAAAAACCGTTAACTAATAATAAATATAGTTAATTTTGGGTTTTTTGATCAAAATTAATGTTTTTATATAGGTGTATTATTGCAAATTGCGTTTTAAATCCATTCTCCATGGATTCCATGTAATTTTTTTTCAGTGTGTTCATACGTGTTCCTATGTGACCTACATGAATAAATATATCTTTAATTCTACTTTCAAAGGCTATTTCTATTTAACTAACCTCTATAGGAGCCTGCCTCTGTATTTTGTCGACAAGTTCTTTAAAAGTGCTGGATGAATATGGCGCTTTACCAAACAGGCATTCGTACATTATAACTCCTGAAACATACAAGTAATATACATACATATACCAGGTTGATTAAACAGTAATCTATCTTTATTTCTATCTACATAATGGGAAACTGGTCCTCCTCAGGAAGCTGGGGCGTCCGGCGGACAGTCCGTCCACCTACCGGCCCATTGTTTTGCTGGACGAGGTCGCTAAATTGTTCGAGAGAATTATCGTGGAGCGCCTCGTCCAGCACTTGTCTTCGGTGGGCCCGGATTTGGCGAATATAGTATGTACCACATACAAGCTCTACACCAAATTTCAGTTCAATAGGAGCAGTAGTGTAGCCACAGGATAGATTTTTAGTTTTTGCTAGACTGCAACGGGTTGTGTCTGCCCTAACAGCTGACCGAGAGTCTAAGCATAGGTATCTAAGGTCATGCACCTTAAAGCGACAAAAATGTAGCAGACTGCCGCTCTGATACTTAGTATATATTATTACAGTAGCCAACAATCACGCCAAAGTGAGTCTTAATCTTAGCGCAATAAGAACGAAAACACAAGCATATGTTATGCTTGTGTTTTCACCACTAGTTTACACCATTAGTTTGTAACACAAACAAGGAAGCAATAAATCAACCTGTGACAACAATGAAACAAAGAAACAAAAACAACAATGAAACAATGACAGACAACAGATGTTTATAAAATATGGTGTTTGCGTATTAAATTGATTTAATTTGTTTGAAAAAAGTGATTTTATATTTTTATCTTTATCGCTTTTTTAACCGTTTCGAATTAACAGTGAGCCCATATGGAATACTGTGTCCACTTTAATGCCCATGGGTCATAGCAACCTTGTATACATAGTCTCACGGTTATATCCCCGAAGGGGGTAGGCAGAGATGAATCACACACATTTGGTAATTCCAGAATTAATCCATTTAATGCCAGACTCCGCTGCTACTCTCTTGACTGTAAAACTCGAACAATGCTTTTCCTTATCTGGGAATCGAATCCGAGCCAGTCGATAGGCATGATGACAAGATTAAAAATAAACGATTAGTCCATCTTTTAGATAACTAAGATATAACGCATTAAAGTTTGAGAGTGCGGGCTTGTGACGTCACGCTTTTGTAAAATTTGTACCGACAAGTGACGTCACACGAAATTTAAACTTGTTCTATTTTAGTTGTTGCTAATCTCCGAGTCTTCTTCGAAGAGGTTAATGAAAACACTTTGTGTGTCTGTGTGTCTGTCTGTTAGTGACAGCCATAACTCCGGGACCACTGGACCGATTGACTTGTAACTTGGTGTGCAGACACCTTGGGGTCATCCCTCGGTAGAGTTTGAATATGGGCCCTGTGGATCAAAAGACCCCTGAGATATAGGGGTCATTTCTTTTACATTTAAGACGAAGAGGTTGAATCCTGGATTTTTACACCCATCTCGTTAGTTTGTGGGACAACATCATAGAACTAAATAATTATCAAGTTAAAAAAAATTAACAATGCTATTGCTGAACTGGTCTCCTACCAATACTCGGAAGAATTCTTAAGAATAATAAAATAACAATCTCTTTTAACTGTGTTAACTTCCTAATGATCCGTAAAACTAGTTTACTTCTATTTCTGTAACTTTATGAACTGTGTTTAGATGATAAGTACTTGGAACTGTGTACCAATCTTAACACCCATATTCTAAGAAGTAACCTCAAACTTTCCTCAACCTCGATTCAACCGAGGATACCTTAAGGATCACCTCAAGGAGTCCTCGAAATCGGTATTCTTAGTCATGTCTTTCTCTTGACTTGAGGTAATCTTGAGGATCCTCCAATGAGGTTGAGTCGAGGTAAAACGTCATTACATACCTCACAAAATCATAGATTTAACATACTTTTTAATGTTTTTGTCTATGATTACCTCAAAATTGACAGATGTTTGTTTTTTAACCTTATCTATGTCGCATCGCGTCATTCCGAGTTGTTTATGTTTGATTTGTTTGTTGTGTTGTGATCCAAGTTTTAGCCTTTAGCTTTATTTATTCCACACATATATGTCTGGAAGACAAATATTCAGTGAGGCGGAGAAGTTGCGTCTCGCAAATAACGCCTTTCAGGATAATCGTACGGATTATCATATAAATAATTCAAAAATCGTTTAAAATCCATTACAAAACAATTTAAAAATCTTTAAATAGACTTATCAGTCGTATTTACAAGCGTAGGTGAATAGGTAACAATGGCGTAGATCTTCCTCGAGTATTCCTTAAGGTTGGTCGCGACGTACCTTGAGTTTGACAGTTGTTTCCTCACCTCCAGTGAGGAAAGATGTCGAGGGACGCCGAGTGGAGGAGATTTTTTGCAACTGTGAATACTGATTTCCTCGAGTGAGGTTGAGTGGTGTCGAGGAACGTTTGAGGAAACGTCTTAGAATATGGGTGTTAATTTTGTTAATTCGCTTGTAAAACCTTCCACGAGACAGGCCTAGCCTGCGTGGACGGTTTTTGTCTATTGTATAGGTACACACAAATGTTTCTTGCCACTAAATGATTTATTATTATTATTAAGCTACAACACCAATCATGTACTTATGTTAAACAAATACATTTTCATTTAATATCAAAAGGAAAATACGTGTTGAATATTTTTGCTGCTCTAAGACGGACTAAAAGCTTTTTTATAGTTGTCATGTCCATTACAAGTTATCTATAAGCTGGACCGAGATATACATGCCCTTGTTTCATGAGGCCTTAAAACCATAATTGAAGAAAAGTGTATGTGATACATTTTTGCTACTGCCTCAGGAATATAAGGGTGAGACTTTACATGTAGCTCAATGGTTAAGATATTGGGGATGCAGTTGAGGGGTCGTAGGTTTGACATGAACTTTTATTAAGAACATAACATTATTTAAGGAGTTTATTAAAGCTTTTACCTAAATAGCGACTAGTTTAAAAAAAAAAATAAGAATAATAATGTCCTCCAGACCGAATGTCGGTCACGGCGGCCAATCTTAACGGAGACTGGCGATCTGCGCAGGAGATATTATAGTGCACAAGCGTGTGCGCAAACACAAGTGCACTCTCTGTTCCCTAACTCTCATGATCCGATGGGACGGTAATCCGACACGACCGACAAGTCAAACATTTGTGTGCATGAACATGGATGTTTGTCTTGGTCTGGGTGTTTCTATGTATAATATGTATGTATTTACAAACAAAAAGTATACATGTATGTTTATCCATTGTCTAGTACCCATATTACAAGATCTGCTTAGTTTGGGCTAGATGGTGTTGTGTGTATGTGGTAGAATATTATTATTATTATTTTATTATGAAGTCCATGCAACAGTGAAAAGCGTGACCACTGACCTACACTCCACAGATCAACCCTAGCGTCGTACTCTCCGCACAGCATCTCTGGAGCCATATACAGAGGAGACCCTCGGACGGAGCGCGCGCCCTCTTCCGTTATGTGTTGAGCGAACCTACGGGAAACGAAACGATAATAGCGTCAATATCAGCCCTGTATTAAGCTGTCCCACTGCTGGGCACGGGCCTCTTCCCAGGGTGAGAAGGGTGGGCCCTGACACATGCCGAACTGGGCCCTGTGTTAACACTACTATAAGACATCCACAGTTCGTTTTTCAGTTTTGTTCCGTTCCGCTTTATATAACTGACCCGCGCAACTTCGTCTGTTTGACATAAGAGAATTTCCCCCGTTTTTGCAACTTATTTCATACTAGCTGTTACCTGCGACTTCGTCCGCGTAGATTTTAACTAAAATGTGTTTGTCGCCGCGGAACCCAACTATATTTCTCTGCCCAAGTTACTTAAATGGCGTAGTTTTTATAGTGTAAAGCTAGATAATAGCATGGCTTACTCAAAAACAACATTTAAATATGCGTCGTTAGATTACACGCTGTCACAGAATGCGTAAGAAAAATAAAGATTCACAGCACCCCGTAGGTGATAGCGTGATAATATGTAGCCTATATGTTGACCCGACCTATTAGTAATATTTATGCAAAATTTGAAGTAAATCCATGCGGTACTTTTTGAGTTTAGCCCGGACATACATACAGACAAACAGACAAAAATTCTGAAAACTATATTTTTGGCTCCGATATCGATTGTAGATCACGCCCCAGGTATTCTTTTAAAAAAATATTCAATATACAGTTTTGACTTTCCTACGATTTTATTATATGTATAGATATGCTCTGCTCCTATTGGTCGTAGCGTGATGTTATAGCCTATAGCCTTCTTCGATAAATGGACTATCCAACACTAAACACTTGTTCGTTTGTTTGAACGCGGTAATCTCAGGAACTACTGGTTCGAATTGAAATTTTTTTTTAGTGTTGGATAGCTCATTTATTGAGGAAGGTTATAGGCTATATAACATCACGCTATGACCAATAGCAGCGGAGCAGCAATGAAAAATGTTGCAAAACGGGAAAAATTCTGTTATGTGAAGCAGATGAAGTTCCGCGGGTCAGTTATTTATAAATAAATAATAATTTCTTACCCAAAGTCAGCAACTTTCAGCATATACTTCCCGTCGGATCCTTTATGAAGTAGTAGGTTGTGTGGTTTTAAATCCATATGTACAACACCTGAGAATACAAACAATATATACATACATAATATAATAAGGCTTATGTTTAACTTATCACCAGATATAGTAAAATATAACAGTCAAAAATAGTAAATGATCACCAAATTGCACAGCAAAATATATTTAAAGAGATCAAAATAAGTCGACGGAGGACTCCTATTTTTAGGTGGGTTTAAGAAGGGACCTCAACATCGCCTCGGCTGCTGTGGGGGCTGTGTGGAGGCCACTGCTCTTAGACCACACGACTGCTTACCATCAGGTGGAGTGTGGTCACTTCGACGAGCAAAATAAAAAGTTAAAAAAGAAAGAAGGAACCTAACATAACCTAACCCTTCCGAGACGGAATGCAGTGATTTGAGGCGTATAGGTGCTCGTTATGATATATTTTAGTACTTAAGCATATTTTGATGTGCAATTACTATATTTGGTGGTCATTATATTTAATCCCTTATAATAATACATTTTATAAAACAAACTCCACCGCCGCGTCTGTCTGTACGCGATAAACTCAAAAACGACTGAACGTATTTTCATGCGGTTTTCACCAATAGATGGAGTGATTCATGAGGAAGGTTTAGATGTATAATTTGTTAAGGTTTTGTACTACCCGTGCGAAGCCGAGGCGCGTCGCTAGTATACTAATACATACACGACATCTTTATACCCCTTTCTAAGCAAACATTTAAATCATAGATGCGATACTACGTTTTCTTTGTTTTTAATGTTATTCTATCCTGGTATTAAAATTATGAATTGTGTTTAAGCTGTTTAAAAGTGATAGTTCTGAATAAATTGTTTTAGAGGTTATTCCATTTATTTATTTTTTAAGTGAAACTTGTTTAGGCGCGTTATGCACTTCTTGGGTGAACAAATATCATAGAACTCGCGTCATCGTCACGCTTCCACGCTTTCCATTATTGAATTATTTTAGAATATTAACAATATCTCAGAAATGGTGCGTCCTACGCAAAAAATAACGAAATTATGACCCCCGTAAGAGAGTGTCAGAAATCCGAACCGCCCCATTTTTTAAAATGTTTTTTTTATAAAGCTATGTTTATGATCAAGGATTAAAGTTTTCACTTCTGTCGGCAGTCCCCAAAGACTGCACCAATTTTTTTTTAATATTCTCTTCTGATTCCTAAATATAGTATTATCACGCTCACTTATTGATTGTAGACTATAGTTCTTTATTATGTAATGTGAGCTCAATCTTCTTAATATGGACACTATTGTCATGATTTCTTATTTTTGTTAATAATTCTGTTCGGGAGCTTTTATTTACCCAACTGCACAGTGCTTTTTTCCCCTAAAAAAGTGACATCCGCCTTTTTTATTGAATTTCCCTAATTAATACTTCATTATAAATGCATGAGTAGAACTCCCAAGGGTCAAATTTGTATACTTTATTTCTAAAAATATCTTATAGTTTTCGTGGCCTTAAAGGTTAAAATACACAAAATAATTCGTACAAAAATACCTATATAATTGAGTTTTGTTTGCATTGAGGATTTACGAAGCATTTCTAGGAGCATATTATCCCGTTTTTATTTAATCAAAAATGATCAAAGAGTCCACAAAAAAAAATGTTTTACTGAAATCAGTATTTATTTTTTATTATTTTTTCTAGGTCGAAGTAGAACCTCTATTTAGTACGAATAGATTCCTTATAATAAGGTTTATCACCCACAAAAATATGGTTTTCTAATTAGGCGTAGGTTTTGAGAAAATGATTTTAATGTACCGAGGTCAAAATTTCAAAATTAGGGTTATCACAAGAAGGTCAATCGAGAAATGTATAATTAGCTGCATAAAATCAATACGACGGTATGGTTGCCGCACTGTTTGAGTGATTGGCTGCTGTGCTGCGTGTCACGGGTTAGATTCCCGCAAGGCAAAAAATATTTGGTTGGCGTATAGGTATTAGATCCGGTAGTTTGTGTATGTGAGTTTATATGTTTGTAAACACTTTTACAATACATGACAAATTGCTAGTGTAGGGCAACGTTTTTATAAAAATAAAAACAGCCAAGTGCGAGTCGGTAACAACCGTACAATATGTAACACTACATATAAACAAGAACAAACTGATCAATGTAATTTTATATAATCATATCATAAAAAATCTAAATAAATTTCATCAAATAAATTGGATTCGTTGCTTAAAATTATTGAGTCGAGATTTGAATCCTCATCCTAGCACTCTTGTACATTTTCCGCTACATTTTTATCGTATATAATATAATAATATATATATACACACACATATATATATATATATATATATATATATATATATATATATATATATATATATATATATATATATATATATATATATATATATGTATATATATATATATATTATTATATAAAGTAAGGTTGAGTAAGATAAATCTTCAGGCTATCCAGCTTTTTTATGTTGTTTACTTTTTTCGAAAAGCATTCATATACAGAATGTCCAGTAATTAATGGATAACCTTGAAATGTCTTATAGTAGAACTAATGGCCGTTCAGAAAAATATATGACAAAAAATCTATCCTACCTGAGAAATGTTTTTTTTTTTATTTTATATTATTTAACTTTCTTGGACGTAGTTTCCATAAATGAATGAATTGCATCAGTTTTTTGTTGTATTATTATTAAACACTAATTATGCTAATAGATAGACAATCAAAACTATGATTAGCTATTGCACTTTTTTAATATATATTTTCTGAACGGCCATCAGTTCTACTATAAGACATTTCAAGGTTATCCATTCATTACTGGGCATCCTGTATATATAGCCAACTGTGCCCTGCTTGTCAATTTGCGGATACCCCCGGAAGTTGTGAGGTCCCGGCTGTGGCGCATTCCACAGCTTCACTTGCCACTTGTCTACCAACATGAGGGTTGGCGCCATCCTTGCAATAAGTCCTCCGGTCGGGGGGGCCCGGACAGATATCCCCCATCAGGTTGGGTAAGCCCCTGCTGAGGCGAAGTAGGTCTGTAACGGCTCCATGGTGTCTCGCCCCCGTCCTTCTAGATCACGTATATTAGCGCGGGGTTTCAGTTACAGCTTATCGAGGAAGGATCGCTTCCCGCGTGTTAAATACCAAGAGTTGCCTGATACTTAAATTGGAACAACACAACTGGCACCGATAGCAGTAACCAAGTCTAGTTAAATAAAACCACAACTTGTCACTTGCTCTGGTATAATAGATATTGTTCAAAAAATTTATACAGCCAATGACCTTATATACTACTCGTGTGAACGAAACCATAGCGCGATTCAGCCCAATGGAACAACGCCACCTATCCAGGTTTAGGGCAAACATTAATTGCTTTATAGTTTAAGGTTCAACACCGCGCCACACGTGAATCTTCACCAGAAATAATTGAATGTCATAAATAAAATAGGTAGGTGTGTGTGATCAACCAATTTTTCAATATCACGTCAAAATTGTTTTAATTGAATTAATTTGTCTTATATCGAATATTGAAGATAAAAAAGCTACTGATTTTATAATATTGTCTTCTGTTTACGCGAATGTTATTCATTGAAATTAAACTACTATATACGGATTTTATCGCGTTGTTTATTTGACACTGTTACAAAATTTTTTGAAAAACTGTTACACTACTATAATCACTATTAAACTTTACAAATTTTTAAGCTAATTAAATTATTGAAACTATTAAAACTATTTATACTATTACTGTACTATTATACTATTTATATTTGTGTTTACACATCTCCCGACGTTTCGGTTGCTTTTCAGCAGCCATGGTCACGGGGAGACTAAGATGGTAGTTGTCTCAATGTTCCAGTGTACTGACTTTACTACTGATTTTAGATAATAAAATCTTTGTCACAAAAAGTCAAAATACTTACAACCCTAACACATATTTTTGAAAATCATTTTCTCGAAACCTACGCCTAATTAGAAAACCATATTTTTGTGGGTGATAAACCTTATTATAAGGAATCTATTCGTACTAGATGTTCTACTTGTAGAGTTCTACTTCGACCTAGAAAAATAATAAAAAATAAATACTGATTTCAGTAAAACATTTTTTTTGTGGACTCTACGATCATTTTGATTAAATAATAACGGGATAATATGCTCCTAGAAATGCTTCATAAATCCTCAATGCAAACAAAACTCAATTATGTTTAGGTATTTTTGTACGAATTATTTTGTGTGTTTTGACCTTTAAGGCCACGAAAACTTTAAGATACTTTTTAAAAATAGAGCATACGAATTTGACACTTGGGAGTTCTACTCATGCATTTATAATGAACTATTAATTAGGAAAATGCAATAAAAGGCGGATGTCACATTTTTAGGGCAAAAAAAAACACTGAACTGGCAACACAGCCAACCATCATTTTTAAATAGTGGGGTTATTGTGGAAGGGAAAAAGTAACTCGTCTCTTGGAGAAAGATCGCTCAGCAGTAAGGGACTAGCATTCAACTGAGTAAGACGTTCTCAATAGTCCGTGTAATTGCTGTGAGTTTGGTAATATAGTCACATAATATATTAAACGAGTAAGTGTCATTATACTAGCGTGCGATCTAAGTACAGTGACGACACATGTATATATTTGTTTATTTATAACATTATAAATGTACCAACCTTTTTCTCTGAGGAACTTTAACGCTGATGCTAATTGCTGAAGAAAATATAATACCTGTGGAAATTAACTACATTAATAAACAAATAATAAGTTTATTCAATCCTTACTTCCTTACTAATCCTAATCCTAACTAATATTATAAAAGCGAAAATGAATTTGTTTGTTTGTTACCTTTTCACGCCTAAACCACTGAACCGATCATCCTGAAATTTTGCATATACGTTGACAGGTGTACAGAAACGGACATAGGTTACCTTTCATCCCGAAAAAAATTAGTGTACCCGAGGAAAATAATAATAACGTTCTTATGATAATAGATGGCGCCACGTATCTTTCGAATCATGATTGAATTATATTATTACAAGCAGAGTACAACCCGAATTGATTGTCAAATTCTAAATTAACGCGAGCGAAGCCGCGGGCACAGGCTAGTAAAATATAAAAGTCTTTACAAAACACATTACAGACTACTTATTGTATTAAACTTAAACTTTTGACGCGTAGTGGTTCGTGTAACATACAACAAACGTGTTTTTTTTTTTGATAATAGTACGGAACCCTTCGTGCCCGATTCCGACTCGCACTTGGCCGGTTTTATACTTTTTAGATTGAGTTTGTACATGTAGATATAGCGCTAATGCCGGATTTTGTTTAACAAACAAAAAAACATGTACAGTTTGAGTTTTTACGGTTTTGGGTTTTCTTAAAAAATACTTGAGTGTTGTAGTTTCGATCCCTACATGGGACAAACATTTGAGAGATTCACAAATAGTCTGAGTGTGGGTGTGCCTCGTGTGCGTTGTTTGAATGTTTGTAAAGTCCCAGGACACAGGCATTATTCCTAGTGCAGATCAGTAGCCTTAAAAAAATTAAAAATAAAAGACAACCAAAGAACAATGGCAGAACCCCATACATTGTTTTAGTTAAGATTAAATTCCTGCGTCTTGAAATAAAAAATGTCTGGTTAAGCGTCATCCTCTGAATTAGTTTGTGTAAAAATGTTTGTTCTAGAAGGCCGAGAATAATAGGTAATCAGTCATGAACTTTTGTAGGTTATGCCTGCAGATAACTTTCAATAAAATGTTTAATATATAATTTTATTCAACTTCGAGGGATTAAAGGGCAATATCGCATTAGTATTTCCATTACCTAGTTATTTCAGGATAAAATGTCTTGTAAAATATTTTAAAAGTAGGTCTGTAGGTAAGTCCAGTGATAACACGACAACAACATAACACGATAATAGACGCTCAAAGGAGACCGACCACCTTGTGGGACCCTGGCCTGGGCGTGAACAATTTCATATTGTAATAACAATATTAATTTTGAGTAGCCTAAACTAAGTAGATAACATTATTCTTTGAAGTTTAGTATCAAGTTCGTTAAATAATAATATAAAACACATTGTTTAAAATAAATATTTATTTTCGTCACATTCATAAGCTCTGGAGTGACATTTTCATATCTTGCCCAGCTTAGGTACCATATTACAGAGATTATGTGAGCACAGCAACCAACAGTCCTGCGGCCGACTATGCAGTTGCAGTAATACTGCCTTATTGCTTCCAGGCTGTGTGTAGTATTTTGATATAATATAGAAATAAAATATGTCAATTTCATACTACTGGATGGTAACCAATATTTATTATAGATTCAAACAAAATTTTTAATATTTTAATTTGTATATAAAACGATTGTCCACGTACAAGCCGAATATGGACGGTCTCCTTTACGTTAGCTAAGATTTCGCCATTGTTCTTTGTGTAGGATTCGAACCGAAGCGTCCACCTTGAACCAAAACAAATAGTTAAAGTTACCTCTACCACTAACGAGTATACCCGCGGGACTTACAGCTACAACAACCTCGCCAGTGCGCGTGACGCTCGCGGGGCCCCTCGTGGCCAGCAGTGGAGCCCCGCGCGTACTGTTCGCCGGCGAAGCGACCGACCCCAAACACTTCTCAACCGTGCACGGGGCTACGGACACTGGGGTCAGAGAAGCTGCTAGGTTGTTGCCTGAGGGTAACTAGTAGGACAGAGGAGAAGTAAAATATATTGGAGTGTTGAACTCTCACCTGTGTCTCAGGAACTCGTCCGTATCTGTGAATATATTTGGACAGATCGCCGCCGCAGCAATATTCCATAATTATGTAAATGTTTCTGTAAATAAAATTAAAAGTAGCATTAAAACAAGCAGCGATAGCTTAGTGGGAGATTGGACTGCAGAGGTCTCTAGTACGATCCTAAGACACGCACTTCTGACTTTTTAAAGTGATGTGCGTTTTAAACAGTTAATGATCGCTCGCTTTAACGGTGAAGGAGAACATCGTGAGGAAACCTGCATGTCTGACAGTTCTACATAATGTTCTCGAGGATATGTGGAGTGTGCCAACACGCACTGGGGCGGCGTGCTGGACCAAGGCCTTACCATTCTCACAGTGAGAAGTGGCCCGTGCCCTGTAGTGGGATAACTTATACACAGGGATGATACTATTAAAATAAAAACAGAAACAAAAAGAATGTGCCATAAGCAATTTGCAGCAAACTATCTGCCACGGATTGTAGTAAACTATCTGCCACAAACAGTTTGTAACGAATTATTTGCCACAAACAGTATGCAGCGAAATATTTGCCACAAACAGTTTGCAGCTAACTGACTGCCACAATCAGTTTGCAGCAAACTATTTGCCACAAATAGTTTGCTAGTTAACAGTACTTACTTGTCATCCCATGTGAAGTTGTTCATATGTACGATGTGTGGATGGGTGAGCGTCTTGAGGAGTCTGATCTCCGTGATAAGGTTGTCCACCGCTGAGCCGGAGTTCTTCACGCGGGATTTGTCCACGCATTTTATGGCCACTATTGAACGGGCTCCCACCTGTGGGCAGAATATTGATATGGTCTTTTGGGATCCTATGGGTAAGTTCACGCCAGGTGTATGGTACAAGACTGGTAGGGTTGAGTATAGCCTAATTGTTCTCATACTGAAAGTAGGTCTTTGCCCAGCAGTGGGACAGTTTACCAATAAGGCTAAAATAGGATAGTTGCCTATGATTAGTTTTGTAAATTATTTTACACCCAAACATTATTAGAATTGATTACAAAATAAAGAAGTTTTTAATATTTTAAATTTGGATATACGAAAATGCGCGAGGGTATTAGAAATATTTTCCTATCTCCCTTGGTTAGCTGCATTTAAATATTGGTTTCATCACAGTTTGAATTGTGATCCTTTTTTTTATACTACTAAAGTGGCAAACAAGCATACGGCCCACCTGATAGTAGTGCTCACCGTAGCCTATGGCGCCGCCCCCGTGGGTCGTAGCGTGATGTTATATAGCCTATAGCCTTCCTCGACAAACGAGCTATCCAACACTATAAAAATTTTTCAATTCGGACCGGTAGTTCCTGATCCCCGCAAACCCAGCCCTATTGTACACACTTATAAGCTCTTAGACTCTATATTAGCAAGAGTGAGTACGATAAGGGATCTCGGGATCACTTTTGATGCTAAACTTTTGTTTGATGCGCATATAGAAAATATTATAAAAAAAGCATCCCGTTCGCTGGGTTTTGTCTTTAGAGTATCAGCAGATTTCAATAACATTAAAACTATAAAAGTTCTATACTGCTCCTTCGTTCGCAGTCATCTTGAATACGCCTCTCAAGTCTGGAATCCAAATTATAATATTTATATAAATCGCTTAGAGGCCATACAGAGGAAATTTCTGAGGTACATTCAATTTCGATCTAATTGCTATATACCCAATTATTATAGCAGGTGTAAAAAAATCCATCTTCTTCCACTAGAGGAAAGAAGAAAAGTTGCGGATATCTCTTTACTTTTAAGAATCGCGAATGGGTCGATAGACGTTAGTGAACTGGTGAGCAAAATAGGGCTGCGTGTGCCATCTGCATTCCTGCGCAAATCACAGCTACTACATACACCAACAGCTAGTACAACCTACAGGCAAAATTCATTTTTAATTCGAGCGAGTCGCCTGTTCAACACGGCATGCCAGAATGTTGATATAGACTTGTTTACCTATAGTAACAGCCAAGTCAAAAAAATGTTGTGTAACTCTTTCTTTGTCTAAAAACCAGATGTGTGTCTATTTTTTGCTGTTATCTTGTTGTTTAAATGTCTTCTTCTATTATTTACACTTTATTCTGCTATCTGTGAAAACTTTTAATTGGCCTTCTTTTTTCGTATCAAATCTGTCTATGATACTAATTTAGCTGTAAGTTTTCCTAAAATTGTAAAATAAAATTGTAAAATAAAATAAAATAAATAAAATATTAGCGCGTTCAAACAAACAAACTCTTCAGTTTTATAATATTAGTATAATAATAATAATAATATTCTACCACATACACACAACACCATCTAGCCCAAACTAAGCAGAGCTTGTACTATGGGTACTAGACAATGGATAAACATACATATATACTTTTTTTTTTTGTAAATACATACATATATACATAGAAACACCCAGACCAAGACAAACATCCATGTTCATGCACACAAATGTTTGACTTGTGCGGGAATCGAACCCGCGACCTCAGGCGTTACACTAACCACTACGCCATCGAGGCTGTCAAAGTATAGATATATATGAGCGAAGCGGTGGCCAAAATGGAGTGTTCATTAAAATGGTTGCTGTAATGGCATTACAGTCACTTTTTTCTAATACAATGTGGCATTTAATACAAGTTACATAGAATTTTATGTATGTTTCCTCAGGAATTTATTGGAAAACAATTGTTGGCTTCTACAGTAATAATACTGAGTTGCTGCAGTATGTCTGCGGCCAGATACCATAGGTTTTTAATTATGTTTGACATTTTAAGACCTGATAGAATGAAGAAAATAAGTATTACCTCATAATGCGCAGACAACAAATAATTATCAATGGTTTAACTATACTTCCTTTTATTTGTATTTGTACTGTTCAAAATATTGCATTTAAGTTATTTAGAATGATAACTTATTATGTTATTTTCTGTTTATTATTACAAATAAGATACTAAACTATGTATACTAATATTATAAAGCTCAAAAGTTTTATGGTTTGTTTGTCGAGCTAATCTCGGGAACTACTGGTTCGAATTCAAAAATTCTTTTATTGTTGGATAGCCTATTTATTGAGGAAGGCTATAGGCTATCTAACATCACGCTACGACCCACGGGGGTGGCGCAGTAATGATAAACGCGGGTGAAACCGCGGGAACATCAAGTATATTATAAGACTCAATTAATGTCACAAATAATAACTAGTATAAAATATATAATAACTATGTCGGCCTTGATGGCGTAGTGGTTAGTATAACCGACTGCCACGCCTGAGGTCGCGGGTTCGATTCCCGCACAAGTCAAACATTTTTGTGCATAAACATGGATGTTTGTCTTGGTCTGGGTGTTTCTATGTATAATATGTAAGTATTTACAAAAAAATAAATTATATATGCATGTTTAGTACCCATAGTACAAGCTCTGCTTAGTTTGGGCTGGACGGTGTTGTGTGTGTGTGGTACAATATTATATTATATTATAAAAATAAAAATATAAATTGTATTGATTTCCTCAGATTTCAAAATGGTGTTATAATTTAAAATTGCATTCATACACGTAACCAGCACTCGTATCACAAAGACCTAATCAGCTGTTTAAGGAAAATAAAGGAACATACTCTCGTATGTATATTTTTGAATACCTGCACATTTATATACATCATTATCTAATAAAAATTACAACAAAGTATTCTAATTTCATGTCCTACGGGTAAATGTCCTATATGACTGATCAAAATTTGATAAAATTTAAATAAATAAAGCATAAAAGTATTGACATAGACAACACTAAATAAATACTTTTTATTTACCTTCGTATAAGCCTTGTAGACTGTAGAATAACTGCCGGAGCCTAGTTTCTCTGTCACTACATATCCATCGATTTTAGGGAATGCCATTTTAGATGAGAATTCTGTAATTATCGCTTTATTTTAGTCATTATTTTCAAGTATTGCTTACAAGTTTATACTTTCATTGATAAAGATGATGTCAAGTTGACGTATTAATGACATTTGAGAGAAAGTTGACAATAGCGTATGTCGTCTAGAAATTGTATGCAACTTGACAAATATTGAAACAACGCTTGTTGTAATAAAAACAATTACGTTACTATATTCTAAGTCTTTGTCGATTATAATATAACATCGTTGACTACCATAAAAATAAAGATAGCCCGTTGGCATAAAAGGTGTAAGTATAATTGTTGAACCACAAAAAGAAATTCAGTTCTATAAAAAATAAATGTGATCATTATAACAGTAGAAATCTATCCTATTTTAGAGTTTAAACGAAACATAAATAGTTATATTACAATTATTCCGTCCCAAATATTTAAGTTATTGGTTGACAATAAAGATACATATTTATCAAAAAAGCATTTCAACTGTTATAATATAAAAATCACGTAACACGAGCTTACGTTTTTGAATTTTGCAATGCGTGCAAATTTACGTAATTTTGTAGGCGAAAATATTAATTATTTTAAGTTTTTAACACGGAGTACCTAATTGTAAACACATTCATTGTTATGGTTAATGTATATTTTATATTTGTATTAAACAAAACGTGTTGATCTTATTCATTTAACTGTGACCGCCTGTTTTGGCACATTTCGCTCGGCGCAGTCTTAAGAACCAAGGTTGTTCTATCACATAAAGCCTCTCTACTTCGTTTGCCATAAAAATGATTGAAGAAAACTTCAAATAAAAACGTTTTTGTCAAAGTAATGTCAGATTGATCAACACAAACATATTTTTGATGCTAAAAATATTATAATTTATGAGTTTTCAAACATTATGTGGTAGAGAACAATTTGTGAAAGACAATAATTTATTTAAATTAATTTAATGACGGATGCCAGAGTGTTAGAAGAGGTCCAGAAATGTAAGTACTTTAATTTTAGATTATTCGTTGATTAGTACCTTCGCCATATTATCATGAGAGCTGCCAGCACCGGATATAGGAAAGGCCAAAAAAGGCTACGGTAACTTGCCTTCATAGGCCATTCCATCTCGAAGGCCGACATCTTTTTGTCTGAGCTTTAAGTTATTCGGTGTCTACAATTCATCCGTGCCTCTCAATCATTGAAGTCGTCCTTGCCTACGTTGGTTTTTACTAGAAATTACAGCATGGGGTTCGAAAGCATATAAAATGGTTATTGCAAAGCTGTGTGATGACCTTTAGCCTTGCTTACATTAATAGGACTTGCGACGTCTCTGGTGTTGCGGGTGTTCATGGGCGGCGGTAATCGCTTACCATCAGGCGATCCGTCTGCATGTTTGCCTATTAAAAAATAAAAAAGCCGTGTACAATCATGGGCTACACGAGTAAGAACCACTGGACACACTAACCTAGTCGTAGCAAATTTATAGTTTAACGAATGACAGAAATCCTAAAAATTATAAGTTTGCAAAAGTAAACATTGATCAGATAGACCCGACAATGCTTCGCTGTGTGTGGCTCTTTCTTTGTGTAATGTTCATTTGTGTAGGCACTTCGGCATAAAAAGCATATTATAATTACTCCTACATAGAAAAACACTTTTCGTAAAAAATTCAAGTCAATTAACTACATAGCTAGTTTTTGAGTTAGAAGACAAACATACGGACGCCTAATTATTATATATTACTAGCTGTCCCGACAGACGTTGTCCTGTAAAAACGAAAAAAAAAAAAAAGAAACAAATCTAAACCATTCTCGAATCCACTTTTGAACTCACACAAAAAATTTCATTAAGATCGGTCCAGCCGTTTAGAAGCAGTTTAATTAGTTAATTAAAAACACACGCACAGAAGATTTAGGTATATATATATAAAGATATTATGGATTAGCGTAGGTATATTGCACGTTGGATCATAAGCTGCCCGGTATACATCGGCAGTTTACAACTTAACGAAAAGTATGCTTGTATATAGACTTTATCTATATCTATACTTATAATAAAACTGTAGAGAGGTCAACTCTGTACATTGAATATATATTCAAAATTAATATTGGAGGATGAATGGTGATCGATACTGATGACAAATATGCAATCAGTAAATTTTTTGTCTGTCCGTCTGTCTGTATGTCTGTCTGTATATGCACGCATGGGTCAAAAACTACTGAAGGGATTTTAACCAAACTTGGTACGATTGTAGTCCATACTCCTGGGCAGGTTATAGGCTATATAACATAACGCTAAGACACATAGGAGCTGAGCAGTGACGATAAATTTGAAGCAAGTCGGAAGAAAATGCGCTTTCGAGCTCTTATCCTCGCATACGTTGATCATACACCAAAAGTATGTATTACAAAGATGATGGTCTTCAAAAGATCTACAAAAAAGTCCTTAATAGTATATATCTATCTTTTATAAATTAGCCACAATAACGTGTTTAATCGTTAGGCATTTCTTCAAAGTGTATTAAATACATAAATATATTGTACTTCACATAGATATATCGTTAACAAACTCCCATATTCAAAAAGTACACTTTAATATCTACTTTATAAAAACAAAAATTATAGAAATCGGTTTATAAACACACAAGATATAGATGAAATAAAACTTCCAAATCTCGCCGCGCCAGTATGGGTAAGGCGATACGGTTGATTTTTGTTTAACGCGCGAAACGGCCATCCGCTGCATTTATAAAAAGGCGGGGGCGCTCACGCGTCGACTTCACTTACATTTTGTTTGTTTGGTTGAACGCGCTAATCTAAGGAACTACGGGTAAAAATTAGAAAAATATTTCAGTGTTGGATAGCCCATTTATAGAGAAAGGCAATAGGCTATATAACATCACGCTACGACCAATAGGAGTGGAGCATAAGTGAAAAATGTTGCAAAGACTAGGAAAATTCTCTTATGTGAAGCAGACGAAATTGCGCGGGTCAGCTAGTCTATACTAATATTATAAAGCTGAAGAGTTTGTTTGTTTGTTTGTTTATTTGAACGCGCTAATCTCAGGAGCTACTGATTCGATTTGAAAAATTATTTTAGTGTTGGATAGCCTATTTATCGAGGAAGGCTATAGACTATATAACATCACGCTACGACCCACGGGGACGGCGCAGTAACGATAAACGCGGGTGAAACCGCGGGAACATCTAGTATTATTATAATTACTCAAAGCAGAGATAGCCTAGTTAGATACCGTAAGACTGTCACGAAGAGGTCCCGAGTTCGATCCCAAGGCGCGCACCTTTGACTTTTCGAAGTGATGTGCGTATTAAATAGTTAATGATCGCTCGCTTTAACGGTGAAGGAGAACATCGTGAGGAAACCTGCATGTCCGACAGTTCTACGTAATGTTCTCGAGGATATGTGAAGTGTGCTAACCTGCACTAGGCCAGCGTGGTGGACTATGGACTAACCGTTCTCACAGTGAGAGGAGGCCCGTGCGCAGCAGTGGGACAGTTTAATAAAGGGCTGATGTTATATTACTCATCTAATATGGCGAGGGTGCATATCGACTAATTTATGTTTGAGAGTACTTAATTATCAGTGCCGGATTAAGCAAGCGCGAGGCCCGTAGCAAATTCTTTCAGGTATGACTGCTTGCATACGTCAGACTTTTTGTAGAGCTGATTATTGTGCCGACTGAAATTCTACACATTTATACGAGCGAGTTTTTGTAGAACTTGTGCGTTTACCGTATTTAAATTCGGGGTTTTATTTACGCCAAGGAAATAGTCGGTTACCGATTGTCTGACGTGGATTGTCTTAGTTGGAAAAATTGTAACATTTCACGTTTTTGTGACATCAAGTAAATTCAATATCACATCTTAAGTAATTAAGTTTCACTCAAAAAATTACGCTCAGGCAGAGATGAGTGCATCTCTGCCTGAGCGTAAATATGCGGGGCCCCCTTTCGCGCGGGGCCCGTAGCAATTGCTACTACACTGGTAATTATAGATTAATGGTCATATTCATAAAACTTATTAGAGGGATATAATATAATGCCGTTTAAGTTAAAATTCTTAAAAGTATTGTTTAATAATATTTTTTATTTATTTCTCTCTTCACAAAGAATATTAGTACAATAAATTGGTTATGTAAAGCCAATTTCTTTGTGAGAGACTGGAGTCTGATAACTCTGTGTGACAGATCTTCATAATACAAATAATATTTATCGTCTTTTTAAAAGGCTAGTATTTAACTGCACAGCAAAAAAATACTAATTGCACAGCAAAATATGCTTACCAAAAATACTAATTGCACAACAATTTTAAAGAGATCAAACTAAGTCGACGGAGGACTCCTATTTTTGGGTGGGTTTAAGAAGGAACCTAACATAACCTAACCCTTCCGAGACGGAACGCAGTGATTTGAGGCGTATAGGTGCTCGTTATGATATATTTTAGTAAGCATATTTTGATGTGGAATTACTATTTTGGGTGGTCATTATATTTAATCCCTTTTTAAAAGCATTTATTAGACATATTGAGTATTTAACTAATTTTTTTTCCTGTTATGAATATGGCCGATTATATACCATCAGAACAACAACATACCATCAGACGAATGGTGAAGTAATTAAGATGTTGTTGATATTCTCATCTGAGTGACTTTCTTGCTACTTTTAATGCGACTGTGGTGCCAAAGAAGCATTTTGCCCGCCTGATGGTAAGCGGTGACCGTAGTCTATAACCGCTTGCAGTACCAGGGACGCAGAACAAATAAAGAGGTATAACTTGGGCGTTGATGAATTACGAAAAAAGTAATTTAGAGATGAAAAGAGATGCAAGATACAAACTGACGTAACCGCTATTTAAATGCAGCTACGAGAAGTAGACATAAGATATTCGAACTACGATCCCACTTTTCTTATATACAAACTAGCTGACCCGCGCGTTTAATTACTAAGTACCTCTACATGTAGTAGTACCAGGGGCACAGAACAGATAAAGAGGTGTCACGCGCGCGTTGATGATCAGGTAAAAAGAAATGAATAATTGAAAAATAACGACTTAGGAAGAAGGAATAAGGAATCGGGTAAAAGGAAATCGGTATCTAGTGGACTGCAACGCAGTACCTAGAAATAGTTATCTAGTAGTCTTTGCCGCATCCGTTATCCAAAAACCTGCATCGAGAGCGTTATCAAGCAAGCTTTGCGAAACCTCGGAGTTCTGAACAGGATAAGGCAGTTTTTCGCGCCTGGGCAGCTGTGTCTTCTGTATAAGGCGCAAGTGCGCCCTTGTGTGGAGTACTGTTCTCATCTTTAGGATGGCTCCGCGTAGTATTTGCTGGACGCTCTCGACAGGTTACAGCGACGAGCTGTTCGTATCATCGGAGATTCAGAGGTCACAAGTTCACTGGAACCTCTGCAACGCCGTAGGGACATTGTCTCATTGGCATGTTTCTACAAAATATACCACGGGGAGTGCTCTGAAGAGTTATTCCACCTTATCCCGCCCTCCCCTTTCCTATCCAGAACAAGTGCTGGGCTCAGATGCCATTCTTACACGGTAGAGTCGATTAGAGCGCGCACCAATAAGTTAGGGTCCTCATTCATACCTCTGCCGAACGACCAAGACATGAAATTGTACATGTAATGGTACCAGGGGTACAGAACAAATAAAGAGGTATTACTCAGGAAGAAGGAATTATGAAAGAGATAGGTATCTAGTAGATTAAAACGAGTACTTCTAGATGTAGCTATGATAAAGCAGGAAATGTGCAAGTGAGAAAGATATATACATACGTAAAAGTGAGAAGAGGGATGTCTTCACTAAAAATACCATATTTATTCAAATAATTAAGTAGCTAATGTACTTTAACAAAATGAATTTAATATCAGCAACTTGATATTTAATATCAAGTTGCTGATACGTATAAAAAAATAGATAACGTTCTTGTGGTTTTCATAACAATTATTTAATAAATATTTTTGAAGTGAAACCTTCTTTAGGCGCGTTGAGCACTTCTTGGGTGAACAAAAAATCATAGAACTCGCGTCATCGTCACGCTTCCATGCTTTATTATTTTTTCTAGAATATTAACAATATCTCAGAAATGGTGCGTCCTACGCAAAAAATAATGAAATTTTGACCGCCTTAATAACCACTAAGAGAGTACCTATCAGGATCTAGCATCTGACCAGGCCCTTTTTTTTTCTAGTTCATAAAGAAGCGTTTATAATCTAGGATTAAAGTTTTCACTTCTATCAGCAGTCCCCAAAGACTGCCCCAATTTTTGTTTTTTTTATTGGGCAATTCGAACCCGATATTGTTTTTTTGTATAGTTTGCCTTGAAAACATTAACCATCATGTAATTATGACAAATTGAAACAACGAATACGAGCAGACTCTCGACGATATAACTTTGAATACAAATTATAAATAAGGTTAATGATATATGAGAAAACTTTGGATGCCTTTTTACGAAAATTGGGCGGACGGAGGAGTATGAAATTTCGTACACTTGTAGTTTATACAGAGAAGTAGTGACGAATGCTAATATTTATATAAAACATGTATAATAAATACCTACATTAAATTAATGAAAAAACACTACACGCACACAACCATGCATTTGTCACACGCAGTCGAAGCGCGTAACTATGGTTACATATATCAATATATAATGACATATATCAGCAATATCTTACAGATAAACTTTGGTCGAATTTCGAGCACTAGGCAACCGCTAGTATTATGAATAACATATGTTATTAATAATGTAGGTATATGATCAATTCTCGAAAATAATTTAATTTTTAAAATAGCCATCGCATTTTGTACAGAAACCACAAAATTAGATCTACATAAACGGCAATTTCATAGTTAAAGACCTACTAATAATCATCACTTACTTATTAATTAATAATAATAATATTAATAATATTCTACCACATACACACAACACCATCTAGCCCAAACTAAGCAGAGCTTGTACTATGGGTACTAGACAATGGATAAACATACATATATTACTTTTTTTTTGTAAATACATACATATTATACATAGAAACACCCAGACCAAGACAAACATCCATGTTCATGCACACAAATGTTTGACTTGTGCGGGAATCGAACCCGCGACCTCAGGCGTGGCAGTCGGTTACACTAACCACTACGCCATCGAGACATAAACAATAAATAAACAAATTCAACAATATTATGATTAGGTCCGTCTACCTCGAGTGCCGTCGAACGAATGCGACTTTTTGAGCTGCGCACGTCTTTTATAAACTGTCCCCGGTGGTGGGGCGCGTGAATCACATGTTGTTGCGAATACAGATTATGACGTAATCGGTTGATGATTCGTGTTTTTCTGTGAATCCACACCGCAGCCACTTTTTGTGAAGAATCATAATGCAACATGATAATCCATACTGCCAGTAACATACTGGGCGTAAGGAACGGTGCACCAAAAGCTTTATCTCGATACAAATGTTAATCATAAAACACCGGCCAAGTGCGAGTCGGACTCGCACACGAAGGGTTCCGTACTATTATCTATAAAAACGGAAAAAAAATCATGTCTGTTGTATGGGAGCCCCCCTTAAATATTTGTTTTATTTTAATTTTATTATAAATTTTTGAAGTAAATATTTAACTAAATATTCTGTAAATATTTCAAGCGTCTACCTGTTGCCGTTATCAATATCGAGCAAAAACGAGCAAAAAAATCACGTTTATTGTATAGGAGCCCCTTAAATATTTATTTTATTCTGTTTTTTAGTATTTGTTGTTATAGCGGCAACAGAAATACATCATCTGTGAAAATTTCAACTGTCTAACTATCACGGTTCATGAGATACAGCCTGGTGACAGACGGACAGACGGACGGACAGCAGAGTCTTAGTAGGTAATGGGGTCCCGTTTTACCGTTTGGGTACGGAACCCTAAAAACGACGCTCGATTTGGATTTGATTTGAGAAAAATATATAATAATATAAGTCCTGGATTGAACTGTTCTACTGCAAGGCACGAGCCTCTTCACAGTGTGAGAAGGTTTAGGCCATAGTCCATCATGCTGGCCTAGTGCGGGTTTGAAGACTTCACATATCTTCGAGAACATTATGTAGATATGCAGGTTTCGCGAGCGAAGCCGCAGGTGATATCTAGTATCTTACAAAAGAAGTAGGTATTGATTTTAGATCCTACGTAATAGGACAACGGAAGCTCCTCTCTGTCCTCCTGATCGAATTTTCGGTCACGGCGGCCAATCTTAACGGCGGAGACTGGCCATCTGCGCAGGAGATATTATAGTGCACAAGTGTGTGCGCAAACACAAGTGCACTCTCTGTTCACTAACTCTCATGATCCGATGGGACGGATAATCCGACACGACCGGAGAGAGATCAGGCGCAGGACCTACGGCGACACGTGCGCACCGAGGCACGGGGGTGTCTAACACCGACAACTTCCTAACTCCGGGCTCGTATTGAGATTTCTTTAACAGAAAAACCCAATAACTTTTTGTTGGTCCGACCTGGGATTCGAACCCGAGACCTCATGCACAGCAGTCACATTCACTACCGCTGCGCCACGGAGGCGAGCGATATATACTTGGTGCTACAAGCGGTTATCGAGGATCGGCAACACATCACATTGATACCTCTTCCTCTGTTCTGTGCGCCTGGTACTGCAAGCGTTCATAGTTTACCATTAGGCGGTTCTTATGCTTGTTTGATTACTTGACTGACTAGTGTAAAAATAAATTATAAAATGATCGTGGGTGGTACTAATATTTTACTTGAATATTATTTTCCTTTTTGATATTTCGTAAACTTATGTACCTACTGTTTTAAATGTTATATTTGTATGACGTAAAATAAGAATTTCTAAATATTATATAATTCACTTGTACCTACTTTTATATTTGTTCTTATAATATATTGATTTTCAAAAATCTTCTAACACTATTTTGCTATTTATCTAAATACGATCGAAACGTCTTTTAGCGTTTTTCAATTGTTCTTATATTTCTACGCACATTTAAATATAAAAACTATATTATTATAAATATTTATAATAAATATTTACGCGATAAAAAGGCCAATGGATAAGGCATTCCACTAGCGATCAAGAAATCTACTTTGTCTCGGTCCTCAATGCAATATGGATATAACAGCATCCGTGCGAGAGATTTTAATGCATTTGCAATAAAGATTTAAATCATAGGTTCTATGCATTACATATATAAATTTCAACGTATCACAATTACGTATAATCGCGAAGTGATTGGAAATACCTATCAAGAAAGAATAAACATCACAACTACACATTATAAATGTAAGTTAAATCTTGCTAATTTAATTATTTTTGTGGTGTGAACAACCAATGCGTTCTGCCTAATATACCTACTTATCTATGACCATTTGCAGTACCAGGGGCACATAACAGAAAAAGCGTATTCCAATTCAGTTTTTTATCGACTAAGAAAACCTTTATTTATTTATTGCACATCAATTAAAGAAATAATTAACATAATACACAAATTATTTACAAGAAATATTAATTAAGAGAAAATAAAAATTAAAAATCGTCATAATATTCCTCCGCATCGTTGTCAATTGGCAACGTGCCCAAAAGACTGGCAGCATTGCCACGTTTATTGGCAATGCTTATTCTTTGTGCAAAGAAAATACCAGTCCTTTGGTCACGTGAAGCGTCGATCAGCCGCTTAGCTAGGTCTCTATAAACAGACCTAGCACTTGGACCCCATGGCCCCAGCGTTTCAACACTAAACAGCTCAAATATGTACTCATCAATAAGGTTTTGATATTTGATATTTATACTGAGAA
Organism: Catocala sponsa; assembly: GCA_963564715.1. Lineage (NCBI taxonomy): Eukaryota > Metazoa > Arthropoda > Insecta > Lepidoptera > Erebidae > Catocala > Catocala sponsa. The sequence continues at coordinate 440,081 of OY751356.1, read as the reverse complement.
ATAGGTATCACTCGCGTTTACAAGACAGGCACGTACACAGAGACAAGTAAAAAATAAACATGGAGTTAATGGATTGAGAGTCAATCAACGTGGCCCGCCCAATACGCAGTTAGCTTATTAGCGCTTGTAGTACCAGGAGAACAGAACTGAGAAAGAGGTATCATCCACGCGTTTACCTAGAGTTAGTATGTAAATTACCTTGGAATGAACGGATTGAGAGACAAACAGTTGCCGTAGTCTATGAGCGTTTGCAGTACCAGTGGTCCGGAACAGAGGAAGAGGTATCACCCACGCGTTACTCACATACAAGTCATTAAACATGGAATGAAAGGATTAAGAGACAAACAATATGCTTCACCGAATACGAAGCAGCCGAGAGGCGGCGTGCGGGGTATCGTTTCCCCGGTGAGCCCGACATAACCTCTCCGCCGCCTTGCGGAGAGGTATGCGTCAAAGCATAAACCCAGGTAAAAAAAGAAATTTGACCGATAGAAGTGAAAACTTTAATTCTTGACCATAAAACCTTCCTTATAAACAAAAAAAAACATTAAAAATAAATTTGAGGCAGTCTTTGGGAACTGCCGATAGAAGTGAAAACTTTAATCCTTGATCATAAGGAAAAATTAAAAATAAGTTTTCACTACAAAAAGAAAAAGAAATGGTGCGGTTCGGATGCCAGTTCCTGATACTCTCTTAGGGGTTATTAAGGGGGTTAAAAGTTCGTTATTATTTGCGTAGGACGCACCATTTCTGAGTTATTGTTAATATTCTAAAAAAAATAATAAAGCGTGGAAGCGTGACGATGACGCGAGTTCTATGATTTTTGTTCACCCAAGAAGTGCTCAACGCGCCTAAAGAAGGTTTCACTTCAAAAAAATTATAACGTCGTTATAATAAAAAATTCTAAAAGGTAATGTTCATAATATAGCATAAGAATGTTAGCTTGCCTAATAACGATGTTATATATAATAAAGGTTTACAATAAATTAATGAATAATGTTTTTTGACAATGCATTTATTTGACACTGGATTTTGAATTGGAAGGATATCTCTTTTTTATTTTCACACATGAGAGGAACCTATTTCTATTTGCAAGCCGTTGTTTCTGAATGCCTACATCTATATCTATTATATAAATAACTAGATGACCTGACAGACGTTGTCCTGTTCTAAACGAACTATCAAACTCGGGAGGTTAAAATGGTCGTTAAGTTTTCTGAAATTATCCAATTTCCTGCACAATTTTCTTTCCGGACGGACCTTCTACAAAGTATTGAAAAAACTTTAAAAAAAGATGATTGATATCGGTAAGGTCTTTCTCAAGTTATGGCGTGACAAAGGGAAACAGGGATTCATTTATAGCATTTGATGTGGACTCATAGATAGTAGTTGTCCTGTCAATCTATATAAAAAAAGACGTGTGGCACTCGGAGACTGCCGCGGTAAAGCTATTGCATAGCATTTTTTATCAACTTATGCAATTATAAAAAAAAATATGGATAGAATTACTATATTCGATAAATATAAGTCTGTATTAAAAAATTATGAACTCAATAAAAAGATACCTAAATATAATAGGTACTACAATATTTATATTTTAGTTTAAATATTTTAATTCATGAAATTACTATTATTTTTGAAAAAATATTGATTAAATGAAAATTATTATCAAGTTAAATAAAAACTAAAATATTTAATTGACCATTTTTTAGAATTGATTATTAATATGAATAATATATTTCATATTAAATGGTATTTCTATCGAATTTGAAAATAACAACGTTTCGTTGGATACTTTGCAACTAGCCTGTATATGAGTTAACTTATAGTCATTTAAAAAAATATATACTTTTAATTCTATTCTGTGGCCAACTTCAACATGTAGCATTTGTGTCACAGTGATGCGCGCGCATCTTAAAATTTCACTCTCATCATTTTTTCATAACGCGCCTAAAGAAGTATAACTTCAAAAAGTATCACCGCTGTGCCGGTCGGAGTGGGGGGGTGTTAGGTTATTTTAGTTACGGAATTTCTGGATTCGGTCTCCACGCTCAAGGCCCGCCATAGAAGCTATGCAATAGTTTAATACTTTTCACATAATTAAATTCAATATCAAAACGTCAATAAACAACTTTTTGCTTTTGTTGTTACAAAAGAAACGGTAATTTGTTTGTTGTTTGTTGAAATGACAACTTGAATGAAATGTCAATCTATCTATCGATACTGTCAATATTTTTGAAGATATACTGGCTGAACAACTGGACGTCACTCTGTCAGAGTTTTGTCAATATATTGAAGACGTCTCACAGTCTTCTGTCTTATTCGCACACTCACTTTTCGGAGATTTTAAATATATTTGCTATTATATTTTTTTCTATACAAACCTGACAATAACGAACACATAAAAGAAAGATTTATCCAATTTTGTGCAGTCGTTTTTCTTCATATAAAAACACCATTTAAATGTTCGATATTGCCCGCGAAATTTTCGCAAATTTTTGTTTATACTTACAAACCTCGTCCTGTCAATTACAAACAACAAAAAAATAATCAACCACATCACCCGAGCCGTTCTTATGTGAGGCTCCGTCAGACATGTGCCTATAGATTTTAATTTAAATAGATAGATGCAACGTAAAATCTATTATTCAATAATTAATTAGTGATAGTGAATTTTGTTCTAGATACCTGGATAAAACCAAAAGCGATGAGCGGTGAGTACCTGTTATATATTATTATTTTTACTTATAGATAATACTCTCAGGCGCGGATCCAGCCCTCAAAAAAGGTTTTGGTCACAGCCACCCGAAAATCGGCCAAGTGCGAGTCGCAGTACGAACTCGCTCATGAACAATCATGAGTCATGAACAATTTTTAAATTTGATTATTTGCTTTTCTCCGCGCATCAGAACTTTGGCCTTTGGAATGAAAATAATCATTGGAGGAAGTCAGACCCGATTTCGTCCAATTAAATAGTCAAACAGTTTCGATTAAATTCCAAACCAATTACAATCAATAAATTTTTTTTTTCTTATTTTCTACGGACACTAGACTGGGTAAATAGGTATCTTGACGCTGCTCAGGAGTCGTATAGCGTTTATTATCATCAGCCTATCAATCTCAATAGACCGTGAAAGTGTGACGTCACCAGTCTATTAGGGTTGTGGGCATGCCCACCGTGCCCACATGGGTGGATCCGCCCTTGACTACTATATAGTATTTCTTTCTGATTCGTCTTATTTAGGCTTGATTCCTATAAAAACGTGGTACTAGGAAGACTGGGAAGGCTTTAGCAGCTGACCTATATACGAACATGTGCTTGTGGAAAACTGAGAGAGGAATGGTTAAGTACATACATACATAGATTGACGGCCTGTTCCCCAGAGGGGTAGGCAAAGACTACGGATTTCCATTTGCTACGATCCTGACACACTTCTCTGGCTTCATTCACTTTCATCACATTCCTCATACACGCCCATCGGTTCAAGGAGCTCTTAACCTGGCCTTTGTCCAGAACGCCTCCGATCTGATCGAGAAACGTTCGCCTAGGTTTTCCTCTTGCGACTGTTTAATTCACACTAGCCTTATAAACTTTCTTAGTCAGTCTTTCCTCGTCCATTCTTTCTACATGTCCAAACCAGTTTAACATACCCTTTTCTATTCTTGTGACTATATCCACTTTCATGCCGCATCTCTCTCTAATCACACTATTTCTTATTCTATCTTTCAGAGTCACACCACATATGCTTCTCAACGCTCTCATTTCTACAGCATTTATTCTGCTCTCATGCTTCTTTTGCCATACCCAACTTTCACTTCCATACATAAGTGTGGGCACTACTAGTCCTCTATGAACAGCCAAACGTGCCATTTCGGATACATTTCGACTGTTCATAAAAGCGCGTAGAGCTCCATTCACTTTGTTGCCAGCAAAGTAATAATGGTTAAGTAATTAGGAGGAAAAAGAGACCATGAGTTGTAGAGACGGCAGGCAGCGGCTTTGCTGTGTCCTGACATTGCTGAAGTCCATGAGCAGCGGTTACCACTTTCCATCAGGTGGGCCAATTGCTCGTCTGCCAACAATGTCAAAAAAAAAAATTAAAATAAAATACAATTATCACTAAACGGCTTAACTTGATTTAAAATATATACTACATATAATGTGCAAATGTATAAAAATAATAGACTTATACATAATCTATATATTAATACGTGAAGCAAAAACTTTGTACCTGTTTTTACGAAAATTGCGCGGACGGAAAAGTATGAAATTTGGCACAGTTAAAGTTTATATGGAGAAGGAGGGACGAATCCTAATATTTATATAAAGTATGCATTAGAAATACATTAAATTAATGAATAAACACTACACGCACACAACCATGCATTTGACACACGCAGTCGAAGCGCGTTCGTAGTATTTCGGCATTGTTCGACTGACGTCGTACAATTCTTTGTAAGTATGGTTACCTATACCTTATTTATATGTAATAGAGAAAAACAGAAAACAAAGTAGCAAGCTTAGCAATTTTGGTCGAATTTTGACCACTAGGCGACCGCTAGTTTAATTAATAATGTAACGTAAACAATGATATTAATGATATTATATGTTCAAATTCAAATTTCAAATTCAAATTCATTTATTAATGCGAACATGGGTTTACATTTTAGTTGTCACAGATTATATGTAGGTTCTGCCACATTCCACCCACAGGCGTGCATATGTCATTAGCATTTAATTGGAATAATTAGCTAATCAAATATTTCAAATTATAAAAAATACATAGTCACAAAATTTATAATAATATACTACAACAGAAAATAAAAGAAATACAGAAAATTTAGTCCAGTTTACATTATTTTATCAATGAGGAATTCAGTTACATTGTAGTATGCTTTATGCTCTAAAAAGCCCTTCAACTGTCTTTTGCATGCATTATTGTTCATATCTTTCCACTGTTTTGGCAAATTGTTATAAATGATTGGAGCCATACAGAATACACTTCTACGCATAAGTGCAGTTTTAGCAATGTGTAACCGCAACCTGCTGTTATGACGTCTATTACGTGAAACTGTGTCCTCCAGTCGTGGAAATAGGCTAGGATTTGCTCTAACGAACATCGCAGTATCCAGAATATATAGGCTCGGTAATGTTAGTATTTTGTACTTCTGGAAGTAGGGTTGACAGCTATCAGTTGTTTTAAGCCTGAACATTGACCTGATGCACCTTTTCTGAGCTTCAAATGCTATCGACGTATCAGTAGAGTTCCCCCAGAAAATGATACCATACCTTATGCTTGAAGCAACTGAACCATAGTACGACGTAATTGCGGTTTCTGTATTTACAATAGACCTTTGTTTTCATTATAATTTAATACAATTTTATAATTCCTTATTCAATGTAATTTAATTCATGACATAAATTCACGATGCTAATAATTAATTAAGGCGAATATTTATTTTATTTCATACAGTATTATTGTTATCTAATATTTACATATAGCTAATCGTTTTTTTTTCTTAGGGTATTTATTATTGAAACAAATATTTACATTATTAATTTTAAAACGAATTAACCTAATAATATATAAATTACAAACGTATTAAAAAAGGTAACATAATTACAAAAACATAAATATTGCAATGTTGCCAGCCTTCTGGGCCCGTTACCAGTTGACAGGATGCTGAAGAATTCTACGATGCCTAAACCTTTTTTATTAATCTTAAATATTAATTTTGCATACCTTACAAACGGTGAGACATGCTGTGTTTATTTTATTATTTAAACATCTTTATAACCGTGTTTCTAGCAAATAAAGATTATTATTATTCAAAATTAGATAATAATATTGAGTGTAAGACCTCTAAAATTATTTGGTGACGTACGAAAGAGCGAATCCGCTAGGAACTACAACTCTATCGCTGTCCTGGTACCCTGGTATAGGAAACCGACGTAACAGTACTAAACACAGTTACTGGGTTTGGTCCGTTGAAAGAGAGAGTTTATAGGAGCCGCACATGTATAATTTCTTTCAACCCTATCTTTTCTGCAACGCGCGAGTAATACCTCTTTATCTGTTCTGTGCGCCTGGTAATACAAGCCATCATCGCTTACCAATCAGGGTGGCCTTATATTTGTTGCGTTTAACTGCCCGGTGGCTTAGTGGTGGTGAGTGCAACTGTTGTGCACGAGGTCTCGGGTTCAAATCCTGGACAAAAAGGTATTGGCTTTATGAAGTGAAAACTCGAAGCACTTCTTGGGTGAACTAAAATCATAGAACTCAAGTCATCGTCACGCTTCCACGCTTTCCATTTTTTAATTATTTTAGAATATTAACAATATCTCAGAAATGGTGCGTCCTACGCAAAAAATAGCGAACACGGCCCTTTTTTTGTCTATAAAGAAGTGTTTATTGATCAAGGATTAAAGTTTTCACTTCTATCGGCAGTTCCCAAAGACTGCCCCAATTTATTTTTGTTAAGAAACTCAATAACATCTCGGAGTTAGTAAGTTGGTGGTGTTAGACACCCCTGTGCCTCGGAAAGTACGTTACGCCGTTAGTCCTGCGCCAGATCTCTCTCCGGTCGTGTCGGTGACGCCACATCGCACTATAAGAGTGAGAGAACAGAGAGTTCACTTCAAGTGTATGTGCACATATTTGTGTACTTCTCCTGCGTAGATGACCAGGTTTCGTTAAGATTGAACGCCGTGATCAAAATTCAGTCTGCAGGACATTGTTATAGGAAACCTTCGTAACAGTTCTAAACACAGTTACTGAGAAGCCCGTTGAAAGAGAGAGTTTATAGGAGCCACACATAATATATTTTCTTTCATCCCATCTTAAATTCTCGGCAACGCGCGCACACGTTTTTATCTGTTCTGTGCGCCTGGTACTTCTAGCCATCATACAATAATGGTTTACTAACAGGGAGACGTTTGCGTGTTAATAGCATAATTACTTGAATAGTCTCAAGCCTACATGACTGAATTATTTAAATATTATACATACACTAGCTCTCCCGAGAGACGTTGCCCTGTACACACGAAAAAAAATAACTAAAAAAACTAAATATAAACCATTCTCGAATCACTTAAACACACAAAAAGTTTCATCAAAATCGGTCCAGCCGTTTAGGAGGAGTTCAGTGACATACACACGTACAGTAGAATTATATATATAAAGATAAGTTAGGATTGGGATAATACATGTATTTAATTAAAACAATAATATCTGCCCTGTATTAAACATCCCACTGCTGGGCACAGGCCTCTTTTCAGTAAGAAGGGTTAGGCCATAGTCCACCACCGGAGGCCTAATCACCCCTTTTCCCCATCCCGCTGCTTCTCCTTCCCACTTCCTTTCCTAAAGGGTCGGCAACGCGCAAGTGACGCCTCTGGTGTTGCAGGCGTCCATAGGCTACGGTGACCACTTCCCATCAGGTGGGCCGTATAAAAAAAAAAGCACCCTAGCTGTATAAAAAAAAATACCACGCCGCCCCAGTGCGTGTTGGCACACTTCACATATCCTCGAGAACATTACGTAGAACTGTCAGACATGCAGGTTTCCTCACGATGTTCTCCTTCACCGTTAAAGCGAGCGATGATCAACTATTTAATACGCTATCTTATCTATCCTAATCCTAATCCTAACTAATATTATAAAAGCGAAAATGAGTTTGTTTGTTTGTTACCTTTTCACGCGTAAAACACTGAATCTATCATCGGGAAATTTTGCATATATGTTGTCAGTTGTACAGCAACAGACATAGGCTACCTTTCATCCCGAAAAAAATTACTGTTCCCGAGGAAAACAACAATAACGTTCTTATGATAATAGATGGCGCCATGTGTCTTCCGAATCATGATTGAATTATATTATTACAAGCAGAGTACGACCCAAATTGATTGTTTCTAAATTAACACGAGCGAAGCCGCGGGCAAAAGCTAGTATTATATAACTTTGGAAAGACAGAGATACGCGCCTTGGGATCGAACTCGAGACCTCTGCGTGGCACTCCAACGGTTTCCTACTAGGCTATCGCTGCTGATAACTGCTAGCGCTGCTTCAATGAATTTTGTAGGTATACTAGATGTTCCCGCGGTTTCACCCGCGTTTATCGTTACTGCGCCGCCCCCGTGGGTCGTAGCGTGATGTTATATAGCCTATAGCCTTCCTCGATAAATGAGCTATCCAACACTAAAATAATTTTTCAATTCGGATCAGTAGTTCCTGAGATTAGCGCGTTCAAACAAACAAACTTTTCAGCTTTATAATATTAGTATAGATAAGTAAGGATTATTGTGATTAAAATATAGTGTAATTGACGCTATTTGATGTCCTTATTCAATAATTAAAGGCTTGATAAATATAATGTTTTCTTTTAGCACCCCCACGAGCCAGGCAGTTTTGGGAAAAGTTTACTAAAAACCCTCTCACGTGGTCTCCAGATGACAAGAGATTCTTTGGAATCTTCACAGTGATATTGTTATCTATCCTGTTGTCTCTTATGACTTTTGTATGTGCCTACGAGAACGTTAAAAGCAAGCGGATCCAACAAGCTCGTCCAGTCACAAATGCCACAAAGCTTTACAATATCTTCAATTAAATTCAAGGTGGGTAGGATTAGGTACAGTTCTTGCAACGCACGAAGGCGAGTGCGCTTTACTTGTAGTTGAACGTGTACATGCACATTGTGGTAGTGTGCGTGTTTGACAGGGCGGTCACTTGCAAGCGATACTTACACACACACATAAATATACGCGTTTACCATAAATAAACCTCGCTCGCCTTCGTGAGTTGCAAGAATATAGTTGACTTACTAATTTATACTATCAGCCCTGTTTTTATTTATTTAATTATGGTTCAACAACAGTTGTTACAGATATAATACAGATAGGAACTTACAAGTATTTGTGTCTTAAATTTAACTGCACAAGCAATTAATAAATATATGGTATATATTGAGGTCTTATATTAAACATTAATTCACGTAAACTAACATTGCTGGCGTAGAAGAGTCTGAGCGAGTAAGTTTTCCTCTCAAGCTTCTGACACAACAACCTTCAACGGCTAGACCCCTTGGTGCTGCGTAGAGATGTGGCCTCGCTATGCATCTTCTATCGCTTTTACTATGGGGAGTGCTCCGAGGAATTGTTCGGACTGATCCCTGCCGCCTCTTTTCGCCATCGTACTACGCGACAGAATTTCTATCCCCATCATTTAGATGGTTGGCAGTCCACAACTGTGCGTTTTTCCAGAGTTTTTTTGCTTCGCACGACTAGACTGTGGAATCAACTGTCACCTGCGGTATTTCCGGACCAATACGACCTACAAACCTTCAAGAAACGAGCGTACTCCTTTGTAAAAGGTCGGCAACGCATTTATAACACCTCTGGTGTTGCGGGTGTCTATGGGCGGCGGTAATCGCTTACCATGAGGTGATCCATCTGCTCGTTTGCCTCCTAAAAATAAAAGAAAATATTATGTAGTCTCACGTCTAAATCCTTGAAGAAGTGCGCATGTGTGTATTACAAATACAATTTCACCAGCTCGTGCTTTGTAGTTGTCTGTGTGTGAACATGAGATTGGCTACATCTTAAAGCGAGCTGCAATCAACACATACTTCAAGCCGCCAACGAAGAAAAGTAAATTTTTATCATCCGTCAATTGCCAATTACTTTTACAAGATGCAGGAGTCTATAATAAATTGTGGCTGTGGACTCTCATACGTTGGTCAAACTTAGAGAAGCATAGGGTACCCATAGAAAAGAACACATAGCTGATGTAAAACACCAACGCTCGATGAAGTCTGCTGAGTGTGAACATGTGCAACAGGGGACCAACCACTACCTGCGATTTGACAAACCACAGATGCTCGCTAAAGAACACCGATTTCTACCAAGGATGCTTCATCCTTGGTAGAAATCGGTATCTGTGGTTTGTCAAATCGCAGGTAGTGGTTGGTTCCCTATTGAAATCAAAAATCATCCTAACTACAATAGAAAAGATGGTTGGAATGTACCACCAGCTTGGGATCCAGTAATTCAACTAGTCAAACCCAAGAAGAAGCAAAACACAGCTTGTATGATACTTTAAACTCAATCTGCGTAAATAGAAATACCAAAATAAAATAATGTTCGGGTACTTTGAAATAAGTACACTTGAGAACATTGTGACATCCACCATCTCTCCCTGTCAACATGGCTGCTGAAAAGCAACCGAAACGTCGAGGCAAAGTGTAAACTTAAATATAAATAGTTTAAATTTATTTAAACAGCTTAAATTGTAGTAAAGTTTTAATAATAGTAGTGTCATAGTTCAAAATGATGTAATAAAAGTGTTTTAAAATAAGCAACGCGACAATATCCGTATAAACTAGTTTAATTTTCATGTATAACATTCGCATGTAAGACAATATTAAATAATATAATAATTAAAAATTACTTATCATACATACCTATGTATATTATTTAATTTACTAGCCGACAGTCGTTGTCCTGTCAATATTTACAAAAATTCTTTTCACGTTATTAATGGGACCGCCCATCTGAGGCCACGAGTGGACAAGAGTCTAGAGAAAATACTTTCCAGTTGATTTTGTCGTAAAAGAATATGTATTTACTTTCATTCAAATTGACGCCTCTGCAATTAACAAAAAATAGTTAAAAAGAGTAAGTCTATTGGGCAAGATATGAGACCAATATATATGCCCTCTTGCGCCTTTTCTAGATGATTTGTTAATAGTATATGACATTGAAGAGAATATATACGTTTAAAATAACAAATGTGTTTTTTTTCATACCCTATTAAGTATAACTGGATAAAAATATATTACAAACACTCCTATCATAATTAAATAATAGAGTATTAAGAAAAGAGATGTCTTCGAATTATCTCACAGCCAGGCACATTTTCGTATAGAAAAATAACCTCAATACATTTTTTTTATAAGTATTTCTAAAATAGAGGCGTCAATTTGAATATTTTTTTAGATATGTAATACTGTTAAGATCTTAAAACACTCAATTTTTATAGTAAGTTTTGATGTCCATCTTTGGCCTGAGACACTATGGAGAATAGGCATGCCCCTTTAATATCAAAACGTCAACCAATTTCTTTTAATATAAAAGTACCATTTAAATTTTCGTCATTTGCCGTGGATTTTTCGCAAATTTTCGTTCATACAAACCTTGCTCTGACAATGACAAACAACAAAAAAGAAAGAACAGCCGCATCGTCAGACATGTATGTGCCAATTGATTTTTATTTATATAGATCTTCTTCTTTCTTTTCGTGTGGTTAGTGGCCAACCTGTTGTCCAGAGTTGTTCAAGCCGCCCGTAGGCCTCTGACATGGCGTAACGACTGCTGTCAATTTGGCAACAACCGAGATCGACTTTTTACGTGCCCTCCGAAGCACGGAGACGCTCAGATGAAATACCACTAAGCGGTCACCCATCTATAGGCTGACCGCACCCAACGCTGCTTAACCTCGCTAATCGTTTACCGATCAGTGAGTGCATCTGGCTATGAGCGCCTCATTTATATAGATTAAACAAAGTTTTCAAACGAATTTAGTGACAGTGATTATTTATTTTGTTTTCTAGATTATTGTCGAAGAATGGCGCACATTCATGACCGTGAGTATTTTTATAATAATTTGAATTTTCTTTACTTATTTTCGGGATTAAATATAACGACCACCAAAAATAGTAATTGCGCAGAAAAATATGCTTACTAAAATATATCATAACGAGCACCTATACGCCTCAAATCACTGTATTCCGTCTCGGAAGGGTTAGGTTATGTTAGGTTCCTTCTTAAACCCACCCAAAAATAGTTACCGTCGACTTATTTTGATTTCTTTAAATATATTTTGGTGTGCAATTAGTATTTTTGGTAAGCATATTTTGCTGTGCAATTAGTATTTTTGGTAAGGATATTTTGCTGTGCAATTAGTATTTTTGGTAAGCATATTTTGCTGTGCAATTAGTATTTTTGGTAAGCATATTTTGCTGTGCAATGAGTGTTTTTGGTAAGCATATTTTGCTGTGCAATTAGTATTTTTTTGCTGTGCAGTTAAATACTACCCCTTATTTTCCGCCAAATATGTTTCTACTGAGGTGTTTCTGACACACTGACAATGCCTGACCTGGGAACCTAACCATATCTCATGCACAGCAGTTGCGTACGCAACTATTGCGCCATCGGGCATTACTTGAAACATGTTGCTTTGAACTTTAAAGAGATAAAGTCAATTTTTTATTTTATACTAGTTTTTACCCATAGCATCCCTCGCATGAATGCATCATAATAAATAACAATATAATACTAATATTCTACCACATACACACAACACCATCTAGCCCAAACTAAGCAGAGCTTGTACTATGGGTACTAGATAGTGGATAAACGTAGGTACATGTACTGTAAGTAAAATAACGAAAGGCGTTCCCTTAAAGCGGTTATTATACATCATTAATAGATGCAAATGAACATATTTGCATAAAAAAATAAGCATGAAAAAATGCAAGCATGAAAAATAAATTAAATGTAAGACTAATTAAAAAGTCATATTAATGAAAAATTCATAACTAAGTAAAAAGCGAGGTTGCCGCTTTGCATTGGTACTTTTGTGCGTATGCAAAGTGTGTTCCTTTTTCGTGTCTGTTTATAATATTTTATTGAATATTTTTAAAGTTATTAAAATAAAATATTGTTTGTTTTTTATGGGAACATTTTTTTTTAGGATCTACGTACGCCATAATATTGCCAGCTTAAGGGAACGCCTTTCGTTAGTTAACGTAATGTATACTTTTTTTTTAAAATACATACATAATAAACATAGAAACACCCAGACCGAGACAAACATCCATGTTCATGCACACAAATGTTTGACTTGTGCGGGAATCGAACCCGCGACCTCAGGTGTGGCAGTCGGTTACACCAACCACTACGCCATCGTGATAATGAGTTTTCTGCAGGTCAATCCAGGATTCTAGTCTATTTCTGTGCTAAGTTTCATTTTCTCTTTTTTTAAAGGACAGCTTACGCACTAGCAATGTATCTTGTGTCGCAGGCGGTTAGGTTTATTATTTTTATTCCAAAGAACATTAGTGTAAATATGGAGTATATCAGTAAGTAAATGTTTCTGAACGCCGTCTATTATAATATAATAATAATCATTTATTTAACTTAAATTGGTACAAATGGATACAGAGCTTACGTTACATCGTAAAGGTAATGTATAAAGGGTGCCCGTACTAGGGTAAACCTGTGCCACAGGCATTAAGGGCACATACTGTATAATCCTAATCCTATCCTAATCCTAATCCTTCCTAACTAATATTATAAAAGCGAAAATGAGTTTGTTTGTTTGTTGGTTACCTTTTCACGCCTAAACCACTGAACCGATCATTCTGAAATTTTGCATATTCGTTGTCAGGTGTACAGAAACGGAAATAGGCTACCTTTCATTCCGAAAATAATTACTGTTGCCGAGGAAAACAACAATAACGTTCTTATGATAATAGATGGCGCCACGTGTCTTTCGAATCATGATTGAATTATATTATTACAAGCAGAATACAACCCGAATTGATTGCCAAATTCTAAATTAACGCGGGCGAAGCCGCGGGCAAAAGCTAGTTAAGATATAAATTCTAAAACAGTACCTACTTATAAAACATTATTATTTGTATACAAAACTTATGAATTACATTTATCTAAATAATATAATAATATATGTAAGTTCAACAGTTTATGTAGATGCGTTTATTTGCGGAGAGCGCTCTTGGCGAGCTCCTCGTAGGCTGGCGCTCATATATTTATTTGCGGAGAGCGCTCTTGGCGAGCTCCTCGTAGGCTGGCGCTCATATATTTATTTGCGGAGAGCGCTCTTGGCGAGCTCCTCGTAGGCTGGCGCTCATATATTTTGCACACCAATCACATTAAATATTTTTGGCGATCACTTGTACAACGGAATGAGCCAAACAGGTGCTGAAAGAGGAGGCTATGTAATACACATTATATTAACTACACTTTGCTTGCGTTAATGTAGATTAGATTAGATTAGTAACAGTCTCCAGCCACTCTGAGGTTTGACCTGGGGTGGTATGCTTCGTGGGCCTGCCCGCCATCGGATCAGCACCAGGACCGAGAGGCGGCGTACGTGTTCCCACGCGCGCTTCTGTGTCGAGTCCGTCTCCCCTCCAGGAGGGAACAGTAGGGTTTAACTTTAAAGTGAGAAGTGCCAAAGGGTAGGTCTCTTCGTGTAGTGGCCTGCCGTTTCATACGCCGGCGGCGGGCCGAAACCTCGGCGGGGTCGCGACCGCATGTGCAACTGATTCGCGCGGCCCCGCCGATAGTGGTTTTGTCGAGGAACAACGTGCTAGGTTTAGTCGGTATGCCGGGAGGTCCATTATCATCATTTCAACATCTTTCTCTTTTACCCCGGTGAGTCTGACATAACCCCTCCGCCCGCCCCCGCGGAGGGGTATGCGCCAATGCACTCCTAAACGAAAAAAAAAAATTAGTAAAAGTACTTTTTCCTGCGCTTAACTTTTTGTTACGCTTTCACTTATCTACTGGATGAATCATCATGAAATTTCCCATACACGTTGTTGGGGGAACAGAAAAGGACATAGGGTAACTTTCATCTAGAAAAAGTTCTGTTACTAATCTAACCTAAGCTACATTAACGCGAGCGAAGCTGCGGGCATAATCTAGTTTTTATACATTACTAGCTTTTGCCCGCGGCTTCGCTCGCGTTAATTTAGAATTTGACAATCTATTCGTGTTGTACTCTGCTTGTAATAATATAATTCAACCATGATTCGAAAGACACATGGCGCCATCTATATAAGAACGTTATTTTTGTTTTCCTCGGGAACAGTAATTTTTTTCGGGATGAAAGGTAGCCTATGTCCGTGTCTGTAAACCTGTCAACGTATATGCAAAATTTCAGGATGATCGGTTCAGTGGTTTAGGCGTGAAAAGGTAACAAACAAACAAACAAACAAACTCATTTTCGCTTTTATAATATTAGTCAGGATTAGGATAGTTAGGATTAGTGTAGCAAAATGCTTTTAAAATCCATTATCTGCGTGAATGTAATGATTAAGTTATTATTTTTCACTAACTAACACACCATTTTGTCTGAAGCTGAACCACAAATAGCTGTTCCAAGTCTGGTAGACACAAGTGCAGGCACTCGTATGTCCTCCTTCATTTTCGGTTTGAACAAAGATTTTGTTTAAAATTCAACAAAATCTTTATTTTCATGTGTAAACATTTTTTGGACATGTCTAATATCATTTCAATATTAATTAAAAATAAAAAAAAATCAACGGGTTGCACTCCGGGAGTGCCGGCAGAAGTGAAAACTTGAATATTAACGTTGTGCATTTTTGATATTTTGGAATGGTTAGGGAATAATTTTGCACGAATTGCTTTAATTATCAGTATAAAAGTACTATCATTTATGTGGTAACATACAATATTCATTTATTGCGCTATCGTACACAAACATGACAATTCTCCCTCCGTCTTACGAATTTTCGATCAGGTAACGTGTCCTGATGCGAGTTTAACATTTTTTACCCATCACAAAAGTGCACAACGCCGCTAAGGAAGACTTCACTTCAAAAATCACAAAAATCGGTCAAGCCATTTCTGAGGAGTGTGACCACAAACAAGCACCTGACTGACCTTATTTAAGGTATAGATTAGAGTATTTCTGGTTTCAAATCCCACACAGAAAAAAAGAAATTGTGATCCACTAATGGTTTCCGAGTCTGGAGGTTATATGTCCGTTGTTTGAACGTTTGTGAAGTCCCCCGCGACACAGGAATTATTCCTATGAAAATCAAAAAACAAAAATAAATTTATTCAACTTAGGTTACAAGGTAACACTAATGAATGTCAAAGTTACACTACATTTTTTCTGTGAATGAACATTTACTGCCAAGTTCAGAAAAGCAAGGGTGTAGGGCTCATGAGAAAAACGGGCAAGAAACTCATGGCCACTCTTTTTAATCGCCAAGTTTACAATAAAATTTAGTTTACAAATCATGACTGTAAGGTGCTGCAACCATTTCTCCATGAACTACTACTGAACAGTGCGGGAGATGTCTTTTTAAAAGGAGTACATTTTTTTTCTTTTTCAGCGGTATTGCCGATTATGACTAAGCCTCAATACCATCTCAGTTACACTCCGTTTGTGGACCCAAACAAGATATTTGCCATGAAGCTCATGTTTGCAGCCTGCGCCATTGTCGGGACAGTTGTTTTAACTATATTACTTAATAAGTAATGACAGTTTCTGTCTGTTAATGGCGCAGCGGTGGTGAATGCGACTCTTGTGTTATAATAATAAGTTTATTGTTTCAAAATATTGCAGTACATAGGTGTATGCGCTCAAACGCACTAGCGGGTAACCGCCGGGGCGGTTCGTCTGAGCAGTCCAACCGCTCTCCGCGGTTTCATCGCGGTTGGCAGGTGTCGTGTGCGTTTAGTCCCTAAAGTTTCATCAACTCACCCGAAAGACGTTCACTCTGGACATAGACCGGTCTTGGGCCACCCGCATCCAAACGCTTCCCGCGACATTTACCAGGTCGTTGGACCACCTTGTAGGAGGCCTACCCCTGCTGCGTCTTCCGCTGCGTGGGCGCCATTTCAGAACCTTTCTGCCCCAACGGCCATCGGTTCTGCGCGCTATGTGCCCAGCCCACTGCCACTTCAGCTTGGCTATCCGGAGAGCTATGTCGGCAACTTTAGTTTTCCTGCGGATCTCCTCATTTCTGATTCGATCCCGCAGGGAAACCCTGAGCATACCTCCCTCCATCGCCCTCTGAGTGAGTTTGAGCCTTCTGATAAGATCCACAGTGAGCGATAACGTAAATAAAATAAAGTTTATGTATGATAAAATTACATTTTAACCCCCGACGCAAAAACGACGGGGTGTTATGAGTTTGACGTGTGTGTGTGTGTGTGTGTGTGTGTCTGTCTGTGCGACCGATTTTGTTTCTTTTTTGTTTGAAAGCTAAATTAGTCGGCAGTGTTCTTAACTATGTTTAATGAGAATCGGTCCAAGATGGCCGCCGCCACAAAATTGCGAATTACATACTTTTTCACAACTCCCTCAATATGGGTATCAAATGGGTCATAATTTCAAGGTAATTTTTTTCTTTTTATAGGGTTTCACGTTTATACCTTTTTTGTTCTATTTGTGGCTATTTTCATAGTTTTTCTACAATTATAATAGGTGCAGTTCTGATCTCCTAACTAGGTTATAGAATAACCTGTATGAAGGATAAGCTGCCACTGCGCCGAATGTTGTGGGTTCGAATCCCATGCGGGACAACAGTGTGTGTGCTCCACAAATGGTTGCTCCGAGTTTGGAGGTTCTTTGTGTCCGCTGTTTGAATGTTTGTAAGTCCCCCGGGACACAGGAATTATAAAATAAACTTGGCACAATTCCAGACACCGGACTGTTACATAGTTTCTGTGTAGGAATATCGCATATCATTTTGCTTGACCTGGAAATCGAAGCGCTTCTACTACCGTTGCGCCACCAGACAGGTGGTATATTAGCAATTTGTCAATATGTATATGTAAATTGTAATATCTTTACGTAAATTTATTAGTTTAAATATATAAGTCTTAGTCGTATGATAAATATAAAAAAGTGTATAAGGTGTTTAAAATGTTACGAATTTGTTATAGTTTGATAAAAATTGTAAAATGTTTCGAAAATAAAAATGTTTGTTTAATTTTCAGGCCGTGTATCTATTACCCTGGTGTTCTGTAAGAGGATAATACTTGCTCAGGCTAGCTGGCTAGTACGTAGTCACCAAATAATAGACAATGCACTCGTAAGCTATAAGTAGGTATAATATACATACTAATGTTGTCTTCTGTTTACGCGAATGTTATTCATTGAAATTAAACTACTTTATACGGATTTTATCGCGTTGTTTATTTGACAAGTTATTACAAAATTTAGAAACTGTTACACTACTATTACTATTAAACTTTACTAATTTTTAAGCTGATTAAATTATTGAAATTATTGAAACTATTAAAACTATTTATACTATTATTATACTATTATACTATTTATATTTATGTTCACACTTTCCCTGACGTTTCGGTTGCTTTTTAGCAGCCATGGTCACGGGTGCTGAAAAGCAACCGAAACGTCAGAGAAAGTGTGAACATAAATAAATAGTTTTAATAATTTAATTAGCTTAAAAATTAGTAAAGCTTAATAGTAATAGTACCTAGTGTAACAGTTTTCAAAATTTTGTAATAAAGTGTCAAATAAACAACGCGATAAGATGCGTATATAGTAGTTTAATTTCAATTAAACTACTATAATTATATTGAATTTATCGCGTTGTTTATTTTGAAACAATACTATCGCATAATAGTCCACGAGCTTGTGACGATCAGACCTTCGTTATTTTATAAAACCTGAATACATATATCAATATATAATGACATATATCAGCAATATCTTACAGGCAAACTTTGGTTGAATTTCGAGCACTAGGCGACCGCTAGTATTATAAAATAGCGCTACAACAGGCTTTGATAGTATTTTGTAGGCAGATAAAATAACAGACAAAGAACCTTCTGTTCTGTCCAAAACCAAAACATATTTACCTACTTAGATAACAAAGTAACATTTATGAATGTCAAAGCCACATATGAACGTCAAATGACACAACGTGACACTTATGAACGTCAAATGTCACGAAGTAACAGGTATGAATGTCAAATATCACAAAATAACACAAATGAACGTCAAACACTGACTTCGCTATACTGTGAATATGAATATATCGGCATGTTGTCACGTTTAACAAAGGGTGTAGTACCAATGAGAAGACCGGGCAAAGAAACTTATCGCTTTATTTACTAGACTTTGCCCGCGACTTCGCTCGCGTAAATGTTAGGTTAGGTTAGGAACAGGATTTTTTCTGGTTGAAGGGTACCTATGTACCCTTTTCTGTTTCCCTAACAACGTGTAGGTATGCGAAATTTCTTGATGATCAGTTGAGTAGTTATGGCGTCAAAACGTAACAAACAAACATTCGCATTTAAATTATAATGATAGGCTTCAACAATAATAGATTGTAAATGAAGAACACCTACTCACATGTACACTTGTAACAAACAACTTGCAGCCATATTGAATGAAGCTTGGTATGCAACAATGTATCTATATATTAATACGTGAAGCAAAAACTTTGTACCCCTTTGTACGAAATTTGCGCGGACAGTGGAGTATGAAATTTGGCACAGTTAAAGTTTATATGGAGAAGGAGGGGTGAATCCTAATATTTTTATAAAATATGCATTAGAAATACATTAAATTAATGAATAAACACTACACGCACACAAGCATGCATTTGACACACGCAGTCGAATCGCGTTCGTAGTATTTCGACATTGTTCGTCTGACGTCGTACAATTCTTTGTAAGTATGGTTACCTATAACTTAAAGAAAAACAGAAAACAAAGTAGCAAACTCAGGATTTTTGGTCGAATTTTGACTACTAGGCGACTGCTAGTATTATGTAAATAAAAGAGTTGTTCATTTAGTTAAGCGGAACATGTGGTGTGGCTAGTGAGCAGAAATGATAAATTTCTTATTATAGTGTTAGTATTTGTTTTATTATTCTAGTTTTTATTATTATTTTATTTTCTTCATGTTTTAAGTGTGCCCTTTTATATGCCAAATAAATAATGTTTCTTTCTTTTCTTTGTTAATTTGGACGTTATTTCATACATTAGAGCAGCATTTATTGCAAAGAACTATTTGTCTCCTTACTGCGGAGTAGGGAGCGTAATAAGGGTATTTTGATTGCATACCTGCGCTTGAATAGCGGTTATGTCTCAACGTTGTATGTTATGTCCTTTTTTAGAGTTCGAAAATACATTCTCTTCCGTCCAAGTATCTGTCGACAGTGAACGTGTCCACAATTTCGCTCTCTAAAATTAATTATTTTACGCTAATTACTGCTTACCTATTCTAAGCTCTGTTTTGGTACTTTGAGTGCTTATTGTTGCTGCAACTTTGTTACGACAACGACTACCCGCGCGCTCGCTCTCACCCCCGCTGGAAAGAGAATACCATCATAATTTCTGTTTCGCTTCAACGTGCCAACATCGCGGCCTCACTCTGCGCGGGCGCCTTCACCTCCGCTGGAAAGAGAATACCTGCATAATTGCCGTCCTGCTTCAACGTGCCAGCGTCTCGCCTCCACCCTGCGCGGTCGCCTTCACCTCCGCTGAACAGAGAGCACCCTCATAATTTCCATCTCGCTCCTGCACCTACGGGTAGGACGCCGCTTCCAGGTGACTAATATAATTATCGTTACAAAATAAGTGTGCACTTCGCCATTCCGACGAACTAATAAGGTTTACAGTTATTATTTACTTGTTTCTGTACCTATACACATACTGTAAGCGTAATATAGTGTCTGCCTGTTCTACATTGCTTTAATAACATGTCACGGCCAAAACCCTCAACCAAGGCGAGCCGTAGTAACAACTTAGTTCAAGTCAGATCGGAGTCTGAGTTATCGTGCACTACTGTCGCTAAAAGCGATAATATAAATACTATACCACGGCATAAACGCTCACGAGCGGAGCTCTCTCCTTCCGGTGAGCTCTCTGACTTTAAAGAGGAAATTAGATATATGTTGAAGGAATGGAAAGAGGAACAGGATTCTTTGCTAACGAAGCTTTCTGAGCAACAAGCAGCAACCCTAAATCGCTTGGTCAGACTACTTTACTGACTAAATCAAATGCTGAAATAGAGAAGTCTATGACTTTTATTAACGGTCAATTTGAAGATATGAGAGGATATATAAAAGGAAAAAGAAAGCTTCAGAAACTCTATTAGCAATCTTGAGTCTGACTACAGGATTTACAACAAATATCGCGCTTGTCTAGTATTGAACTGCGTAATATACCAACCAAAGAAATCGAGATGCCCTCGGACCTATCATCTATCGTCACCAAAGTTGGAGTAGCCGTAAATGTGAGCCTCTCAGCTGCTGAAATTCGTGATGTATACCGCCTTCCCGGCAAGCCAGGTACAGCACGACCTATTGTTGCTGAATTTAATAGCGTACAGGCTAAACGCTATCTTCTGTCGTCTGCTCGTGATTTCAACAAAAACCGATCGAAAACAGAACTTTGAATACCCATGATATAGGTCTACTTGGAGAACTCAAACCTATATACGTTGCAGAACATTTGCCAGCTAGCTCACGGAGGTTGTTTTATAAGGCAAGAGAGTTTTCCAAGCTACACAACTATATGTTCTGTTGGACAAAAAACGGAAATATCTATCTTCGTAAAGAAACTGGAAGTACACAAATACGAGTCATATCAGAACAATCACTGACACACCTGGAAATTCAAAAATGACTTTTTGTATATTGTGGTCTGTGTGAACTCTTTTCTTTATTTGGTATGCTCTCCTGGTACTATGAAAATGCACTTTATAGATCTAACAAGAACCCTCGATTCCTGATAAAAACTGAAATATATAACATTATGTTCTTATGTAACACTTACACACTATACTTTTACACAAACCCACTACATAGCCACTTACATACTCTACTCAACTCACTATTTCACACTTACCTCATGTTTTATGATATGTCCATAATGCTCTTAGATAACAATATAACCTCCCATAAAAACTACAGAGCAATAGATTATTGTAACATATTTGTAGTATCTAACGCATGGACTGTGTTGAGGCCATATTACTATAATATGTCTTCCATAGTTCGGTGTGTCTTGCTACTCATTTTAAATGGTCATGGATCCTACATTGATTAATTATGACAGACAATCTTACTGTCTCAGAATCGCTATTATGTCCCCTGAACATTGTGTGAGTGCCACAAATAAACCTCATGAGTCCTGGAAAGTACTGCATGTCAACATTAGAAGCATTTCAGCGAATTTTGATGAACTTACGGTACTCTTGCAGAGACTTGCCAATCTTCCCGAAATAATTATACTCACAGAGTGTTGGTTGAGTAAAATAACTAAGATGCCACAAATCACCAACTTTGTCTCCTATTCTTCTAAATTTACAAACCAAAATGGCGGTGTAGTAATGTATGTCAATAATAGAATCAGTCACATTGCCTCGGCACCTGATATCGCTGACGCCAACTGTTTTATTCTTAAATACAAAAACGATTTTGCAATCATTTCAATATACCGATCTCAACATTGACAGATTCATAGACTCCCTAGATCAAATATTAAAATCCTTAAGTTCATATAAAACCTTAGCAATAATTGGGGATATTAATATAAATATTACTCCACAAAATAAAAGTACCGAAACAGACCAATATTTAAATATGACCTCATCTAATGGTATGTTACCTGGCCATTTTTTACCCACTCGCAGCCAAAATTGTTTAGATCACGTGATACTCAGAACTCAACATAAATCTTCTATATCCATCCTTGACTCTCTTATTACAGATCCATATTCTTCACATGCGATCGTTCAATCCAAACCCATATCAAACATCGCATTATTAAGCGTACTGATTTTGAAGCTGTTAAACAAGATCTAGAGGCTACCGATTTTTCATCAGTCTTTTTTGCTAGCAATGCTGAAGATGCCTCTGAGTCATTGGTTGCTATTCTGACTCGTGTTATTAGCTCTCGTACCACTACTATTTCGTTACCTCACAATCGTAGGATAATTAAGCCTTAGATTACACCTGGTCTTGTGCGCTGCATTCGGCGTAGGGATAAGCTACAAAAACATACAAAGAAAGAGCCTTTAAATCAAACCTTAAAAATAACTTATAACCGATATCGTAACTACTAATTTGCTTAAAACTGTTAAACAAGACTATCACAAATTAGAATTACGGAAGGCCAGAGGTAATACCAGGACGACATGGAAGGTACTTAAAAAGATTACTAACATTACTAGTGAAATATCTGCGCCTATCGAGCTGCTTAAACTTCATAGTGATCCTTCTTTTGCCGTTAATATAGTTAATGACCACTTTGCCGCAATTGGAGCTAAACTGGCAAATATAATTGTGTCTCACTCTGTCAGTTATCAGAGTCCTAACAAGATATCTGCATTAACATGTCGACAGCCTATGCTAGATTCGATGTTTCTGTCAGAGGTGGATGGCTTTGAGTTTGAGCAATTTATATTAAGTCTGCGAGATAGTACGGCACTGGGATGGGATAAAATACCATCGTCTGTGATTAAAACATCGAGGCATATACTAATACCAGTCCTCAAGCATGTATTTAAGTTATGCCTGTCCACAGGTGTCTTTCCCACAGTATTCAAGAAAGGTCTCGTACACCCAATCTACAAGAGCGGAGACAGAGACAGTGTCAATAACTACAGGCCTATTTCTGTTTTATCATCGCTTTCTAAATTATTTGAAAAGATCCTAAATAAAAAATAATACAGTTCTTAGAGAAGAATAACTTGCTTGCAGACACTCAGTATGGTTTCAATCGTGGAAAATCCGCTGAAGATGCTGTATTGGATGTAAGCAACAACATTATATCTAGTATTGATAAAAATATAAAGACAATTGGATTATTTTTTGACTTATCTAAGGCATTTGACACTGTCACTTGTCCCCTTCTTCTCCATAAGATGGAAGCGCTGGGCATACGGGGTTTAGCTCTTGATATTTTCGCCAGCTATCTCAAGGACCGCACTTAGTGTGTCATAATTGATAACATCACTAGCTCTGAAGTCCCACTGGCCTATGGAGTCCCTCAAGGAAGTGTTCTTGGCCCCACTCTCTTTCTCATTTATGTTAATGAGCTTTGTTCCCTTAAAATTAGCAACTGTAGGATTGTTTCCTACGCTGATGACACAGTGCTACTAGTTAATGAAGCTACTTGGGAGTCCGTGCGTAATAATGCTGAAATCACCGTAAACTTCGTAGTTCAATGGCTTGAACTTAACTTACTTACCCTTAACCTAGAAAAAACAAAGTTCATCACTTTTGCCCCTAGTGCGGCTGCCCAACCACCATCCTCATTCTTAATTAAGGCTCACACGTGTAGCTTTCCGAACTCCTCTAATTGCACCTGTTTTTCTATTGCTCGCTACATAAAATATCTTGACAGTAGATTAACTTGGGATTATCAAATAGATCAAATTGCTACTCGGTCTAGAAAGATAGTGTATATTTTCAAAAAATTAAGAGATACTACAGATTTAAGCACTATGCAGATGGTCTATTATGCGCTAGTTCAATCCATTATTGGCTATTGCATTACCTCTTGGGGTGGTAGTTATAAAACGTTAATGATGCGTCTAGAGAGAGCCCAGAGATGTATACTCAAGGTCATGACTGGTAAACCTAGAAGATTCACAACGTCTAATCTCTGCAAGGTGCTGACGGTACGACAATTATATATACTGCAGGTGATTTTGCGTAAGCATACTGAAACTCCGTATGACCTAGAATTTATTAAAAATAACCGTAGATCTGACAGAGTCTGTTCTTTTAAATCACACAGGACTTCTCTGGCATCCCGTCAATATAACTATCTAAGCCCCAAACTTTACAATAAGATAAATAGGGTGCTTAAAATCTATCCTTTGACTTATAATAAATCTAAGCTGAAACTAACAGAGTGGCTTCTTTCACAAACTTATACACAATGTGAGGACATCATAGCATAATAACAAACTCATCTTACTCCCATACATATACACACACCTACACATACCGATAAACACACACACACATACACATACACACACACACACATACACATACCGATAAACACACACACACACATACACACACACACATACACACACACACACACACACACATACACACACACACATACACATACACATACACATACACACACACACACACACACACACACATGTACATATACACAATACACACATAGACACTCATCCACACACACACACACACACTCTCACCCTCAATATAGGCACAAATTTATTTAAAATAAACAATAAAATTGTATCCTTACTAACCTTAGTTATTTAGGTTTATCCTAGTTCAGCCAGGCTTAAACATAATCTTTTAAACTTCATTTATTTTGTATACACTATAAATTAACATAGTTTAAGAATTAATTTTAACTTAAGCTTAAATTATTTAACAATGATGTGTATTTTATTTTTTCTGTCAATAAATAAATATTATTATTATAATATATTATTATATATCCGGATGTGGGCGTTAATGGCTACGACACAGTTTATACTACTGTAGTCATTATCGTTTAATAATTGTGAAAATGTAACAAGGTTTTCAATAAAAATTATTATTATTATTTGGAAACTGTTTTAATACTCGGCTACAAGCCGGTGTTTTGATGACGGTTACCGGTTGACACCCAGTAGCCGCCATCTAAGATATAGTATGATCGTTTTGTTCTGTGTTTTGCAGTTCGGTTTCATCACTCTGCATAAATTTTCGTACTATTCTACATGTGTTTAATATAGCTGCTTTTTGAATATTAATATACGTATTTGGTGATAGGTCGAGCAATTTTAGACTATGGTGTAAATATTTTGGGATTACCCCGGTGGTGGATATAACAATCGGCACAATATAAACTTTGCTAACTTTCCAAATCCTTGTTATATTATTATTACTATTACTCTTATAAGTACAAAAGCTTTGTCCGTCTGTATTGTATAACAACAACTTGCAACTCAAGAACCGTAAGAGCTAGAGACTCGCGGCCAACGCCATTCGACTCAGCATAGTCGATATACCCCCGAAATTACTATGAAATTTGACCTCTGACGTCAAGGTCACGTGGTATCACGTGACCTTTGCATATTACTTGCACCATTTTTTCGAACTCTAAGATTTAAGACAATTCATTGCCGTTTCTCACTGGTCTGTCAATGACAATTGTTTGAAAGACAAAGATTTGAAAGGCTTTTTTATTTACGAGTGTACAATTGTATATTCCTCACGAGGTAGACAGAATTGTATTGCATTTACATCTCGCAAATTAGACATAAGTCCCACATGATAGCGGTGAGTTTCTTACCAATTACCAGATACATTGTCACACTTTATGTTTCTACCGACAAATTCTGTAAACGTCATCGCCAACTTATACCTTAAGAACTAAAAAGGCTGCTAAATATTCATTTTTTATTGCAGGTTTACTCGGCTGTCCTTAGTCGTGACATGTATGCAAATATTATAACACTGAAGATGTTCCATGTTTGAATACGCATATCTCAGAAACTACTGGTCCGATTTGAAAGATTCTCTATGCGTTAGATAGCACGTTTATTATAGAACACAACGGTATAAAAACATTGCGCTACGATTGAGGAGAGGAGCAGTACCCCTAACAGTGATTTCACACGAATGAAACCGCAGGCCAAACGCCTGCGGTTTCAAACGAAAATATCAAAATGCCGACGTTTCAAGAGAAATTAGACAATATATGCACTGGACATCATTTTTATCGTTTTTGGATAATATTGTGTTTTGTATTGGTGTTACTAGCGATTATATTCTTTGTTATGTTGATTTTAAAAATTAATGAAGTCATTTAATTTTTTGAGATTTTTTTATTGGGAAAAGCAAGGGTAGTTTGACTCATATTTTTTTATTATTTAAGTCAAATAATTCAGTTACCCAGTCCCTTAAACTTATTCATATATAAAAACATAAAAAAACGTTTGTATTTCGATTTTAGGTAGGTAGTAACTTTTTGATTTCATTATCTGTAAATATTATTATAATAATATACTGATTGATATCTGGCATCACTATATACTAAACAACAATGTCCAGCGCCGCGTCTGTCTTTCTGCTCGCATAAAACTCAAAAACTACTTAACGGATTTTGAAGCGGCTTCCACCAATTGACAGAGTGATTCATGAGGAAGGTTAAGGTGTATGATTCGTTAAGGTTTTGTTAAACATTGGTTGAGATTTGACGATAATTATTGAAGATATCGGCAGAAATCAAGCTGACTTTCGAGCAGCTTTCAGCGAAAACGCTGTTAATCTCTTTGAGATGTAACAAAACAATGTATGGTGAGATGATTCCTCTTTAATAGGTCTACAGAAAAAGTACTGTTCCCGAGGGAATTAAATTTATTAACAAAATTTACATTAACGCGAGCAAAGCCGCGGGTAAAATCTAGTAGGAGATATTGAGCTTTTAAAGTCAAAACAATTCCTTTACGCGCATCTCGCTAAAACTACTGCACCAAATTGAATGCGGTTTTCACAGTTGTATTGCTGAAAGTTTAACTTAAAATCTGGTTTATTCTTCATCTTTATAATACGCTTCATTAATATGTTGTTTAAAAACCGGCCAAGTGCGAGTCGGACTCGCGCACGAAGGGTTCCGTACCATTATCTATAAAAACGGCAAAAAAATCATGTCCGTTGTATGGGAGCCCCCTTAAATATTTATTTTATTTTATTTTTTTAGTATTTGTTGTTATAGTGGCAACAGAAATACATAATCTGTGAAAATTTCAACTATCTAACTATCACGGTTCATGAGATACAGCCTGGTGACACACGGACAGACAGACGGACAGCGCAGTCTTAGTAATAGGGCCCCTTTTTACCCTTTAGGTACGGAACCCCAAAAAAGGTCAGGTAAACACAAACCTCTCACTACTTATTGTAAAAATAGAAAGATTGTGGCTCACATAAACACTTCTCATTTATTCCATATTGAATTCCTTGGCCTGCGGCAACGTGCGACTGATACCGCTTCCCCTGTTTTGTACCCCTGGTACTGCAAGCGACCATAGGCGGTAACTGCTTACTATCAGACGAACGTATGCTTGATAGCCATGTCGTTTGATGTATATGCGAGTAAACACAACCAATCCAATGAATATTGTAAAGGAAAGCAGAAGAAAAATGGAAAACAGTTTTGCCTTCAACAGGAGGCTCAACCCTTGGCCTGAATCTTGCAACTAACATAAATGTAGCTTTAGTAAACACACTAAATATACTTGGACGTTCATAAGTGTTACTTTGTGACCTATATGAATAAAAATTTAAATCTTGACGTTCATAAGTGTTATTTTATGAATATTAAATTATCATATTAAATTTTAATATTATATTATATCCTAATCCTAATCCTAATTATTATTATTAATATTATAAAAGCGAAAATGAGTTTGTTTGTTTGTTTGTTTGTTACCTTTTCACGCCTAAACCACTGAACCGATCATCCTGAAATTTTGCATATACATTGTCAAGTGTACAGAAACCGACATAGGCTACCTTTCATCCCAAAAAAAATTACTGTTCCCGAGGAAAACAACAATAACGTTCTTATGATAATAGATGGTGCCACGTGTCTTTCGAATCATGATTGAATTATATTATTACAAGCAGAGTACAACCCAAATTGATTGTCAGAAAAATTAAAATTATTTAATACTAGCTTTTGTCCGCGAAGCTGCGGGCAAAAGCTAGTATTAAATATTTTCATTGTGGGCTCGTGATGTCATGTCATCATAAGTCCAAAGTTCTGTTGAGAGATTAACGAAGTACTTCAATATATTTTGGGGACTGACGATACAACAAAAAATCCATACAAAAAATCAGGGTTTAAAAAGGAACATCATTTGAGATGAAATAGGACGAAAACACATTAGGCAATTAATATTTATTTAAATTTAGGGGCATATAAGGAACTACTTCTGAGAAGAATGCGTACCTATTTCTGCGTTTGGGTCGAAACATGAGAGACGAATGCGGAACATACTACTTCAAGTCCTAACAATATATAAAACATTTGCTTAGGTAATTTACAAGTCTAAATAATAGACTTGTAAATTACCTTATAACATAATATCAAATTCACAATTTGGCTTCCAGAAAACACTATCAACTGAAGATGCCATTACAGCTCTCAGCTCAATAGTAACTAAGCAACTTGATATAAGGAACAAGTGTCTTACAGTATTTCTAGACCTCAAAAAGGCTTTCGATACCGTATCTATACCTATTCTTGTGAACAAGTTAGAGAAGACTGGAATCAGAGCAAAATCACTTGATCTCTTTAAAGACTATCTCACAAACAGGAAACAAAGACTTAAGATAGGCAAACACACTAGTGAGGACACATACGTCTCTTACGGCGTTCCTCAGGGAAGCGTGTTTGGCCCAGCGCTGTTCCAAATCTATATTTACCAACTGTGTAACATGAAAATTAATAACTCAAAGGTGTTTTCCTATGCTGACGATACAGCTATAGTCTTCTATGGTAATGCATGGGAGGAGGTCAAATGCAATGCAGAGGTTGGTTTGTCTCAGGTGACACAATGGCTGCAACTCAATTTGCTATCTCTTAGTACAATGAAAACAAGTTTTAGTTCGGCCTCCATGGCGTAGTGGTTAGTGTAACCGAGTGCTACGCATGAGATCGCACGTTCGATTCCCGCACAAGTCAAACATTTGTGTCCATGAACATGGATGTTTGTCTTGGTCTGGGTGTTTCTATTCAAATTCAAATTGAAATTCAAATTCAAATCATTTATTTGCGACATATGGGTTAAGCGGATCTTAAATTAATACATGGTATCACCATACTCAGCTTTTAAGCATGCAAATTTCATTTTTGACATTATAATGAATTTAAATACAAAACATTCTTAGACACATGGATGTCAGCACTTATTATATAACTTATATGAGTAAATATTAAATAATTACAGAGGATGTCAGAATAATATATAGTATTATATAGTGAAAACAACATGTCATATAATATAAATAATGTCACAGTCACATTTTTATACACATTTATCTGTTAGATATTCCTTGACAGAATAGTAAGCTTTGGCAAGCAATAATTTTTTTACACCACGCTTAAATATAATAAAATTTGTAATATTTAGCAATTCTTTTGGTAAGTGATTATAAATGCGTGGGGCCATACATAATATACTTTTGTTCATTTGTGCAGTGTTGTTAGCAGGGATGTGTATTTTCATATTGTGTCTTCGACTGTTTAAATGTGTGAATTTATTTATATTTTTCCTTACAAACAAGACAATTTCGAGAATATATATACAAGGTAGCGTTAGTAGCTTTAATTGTAAAAAATAAGGTTTGCAGCTATCAATCATTTTTAATTTACAAATGGACCTTATGCATTTCTTTTGTGCCTTAAATGGCGCCTCCCAATTTGTGGAGTTTCCCCAAAATATAACTCCATATGTTAGAGTAGGTGCTACATGACCATGATATGCTATTAACACAGTTGATATATCTACAGTTTTTGATAACGCATACAAGGCATATGCAAATTTATTTATTTTCGCACACAAAAGTTCCACATGTGATGTCCAATTTAAACAAAAGTCAATATTAAGTCCTAAAAACTTAGTTTCGTCTACTTCTTCAATTTTATGTCCCAAATAATTAATGTCAATTTTGTCTAATTTATTTATTCTATTTCTAAATGTCATAAAATTTGTTTTATCTAGATTAATTTTCAAGTTATTCAGTGTCAACCAATTAATTATACAATGCAAAGTATTGTCAATGTCCTGTTTTAATAATGCTGTATCATTTTTGCCTGTAAATATAATTGTACTATCGTCTGCGAATAAAATAGTTTTATTTTTTGTCAATTTTGGTAAATCATTAATATATATAATAAACAATAATGGGCCCAACACACTTCCTTGTGGAACAGAGAAGATTGTCTTTTTACCTTCTGATAAATAATTCATGACTTTTTTAGTTTTTGGACATAGCCTAGTAATTTGCGTTAGTTGTATTCTGTCACTAATGTATGATTTTATAAGATCCAGGACATTTCCCCTAATGCCGTATGCGTACAATTTATTTATTAATATTTTATGATCTACCTGGTCGAAAGCTTTTGTAAGGTCCATGAACAGTGCACACGACTGACAACCTTTGTTCATGTTATAAAAAATTGTATAAAGAAAGTCATAAATAGCCATATTTATGCACTTATTTTTTCTGAATCCGACTTGTTCTTCGCAAAATAACTTATTAATTTCAAAGAAATTGTAGACACAATCATAGATGACCTTTTCAAATATTTTAGAAAGTACGGGTACTAGTGCAATGGGACGGTAGCAACTCATGTCTTTTCTGTCTTTTCTGTCTTCTCTATGTATAATTATGTATGTATTTACAAAAAAAGAAGTATATATGTATGTTTATCCATTGTCTAATACCCATAGTACAAGCTCTGCTTAGTTTGGGCTAGATGGTGTTGTGTGTATGTGGTAGAATATTATTATGTTTCAGTATTGATAGTCGCACACAACCAAGTGATGAATTTACAATAATACACTCGTGTAATGACGCCAATCGTGTATACTGTAATTGTCCATCCATATGTAAAGTCTCACACACCAAATATTTAGGAGTAATTGTAGATAAGAGGCTATCATGGCACTCACACCTTGAGCAGGTATCGAACAGAGTCAAGAAAATGAGTTGGATTTTCCAAACTCTTAGACATGTTCTGCCACCGAAGCATAAACAAACTGTCGACCACCCTACTAATATTTTACTAGAAATATATACAACCAGAATGAAGCCAGAGAAGTGTGTCAGGATCGTAGCAAATGGAAATCCGTAGTCTCTGCCTACCCCTCTGGGAAACAGGCGTGAATCTATGTATGTATATATATATGTATATACAACCCTAGTACAGTCCATCTTACTGTACTGCATTCCTGTATGGGGACTATGGCGAGGTGCATCGAATACGAAATTTATTGAGGTAGAGCGAGCGAACGATCACTTTAATTTTTTTTTTTATTTTCTATTTATCTTTATTGATATTTAGAGGCTTAAAATCTAAACAAAGATTATGCTAGCCCCATTATAACCTAAATAAAATACAAGCGTCAAAGAAAGAGAAATATTAACTTCAGAGTTGAGTTCTGTTCAAATTAACAATAAATGTATAAATTTTGATAGCCTCTTTGCTGTAAGGTCTTGACAGAATAGATTGAAAAATACCTAACTGTAAAAGGTGGATATAATTCCGTAATTAAGGTTTCTCTTTCTTCCCTGTACCGAACACATTCCATCAATAAATGGTAAACATCTTCTACAATTCCACAACTATCACAATTGGGCTACTAGTTTTTTTCATTAAGAAACCAAATTTATTCAACGGCATGTGTCTAGCTCTTAACCTATGTGCTGTAACTATAAATTTCCTACTAATATTAAAATTG
This sequence comes from Catocala sponsa, assembly GCA_963564715.1. Taxonomy (NCBI): domain Eukaryota; kingdom Metazoa; phylum Arthropoda; class Insecta; order Lepidoptera; family Erebidae; genus Catocala; species Catocala sponsa. The sequence goes on along the minus strand of OY751356.1, from coordinate 407,802 downwards.
GTAAACCGGGGATGCGAGAAGGCTGACTTTGTATAGTTTTATACCATATACCTTTGTCTTGAGATTTAATTTCAAAATATCTTTGCCAATTTTTAAAGCAATTGTCACTAAATGTAGGTAAAATATCAAATATTGAAGGTTTATATAAATTAATGAACCGTTTATAATTGCATATTTGGCCAACATATCTACCTGCTCATTCCCCTGTAAACCGACGTGTGATGGCACCCACTGCAACTTCAATTGAACATTATTATTACTGAACCAACACATCAGACTTAAAATATCATAGGCAATCGAAGTATCAAAATCGGTTCACCCAGTCGAAAGTTATGAGGTAATAAACATTTAAAAAAAATACAGTCGATTTGAGAACCTCATCCTTTTTTTGAAGTCGGTTAAAAAGGAGAAAATACATAGTAGCTCAAGCACCGAAAACAAGAACTTATTTTGCTAGTATACAGTTTGATAAACGCTCTGCTCAACAAATAAAGGTTATCGATTTAATCACCTGAAATATTTCATGAAATTTCGTTTACGCGTTGTCACGAGTATAGAACAAAGTACTATTACTGATCTAAATAAACCTACATTGTGAGTATTGTATATATACGTATGTAAGTATACTTCCTTAGTTCCCAAAGTGGCCCAGGGGTCCACGGGAGACTCGACGGGGGTCTACGTTGGCATGACAAAAAATGGCGGTTCCCAATTCGTAAGCGTGGCCCACGAAAATTTATTTGCTTTCGATAGTGAAGAACTAAAATGTTGGCTTGACTTCACCTATCAGTGTAGGCAGCAGCCCGCCTGCCGTGGTAGATTCAGGCCCAAGAATAAAAAAAAAATGCCAAGCAATATGGTAGAAATGTAGCTGTCTACCGGAACCAGCTAAATTTTGAAAGTGGTCTATGAGAAAAATAGTCTGGGCACCTCTGGCTTAGTTGGAGACCGTTGGACTACCAGGCAAAGGTCTTCAGCTCGATTCACGGTCAACTCACTTTCGAAGTGATGTACGTATTAAATAGTTAATGATCGCTCGCTTCAACGGTGAAGGAAACATCGCGAGGAAACCTGCATGTCTGACAGTTCTACGTAATGTTCTCGAGGATATGTGAAGTGTGCCAACACCCACTGGGGTGGCGTGCTGGACTATGGTAACCCTTCTCACACTGAAAAGAGGTCGATGTCCAGCAGTGGGACAGAGTTTGATACAGAGCTGATATTATTGTTTTAGTGGAACTACATTCCGTCTGATGTGTCTCTTTCGATGTTACAGATACAAAGGAGTTAAGAGAAGAGTTTAAAATGCCTGTGTACGGTGAGAACACATGTTTAGGGAGGAATTTCAATACAATCTGGTTCGTTGGGACGTCCTTAGTGGTAGTCCTTTTCTTAGTGCATATGACATTGAAACTTTTAAAACAGTATGATCTCTTTTAAAGATTTGGATTAAAATATTGGAACTGATGTGATCTTTTCTTTTTTTTGTGATTATTGTTAGACAACGATCCACCCCACCTTCGCACGGTAGTACAATTGTCACCTTAACAATTTATACACTTAAGTCTTCCATATAAGTCACTCTATCTATTGGTGAAAACCGCATTAAAATCCGTTCAGTAGTTTTCGAGGTTATCGCGAACAGACAGACTTACTGACGCAGCGGGGGTCTTTGTATTACAATATTTATAATATACTAGCGACACGCCCCGGCTTCGCACGGTAGTACAACACCTTAACAAATTATACACTTGAACCTTCCTTATGAATCACTCTGTCTATTGGTAAATACCGCATGAAAATCCGTTCAGTAGTTTTTGAGTTTACCGCGAACAGACTTATAGACAGACGCGGCAGGGGCCTTTGTTTTATAATATGAAGAGCCGGCTTATTCTTTCAAATTCAATGCAGCTACTGGGAATTAAACATAAACTACAATGAGAAATAAAATATTGATAAACATATTACTTTATGCGCGCGGCTTCGTTTGAGACCAGTACTTTTGTTTGAATGGAACAGTCGCAAGAGGAAGACCTAGGCGAACGTTTCTCGATCAGATCGGAGGCGTTCTCGACAAAGGCCAGGTTAAGAGCTCCTTGAACCGACGGGCGCGTATGAGGAATGTGATGAAAGTGAATGAAGCCAGAGAAGTGTGTCAGGATCGTAGCAAATGGAAATCCGTAGTCTCTGCCTACCCCTCTGGGAAACAGGCGTGAATCTATGTATGTATGTATGTATGTTCTGGATGAAACGTACCCTTTGTCTTTTTCTGTACCCCTAACAACGTGCATACGAGTTTTCATGATGCTCGGTCGAGCAGTTAGCGCCTGAAATTATGTCTTATTACTATTTTTTTATTTTTATTTTTTATTATATATATATAATTTTGTGTTGTGAGATCTTGTATTAGGTACATTATCTGTGTCCGTGTGTAAAGTTGATATTATTCTGTTTATAGGTACATTATATGCATTTTTTATATTTTCTTTGATTATATTATATATGGTTTATATCCGTGAGTCACTAAAGGACCCAGTTGAAAACCAGCGTGAGGCTTTCGTCTGACACATGCTGAACTGGGCCCTATTTGACACTACTGTTGACACTTTATATGTATTTTGTTTATTTTTCTGTTTTGGTTTAGTTTCGCTAAGTTTATGTTTGTATTTAAGTATTTCTTTTTATTTTATACTTGTTATTATGTGTTTGTGGTATGTGTCAAATAAATATCTTTTTCTTTCTTTCTTTCTTTTCTTGAAAGCGTAAAGGTCGTAGCCGACTTATACAACACCGGTCCAACACAGCTCCCGCACAGCTAAGCCAAACGGAGAGGCCACTACCGGCTGTCCACGCCCCGACAGCTAGCAGGCAACCAGCTGTCCCCGCGCTTACCGCTAGCAGTCGACTACACTGTCCACGCGCCGACCGCTTACGCTTTTCGCGACAGACACGTACATCGCGCGGGCCGCCCGGCGCCCGCTTGAAGCGCGCGGTAAGCGTGGCTTCAACTATCGAGTGGTACGATGGCGGTAAACTCGCTTACAGCGAGCTGTTTGCTAATTTGTGATATATTACGTGAAGCGAAAACTTTGGATCCCTTTTTACGAAAATTGGGCGGACGGAGGAGTATGAAATTTCGCACACTTATAGTTTATACAGAGAAGAAGTGACGAAAGCTAATATTTTTTTAAAATTACGATTAGAAATACATTAATATAATGAAAAAACACTATACGCACACAACCATGCAATTGACCACGCAGTGGAAGCGCGTAACTATGGTTACATATATCAATATATAATGACATATATTAGTAATATCTTACAGACAAGCTTTGGTCGAATTTCGAGCACTAGGCAAGCGCTAGTTAATATAAATGATGTCTACAGCGGACGCCCTAAAGCTCAAATTTCTATTAACATTATTTTGCCGCGTGGGAGCCGTGTTGTATAAAACTAAGCGTCCACAGGTCGGTACCGCACGCATCGCATTTAACGGATCGTAGTATTCTTAGTATATAAAGTCAGACAGACAAATGCGTCCACTGATCCGCATTGTAGGGATCGCACATCGGCAATGCCGACACCGATGCTCCGAAAGGCAACTTTTGCGACGCGTGCCGATGACGTCATACGGAATGCCGATCAGTGGACACGGCCCGCGCGCTAACTACGACATTTTTTTTGAAGTGAAACTTCTTTATCGACGTATGGGAGAAATTTTGTAGCAGTGTAAAAAAAAATCGTCACGTTTTTTGGTTACGCGAGTTACCACGGCATAACAACACCTTTATGCCGACGTTGCAGCCTATACGACAGTTTGCGCCATGTCAATTAGCTGATACATTATTTTCATTTTATTATTTGTAATTAGATTTAAGTTAGTCTTGTAACAGTTTTTATTGAGTAAACATTGTACTTTGATAAATAAATATTTTTTTAACTTATTTTCCGTTCGCGATAACTTAACTGGCGCAGTCGGTAGGATCGCGGCACGCTTATCTCGAATACATCTCTTTGGGAAAAGCTGTGACGGTTCTCAAATCGTACCCTCGCGATCCGTAAAGAACGTACGGGCGATCGGACACCTTATAGCAGAATCTCTGGAGCAATAGAGGAGCTGCTGCGGCTGACAAGACTCCACAGGCGATGCAGAGATCACTCTGGTAAGTACTCTCGTACCATTCAAGTGTTCCTTGCTCTATTTCCTGTGTTATTATTAGTATACTATATTTCCTTATATTTTGTATATTGTGTGTGTCTGTCTATAAGCTAGAATCGCGCTAGGCATTCCATATAATTCATTCAAATTGTATTGTCGAAAGTTATAAAACATAATTATTACAAATAGATACTAAATCGGTGCACAAACGCATTGCTATAAACTCATTGAATAAAAGTGCAATTGTACACTCCCATTGTTCTCGTGCTATCCATTGTTTTAATTTATTAATTTTATACCTAAGTAAATATGTCTCTAAAGGATTGTGATAATGCTCATTTTAAAATACTTACGGGCTTAATGCCTAAGTACGATGGCAATCCAAAACGTTTGAATTATTATATTAGAGAGGTAGAAAACATACTGTGCTTAATGGATGAGGCAGATCGTGCACACCCGGCATTGATATGTTTAATTAAGAGTAAGTTAAGTGGAACGGCAATTGATGCGATTGCATATGATGAGAATTTAAGTAATTGGGAGTTGATAAAACATGCCTTAGTACGACGTCTTAGGGAACCGCGTAACGAGATTCAAGTTATACAGGAACTAACGCGCACTAGGAGGCAAAGAAATGAGGATGCTGAAAGTTTCGGTAAACGTTTACGAGACCTTTTAGATACATTGTACTCAATAGGCGAACATATCAATAAATCATATTACGAGAAAATGGTTATTGAACAATATGTGAATCAACTCGAATTCCAAGTGTCAATAGGGGTCAAAATCACTAGACCAGAGACGCTAGAACTAGCGATAATAGCAGCTAGGCAGGAAGAAAATAGACTTGCATATAACAGATCAACTGTTAGTTCATTTAATAACCCTTCTACATCGCAAGCAAAACCAAAGGAATTACCTAAGTCTAATACTAATAACAATAATTCATTCCGTAACTTCATTAATAGTACACCTAGGTCGCATCCTAACTTTAACAACCCTTCAACTAGTTTCCAAAACCCTTACGGTTCGAATAACATTACCCCTCCGCAAAATAGCTTCGGTCCTAAGCAGCATCCGCAGTGGGTACAGCCCTGGAATAATAAGCCTTCATCAGGTAACTTTAGACCTAATACGTCTAGGAATAACAGTGATAACTTCAGGCATCAGCAGAACATACCTAAACAACAGGTAAACCCTCCACAGCGAGTATCTGATGTGACTATGCGTTCAGTTAACAAACCCGCAACACCACAGATCGCAACTCAAGAACTCTTCTACACGCCGACTCATTTAGATCAAATGCAGCCTTTCTATGACGAAGGTGAGTGTTACAATTATAATAATATCAATAATAATCTCGCAGACTCAGAGCCGTGTGATAACGAGGCAGAGGTAAGTTACGATCAGGATTTTCTCTCAGGAGAGGATCAAGACGACCAGAGCTAGTTAAAATAAACATCCAATATAAGGATTATTTACCCTATATTGAATTGCCCGAATTTAATGGTAAGTTTTTAATAGATACAGGTGCTAGTCGATCTTCTATAGCATCTGATGTAATTTTTGGTACTATGTTTGAAAACTGTATAGAAATAGAACCATTTCAAATAGTAACTGCTCATGGTACATCTCTACATAATCAAGTTGTTTATCTCCCTTTACCGCCAGCGTTTAACTGTGACTTAAAGCATAAATTTTTAATATTCGACTTAGACCCAAAATACAAAGGCGTTATTGGATGTGATTTATTAAAACTATTAGAATGTAACATTGATCTTAATAATAATGTCTTACGTACATCTACTGCTAACATACCGATTCATTTTAGTTATCCCGTTCAAAAGATTAAGGTTGAACCCAAATGTGAGAAAATTATTACCGTTAAAACACACTACACAGATGGTCAATATATACATGATAATTTTTATTGGTCAGATCGTTTAGTTTCGCCGGCAGCTATTATTAACGTAACTAACGGTTTATTTAAAACATCTGTAATTAATTTTAACGATGAAAAGAAATATATACCAAATAAATCTTTGATATCGTTAGAAAAGTATCTGGAACCTGAAATAAAAAACACATATAGATTAAATAACATGCAAATAAATAATGTAGATGAGGAACTTTGTGAAAATCTTAAGAAAATACGTACCGGGCATATGAATGAAGAAGAGAGACGCGAAATCACTAAGCTGTGTTATCAATATAGAGATCTGTTTTATTCTGAAAATTTACCCCTTACCTTTACACACGCAGTTAAACATGAACTTAGACTTACCGATAATAATCCTATATTTGTACGTAGTTATAGACAAGCCCCACAACAACGTAACGAAATTCGTAAACAGGTAGATAAGTTGTTACAGCAAGGCATCATTAGAGAAAGTATATCCCCTTGGTCATGCCCCGTGCATATTGTGCCTAAAAAGGCCGATGCCTCCGGGAAGGTTAAGTGGAGACTGGTAATCGATTATAGGCGGTTGAACGAACGTATTGTCGAAGATAAGTACCCTTTGCCAAATATCCATGACATTTTAGATAGATTAGGTCGCGCTCAATATTTTACCACCTTAGATTTGGCCAGTGGCTACCATCAGGTCGAAATGCACCCAAACGATATTGAGAAGACGGCATTCACAACTGAAAGAGGGCATTATGAATTCCTTAGAATGCCCTTTGGCTTAAAAAATGCACCAAGTACATTTCAACGCCTTATGGATCACATTCTGAGAGGAATAGATAATGTTTATACGTATTTGGATGACGTAATCATTATATCAACCAGCCTCCAGCAGCATACTGAAAAGCTCAAACAGGTTTTTGAAAGATTCAGAACCCACAATTTAAAAATACAGCTAGATAAATCGGAATTCGTACAGAAGCATGTAACATTTTTAGGACACGAACTAACAGATGAGGGCCTTAAGCCAAACAAAGATAAAATCAAAGCCGTTCTTAATTTTCCATTACCAAGTACACAGAAAGATATTAAATCCTTTTTGGGACTTGTTGGTTATTATAGAAAATTTATAAAAGATTTCGCCAAATTAACTAAACCAATGACAGTATGTCTTAAGAAAAATCATAAAGTAATTCATTCCCCAGATTTTATAGAAGCGTTTAATAAGTGTAAACAGATCTTAACTAACGCTCCAATATTACAGTACCCAAACTTTAATGAACATTTCATTTTAACCACAGATGCATCAGACATAGCTTTAGGCGCAGTTTTGTCTCAGGGCATTGTTGGCTCTGATAAGCCAGTCGCGTTTGCATCTCGTACCTTATCTGAAACGGAAACCAGATATTCCACTATAGAAAAAGAACTTTTGGCTATAGTTTGGGCAGTCAAGTACTTCAGACCCTACCTTTATGGTAGAAGGTTTACAATATATACAGATCACAGGCCTCTTACATGGTTAATGTCATTAAAAGATCCAAATTCCAAATTGACTAGATGGCGCTTAAAACTCGCGGAATACGACTACAATGTTGTATACATAAGGGGTCTCCAAAATACAAACGCGGACGCTTTATCTCGTGCTAAGATATTTCACCATGGTATAGACTCATTAGCAGTAAACTTAGATGACAATAACGATGACGACATAATTAATAGAATTTTTGATCGTGCAAGAGAAGCTGCAAACGAGCAGACTAATAACCAAAATAACGTTAATCCACCCGAAAACCCAAGTATCCCCGAATCTCAGACAGGTACCGTATCTGATAGTATGAGTATAGTATCTCAAAACCCGGAACTAGTTTCAACCAACCACACCCAACCAGATAACGAAAATAGAGGCATACCTATTATAGCAGACGCAATAGATAGGCAGTTAAAACAATTTCACATAAGATCAACACCCGGATCCACATATAGAGTAGATAATAGATCTACAAGTACAAGAAATGTTATCAAAGATGTCTTTATTCCTATTAACAACACAGAAGCAGAAATAATACGATTCCTAAAGGAACATACAGTAGCCGATAGAGTTTTTCATTGTTACTTTCATAGTGATGAACTATATTACGCATTTTCTAGAGTTTATACAACGATATTTAATAACCGTGGCCCAAAATTAATAAAGTGTACCTCACGCGTAACCTTAGTTGAAAATAGATCTGAACAAAATGAAATCATTAAGAAATATCATGAAGGTAAAACGGCACACCGCGGTATTCAGGAAACTTATAAGCAAATTCATCGTAATTACCATTGGCCCAATATGTTACTTACAATACAGAGCTATATTAATCAATGCGACACATGTTTAAAAGCAAAGTATGAAAGAAACCCTCTTAAACCTCCGTTAGCCCTTACTGAAACACCTACTAAGCCCATGGAACATTTATTCATGGATCTATATTCAACAGGCGGAGCAACCTTTCTTACTGTAATTGATAATTTTTCAAAATTCGCACAGGCATCTCCTTTAAGCGCAAGTAGCAGTGTTCATATAGCAGAAGCATTAATTAAAATTTTCTCAGTATTAGGTTTACCATGTAAAATAACTACAGACTCTGACAGTAAGTTTGATAATGATGTTATTAAAGAAATATGTGATTTGCATAATATAAACATTCATTTTACTACGCCATATAATCCCAATTCAAATTCGCCAATCGAACGCTTTCATTCTACCATAGCAGAAATAGTTCGTATTCAAAGAATGACTAATAAAGATGACCCCATACAATCCATAATGATGTACTCGGTTATAGCCTACAATAATGCAATCCATTCAGCTACAGGATACACACCTCACGAGTTACTATTTGGACACACAGTCTCTAGAAACCCACTAGAATTATTTTACCCAAAAGAATTTTATCAAGATTATGTTATTAAACATCGTACAAACGCTGAAGCCGTTCAAGAATGTGTCTCAGCTCATATGTCTAAAAATAAGGAACAGGTTATCGCTAAAAGGAACCAGGCAGCTGAAGAAATCATGTTCAAGGTAGGTGAGACTGTATATAAACAGGTAGCAAAGACGGCGCGCAGCGACAAAACGAAGCCAGTATTCAAAGGACCCTACAAGATCATCCACTTACATCCAAATAACATCGCCGAGATAATAGGTAACCACCCTAACTCTAAGTCAATTAGGGTTCACTTCAAGTTATTACGTAGGCCTCATCTTGTTGCAGGACCCTCGTCGCAGGAGCCGTCGTGCTCTACACGTCAGCCACCGTAAACATAAAATCTATAGATAACGGAAATGGCATCCTATTGCTTAAGGAAGGACAGATTCTTAAGCAAGATAATTACTTTAGTTTAGCTTGTATTTATAATATAACTAGTTTACGTGTTACATCTATGAAGTTAATGTCTTTATATGCAAGCACTAGAGCTGCGGAAGGCTTAACGTTCGGAGAGCTACATAAGACTTACAAAGACCAAATACAATATAATCTAAATATAATTAGTAAAAAGTTGCAATTTTTGTCACCTCCAATTAGAAAGAAACGTGGTATTATTAACGGTTTAGGTTCAGTTGTTAAAGCCATTACAGGAAATCTTGACAATGAAGATGCGATTAAATTTGAAAACGACATATCTAATATTAGAAACAAAATCAACCATATTGAAAGCTCTCAAAAGAAGTCTTTAGTATTAGCAGAAAATACAATAGATGAGTTTAGTAACCAGATAAACAAATTAGACGATAATCAGAAACATTTGACAGAATTTCTTAAAAATCTTACCAGAGATCGTAATAATGTTAATAACCATTTACATTTCCTAGATGTATACGTACAGATAGACTTTAGCTTACAGATAATTTTAGATAAATTAATGATTTTAGAAGATGCAATGACGTTTGCTCGATTAGGTACTATGCATCCCAGTATTATTGATTCTCAAAATCTTATTGCCGAATTAACTAAATTATATAAACGATATAGTTTTAAGCCAGTATCTGAAATAAACATAAGTAACATAAATATAATAGAAAAATCTATTAATGTTAAAGCATATAGTACAGCACATTCAATTAACTTTATTCTAGAAATCCCATCTATCTCTCCTGAAATATACGACCTTATACATCTTTATTCCATTCCTGATAAAAATAACCTTACTATTATGCCAAAATCCAAATACCTTGCACTTGGGAACGATGAGTACACTTACCTGACAGAAACCTGCGATCCACTTACTGATGGCAGCCAACTCTGCAAGACTCTGGAAACAAGAAAAATGGACGATACCGAAGACTGCATCGTAGCCCTCATACAACACAGAAAAGCCATCTGCACACACGCCAAGATGAACCTCGCTAACGGCAAGATACAGAAGATTGGAGACAGCAGCTGGTTAGTGGTGCTGAAAGAAGAACAAGTTATTCGAACAGAATGCAACTCCAAGACAGAATACAAGCGAGCAGCCGGAGTGATCCTAATTTCACTAACAGAAGATTGTAAGATCTATATGATGAACACAACACTTACAACGCACACCAGTACAATAGCCATAAATGAAATCATTCCATTGCCTAAGCAACAGACAGTACCAGAAGAAACGATAAGGTTCGAGCTACGACTAGAAGAAATATCTCTAGATAATATTCACGAACTTATCAACCGAGCGAATGACATCTCTGCAAACAACGACGTAAACTGGCCCTTGATTATCGCTACACCCAGTTGGACAACGTTGCTGCTCTACACCCTCTTGATAGCAGCAGCAATATGGAAATTATATCGATGGAAATATGCAGCGTTCCAGCGAGATCAGAACACTAGGACGCCCAAGGATTTCGATGGTAGCGAGGACGCTACCGGCAGCAGTACCTGCTTCCGTCTTAAGGAGGGAGGAGTTACCACGGCATAACAACACCTTTATGCCGACGTTGCAGCCTATACGACAGTTTGCGCCATGTCAATTAGCTGATACATTATTTTCATTTTATTATTTGTAATTAGATTTAAGTTAGTCTTGTAACAGTTTTTATTGAGTAAACATTGTACTTTGATAAATAAATATTTTTTTAACTTATTTTCCGTTCGCGATAACTTAACTCGCGCCATGTTGCTTTTTTATCACAGTTTAGTATAGTGACGTAAAGAATATAATGTAATATATTTATAATAATAACAACAATATATTAGTTTTGAAGTTTGGTTTGAAATAAGAATAACAATATATTAATTTGAAAGTGATAAAATAAAAAGACTTATTCAAATTTAAGTGAATTTACAAGAAAAGTGAGAGTGATTATATATTTCGTTTTATAAATTCAACACGTATGAGCATGATTTTAATATTTATTTGAGGTTAACCTCACTTTTTGATTGTAAGTATCAGTGAATGTATATAAATCTGTTAAAATTAGTTAAAGTTGATATGTCGTAAAGAAGTTTCACTTCTTACCTGTGTACTCTGGTACACACACACATTTTTTTTAGATTTTTTTGCCTTTTCTTCCTCTTCTGCTAACAAACAAGCAATAACGACAAATTGTTCTTCTTCGCTTTCCTCCATTCTCACAAACACACGTACGATCACTAAGAAAATCCGAATGAAACTGACATCGGTAATCCGATTGTTTATACTTGCGTCGGCAATCCGATCGCTGCCGATACAGTGGATGTAGTATCAAAAAATAATGCGTTTGATGCGTACGATACCGACGTGTGGACGCTTACCTTAAGCCGGCTGCGAACTTAACAAACAGCATCATATTCGCACTTATAATATTTGTTAAGAAGTCATATATCCTACTGTCAGACATTCTACACGCGCAGTCTGTGGGTTCACTACACGCAGAGGTCTTACAGCGCTTTGCGTGTTCAACATAATAACGCGTTCAGGATGCTGGGCTGCCGCGCTATTGCAGCGCTTCTGGGATGTTTGCGGAGGCAAGGGTAGACGGTTTCCATGTCATTATCCGCAAACGGTGTGCTTCCCTGCTACGCAGAATGCGTGGTAGTTCACACAGCTTGTTGAGCACATTGTGTGATCGGTGGGACAGTCCGATGTTGTGACGCTGGATGCGACTGCGCACGACGTAGACAGTGTCCAGAAACCGGGTCTGTCTCATCATGTTACGTGTGAAATTGATATGTTACTAACACTAGGTTAAAGGTTTTGTCTGTTACTAAGACTTTATGTACCCTGGTCTGCAATAAATATTTATTTCTAGCTATTGCCCGCGGCTTCGCTCGCGTTAATTTAGAATTTGACAATCAATTCGGGTTGTACTCTGCTTGTAATAATATAATTCAATCATGATTCGAAAGAAACATGGCGCCATCTATTATATTATCATAAGAATGTTTTTGTTGTTTTCCTCGGGAACAATAATTTTTTTCGGGATGAAAGGTAGCCTATGTCCGTTTCTGTACACCTGACAACGTATATGCAAAATTTCAGGATGATCGGTTCAGTGGTTTAGGCGTGAAAAGGTAACAAACAAACAAACTCATTTTCGCTTTTATAATATTAGTTAGGAGTTAGGATAGGATTGTAGTCAAAAATTATTTATTCATATAGGTCACAAAGTAACACTTATGAACGTCAAAGTCTATTGGTTAGTGAGTTCTAAAGGCCCACGGCTTTATTTCCTTTGGGAGAAGGATTAGCTGAAGGTGTGTTACCTGCACCCACATTGGATGCGATAAATTTAGGTCATACGAGTAGTAGAGCCTCGCTGATGTCAGCATGAATGGGCCGACTCGACCGAGGAAGGACTCCCTCTCACAGAATAACGACGTGAAATACCAGTGTTCCTACTGTTGTCTTTCGTTCGGTGAGTGAGAGTGCCGGAGACCTAATTACTCCCTTTCCCCCATTCCCGCTCCCTCTCCTTCCCACTTCCTTTCCAAAAGGGTCGGCAACGCGCAAGTGATACCTCTGGTGTCGCAGGCGTCTACAGGCTACGGTGACCACTTACCATCAGGTGGGCCGTATGCTTGTTTGCCACCTTAGTAGTATAAAAAAATATATATGAGCTATTGATGTCTACTGAGCACATATTAAACTTAAAATAGTTTGCTGAACCGGAAATCGAATGTGGATCATGATCATGAATTGTGACGCTGTACTAATAATAATAATATCAGCCCTGTATTAAACTGTCCCACTGCTGGGCACGGCATCTTCTCACTGTGAGAAGGGTTAGGCCATAGTCCACCACGCAGCTCCAGTGCGCGATGGCAGACTGCACATATCTTTAAAAAAAAAAAAATTTTGAGGTCAACCAACAACTGCTTACACCAATACATCGATCAGACCTTACAGATAAGGTAACATAGTTCAGTGCAACAATTAATTATAGGTTAGCACCGCAATGACATGCATTTGATACGGATCTAGTTACTTCATTGAATTATATAATATTAATTTGAAAAAAAAAAAGATTTTTAAGAAAAATTATGTGATAATTTGAAGTCGCTTACATTATAAATATTGATAATTAATACAGTTCAAAAATGGAAACAAAATATCTTCTAGAACATTACGTAGAACTGTCAGACATGCAGGTTTCCCCACGATGTGTTCCTTCACCGTTACAGCGAGCGATCATTAACTATTTAATACGCACATCACTTCGAAAAGTCAGAGATGCGCGCTAGAGATCAAACTTGGGACCTCTGCGTGGTAGCCCAACGGTTTCCCACTAGGCTATCGCTGCTTTATGGATAACTAGCTTTTGCGCGCGGCTCCGCCCGCGTGGTACCTACATCAATAAATAGTAGCCTATGTCCTTCCCCAGATTTTAAACTATATCTGTACCAAATTTCATCTAAATCGGTTGAGTAGTTTAGCCGTGAAAAGGTAACAGACAGACAGACAGATAGACAGACAGAGTTACTTTCGAATTTATAATATTAAAGATAAAGATAAAGATAAAGATACTTTTATTTGCAAAAACATGTGTGAATAATAATACATTGACATGCTTATTATAGATGTTAGTTTACATGATTAGAACAACATGTTTTACCATGATTGGCGTACAAATATTAATTTTATGATGATGTTGGTTTGACGATTATACAATAATAATATTAATTTAAATTATAATTTATACTATTACAGAACATGAAATAACATTACAAATGAATTAAAATTTAAATAAAAGTTAACAATTATTTACCAAATAAGAATATGCATCTAAATAGAATTGTCATTCAAAAATTCATCTATATTAGTAAGGATTATCAGTTTAAAATGTAACATGCAAACCATGATTTTCTGTTTAACGGTTAGATATACTCGTTAAAGTTGGCAACGAAGATTATTGTTCCTTTGGAACATTTTTCAGTGATGACGAACTAATTTATTGAACAGAAAATTGTTAATGATTGAATTAAATTTATGTTTCTATCATCATTATTTATTCCTATCGGAACACTTTACGATCTGTTATAATTATAACCCTATATTGAAACCTAACTTGATGACATGGCCCTCAGTCATACGCCTCAGCATTTATGGTAGGTCAGCAGTTTGACCATTGACGAGACAGCTAGTCCGTATTAAACTCACGTCTATTCTCAGCTCTCGCGGACTTCGGTTGCCTAAGGGTCCTCTCCACTTTTTATACGTTCTTCAATAAATAGTTTAGTTTATTATAATGTTTTTTTTTAAAACAACCTCGGAGAGGGACCCTATAACAGATCGCAATAGAACTTTAAATGCTGGTGCTATAAAAACTAATATTCCCACCGGAACATTTTTATAAGCATGCTCTACTACACTATTCCAACCGGAACATTTTGAAATTTTGCCAGAATATTCAAATCAAATCAAATCCAAACTTTATTGTGCAGAACATGAGTAGGTATAAAAGCTCTTACAATTATATTTATTAGTCTCATCACAGCAGAATAATGCTGTCACAGCACCACGCAAAATTAACACAAGAAATAATATGGATTACATTCAGAAAATTATAATAATAATAATAATATTCTATCACATGCATACAACATCATCTAGCCCAAACTAAGCAGAGCTTGTACTATGGGTACTAGACAGTAGATAAACATACATATACACTTTTTTTTTGTACATACATTCATATTATACATAGAAACACCCAGACCAAGCCAAACATCCATGTTCATGCACAAATATGTTTGACTTGTGCCGGAATCGAACGCGCGACCTCAGGCGTGGCAGTCGGATACACTAACCATGATTATATTGTTATCACTTGAATATGAATTAAATTAAATTAAACATTGTGCTGGACTGTGGCGTAAACGTTCTCACAGTGAGAAGAGGCCCGTGCCCAGCAGTGGGACAGTTTAATACAGGGCTGATATTATTATTATACTGTGATCAAGTGTCTACGTATGTATAATCCTCTATCCTTTTTCATTTACAGGTATTAAATGAGATGCAACAACAGAAGGAGAAAGAGATGAAGCAAGCCACGAGGGCTCCTCTAAGCGTGCCGCATGGCAGCCCGTTTCGAGTTAAGGGGCCTGTGTATGGGATGGATGGGTGGCTGGGCAGAAACCTCACTACAATCACAATGATGATGGTCGGAGGTCTGACTGGAGTCACTACAGGAGCACTTATTTGGTGTCTGCTCCGAACCTATGCGTCATAAACTTTTTGAAATATTTTGTGTTTAATTTCAAATAGATATCCTGTCATTTGACAAAATCGAACCACAGCTTCATGTTAAACGTTAGGTTAACTTATACTTGGTAAAGTTATAACTTTACAAACTATATTTATTGTAAACTAGCTGTCGCCTAGTGCTCGAAATTCAACCAACTGATATAATAATATATTATGTCATGTCATTATATATTGATATATGTAACCATAGTTACGCGCTTACACTGCGTGTGTCAAATGCATGGTTGTGTGCGTGTAGTGTTTTTTCATTCATTTAATGTATTTATTATACATATTTTATATAAATATTAGCATTCGTCACTTCTTCTCTGTATAAACTATAAGTGTGCGAAATTTCATACTCCTCCGTCCGCCCAATTTTCGTAATAAGGGGATCCAAAGTTTTCGCTTCACGTATTAATATATAGATAACTAATTTGACTAAAAATTGAAATACAACATTTTATTATATCAAAACATCATTTATAGACCAGGGTCGATAATTTTTGAAACCAAAAAAAAATAATAGTAGGGTGAAACCCATTGGAAAAGGAAGAGAATAAGTATAACAAAAATTAAAGGAAAAATAATTTACGGGCGATCTGAGCTCGGGAAGTGGGTGGGGTGGGCGGTTTATCTCGATTTCCGGCAAAACTAGAAGTCCTATGGAAAAAAATTTAATAGCAAAGTTGTAGGTAATAAAAAGATCTAAAACTTTTGTATTTACACTTTTTTCACATAACCTCAAAATTTATGTGAAATTCAAATAACCAAGTTTTTGGTTTTTATTTTTATCTTTTGCAAAAAGATTATTTTTTTCTCGAAATTTGGTGAAAACTTACCTTTTTATGTCCAAAACACACTGAATTTTTTTCGATTTAAAATATTTATTTTTGCAGCTTATTTTGACTTAATATCGAAAAAGCACCCTAATTTTCAATCGAAAATTCACCCGTCAAAATATCCGCTTTTTTTAAAAAGTCGTGGGGTTTTTTGTTCTTTGAAATCTCTACTTTCTGATGGTGTAAAAAAACTATACATTACTGGGTGGTCCCAGTTGCCGGATTGCTTCCTAAATAAATACAAAAATCTATTGTTCAAGCCAAAAGCAGTACAGTCAAAAATCAAAAATATCATTGGCTTGAACAATAGATTTTTGTATTTATTTATGGGTGGTCCCAGTTGCCGGAAGAAAAATATTAAAATTAAATGGATCCGGCAACTGCGACCGCGGTCCGAGTTAATTGCGGTCCCAGTCGCCAGAATCCTCTAAGCGTCGAGGGGAAAAACCCACCGCACGCCTTCCTTAAGCTGGCCGCATACATACGTTTTCCGAATTCGATTTCCTAACACGTAATCTCGATTCGGAATTCCGTGAGACTAGCGCACACGTTAGTTTTTTTTCATTCGGAATGTATACTGTCAGTACGGATAGTGATAGCGTAGTGTACGCACGTCGATGGACGACGATGATTTATTAGCGAGTGCATTTCAATAGTAAACAATTATAACAATATTTAACAGTTATCAACAATAATAAAACAACATTAAATAAAACAAACATATTTAAACGAAATTATGTGAATAGTATGAACTATACCTCTTTAAATACCTGCTCCCAGGCCAAATCTATACTAATATAATAAAGCTGAAGAGTTTGTTTGTTTGTTTGAACGCGCTAATCTCAGGAACTACAGGTCCAAATTAAAAAATTATTTTAGTGTTAGATAGCCTATTTATCGAGGAAGGCTATAGGCTATATAACATCACGCTACGACCCAAGGGGGCGGCGCAGTAACGATAAACGCGGGGGAAACCGCGGGAACATCTAGTCTTTTATATCTCTGTTGTGGTAGTCCTTGTCATGTATATTCCACAAGCAAGGGTATTTTTCAATAGACAATATTAATGTTTCTACCTCACACATTATAAGTATCGTTTACGTACGTACGATGCGCGCAGCGCGGGCGCGGTTCCGAATGAGAATTTCCGAACGTGTGCGCCGACACAAACAAAATGTATGCAAGGGCTGCATTCCGCATGACGTCATTAGGTTTTTTCCGAATGGTTTCTCCGAACGCACGGGTTTGCATTCGAAACGTACATACGGAATCTTTTCCGTTCGGAGAGAAAGCGGACGTGTGCGGCAGTTAGTGTATTTTATATTGATTCCATACATTCGGAGCTCCGAATATGGAAAACGAATTCGGAAATCGAATTCGGAAAACGTATGTATGCGGCCAGCCTTATACTGGGTGTATGGGACGGTGTATCGAAAACTGAAATAGTAGATTGAGACCATTATTCTGAGTTAGAAATGGTTAAATAATATTTCTACGAACGATTAGACTGACCGCCCAAGAGTTGTAGAAATGTTAAGACTGCCGAAGGTGGCGCGGAGTTAGTGCTTCTGAATGAGGAGGAATGGAGAACAGTAACAAATGCGTGTCATTAGAGCGTGGCGATGATGCGTATTCGTCATTAAATCGTACTTTATTTGTTAAACTATTTACCCAATCGCAGCGAACACGAGCTGTCTCTGTGAGAGAAATGGAATCGTTATGTACAAATTTAAAAATAGATACATTAAACATAAACATATCTTTATTTCTCTCACCACAATATTATGTTACGTAATTGCTTATAATTATTACATAGCATTCGTTTATTGTGGGAGACTGGTGCCTAAACTAGGCGTTAGCCTGTAGTTCAGGCCACCAGGCCTCCACCCCGGTATATTTAATTTGCATATAAACAGTTCAGTGTAGTCTGTACTATGAGCCAAGTATGATGTTTAATCTATTACAAGTGGTGTCTTTGATTAGTAAGGTTTTGTGTGCGTGTGCGTGTGCGTGTGCGTGTGCGTGTGCGTGTGCGTGTGCGTGTGCGTGTGCGTGCGTGCGTGCGTGCGTGCGTGCGTGCGTGCGTGCGTGCGTGCGTGCGTGCGTGCGTGCGTGCGTGCGTGCGTGCGTGCGTGCGTGCGTGTGTGTGTGTGTGTGTGTGATAAGAGACGATAATAATTTCGAAATAATTAAAGAGCTATCTCAACATATAAATAAATCGCCTAAGTGGTCCGGACCCCGCTTATGCGTACTAAAAGGCGTTAAAAAGATTTTAGATGACGATACAAAGAGAGTTATTTTAAATGATTATCACATTGTTCCCACTAGCGGACACGCGGACACGCCGCGATACGACGTATTCCTAAAAAGTATTTTTGGTCAGGATTAGAGCGCGATGTTACAAACTTTGTAAAGAAATGTATAGTGACCATCACGTAACAAGAACGCTGACCGTTTACCTGCGCACTGAGCGATTTATCGACCAAATTGGCGGTATGAAGGCGCGGGACGGGGGGCGGTCCGGCAGTACGTCTATGCGCGCACGCTACTGGTTCCTCAGTTGACCCACGCATCCCCTCCACTGTCGCTCAGCGTTCTATTTACGTGACGGGACCTATACTAAATGTCAACTATACAAATACTTAAATACTCGGTCCGCTTCTGTTTATCATATACATAAACGATCTTCCAATAATAACACCCCATCAATCTATACTTCTTGCTGATGACATTTCTGTAATTATACCTATGAATGACATTAATAGTAATTTTAATACAATTTTAAATAATACAGTTGAATCAATAATGACATGGCTTCAATCCAATAATCTATGTGCTAATATAACCAAAACAAAATTTATAAAATTCAGTAATTATAAGACACCACATGAAACATTAAATATCACGTACCGAGGTGAAAATCTATCCATAGTAATTGATACGAAATTTTTAGGTATATACATAGATCAACACTGTAACTGGAAAGTACATGTCCAAAACGTATGTACCAAACTAAATAAATTTGTATTTGCACTCAGAAACCTACAGTACATTGCAGGAAAACCTGCGGCGCAAATTGCTTATTACGGATACGTGGAATCAATACTACGATATGGATTGATATTATGGGGACACTCGACAGACATAAATAAGGCCTTTATTTGCCAGAAAAAATGCATACGAGCCTTGTGTAACGTGGAACCACTAGATTCATGCCGACCACTGTTTAAACATAACAAAATACTCACTCTTGTAGGCTTATATATACTGGAAATCTGCGTACATGTAAAGAAATTCTCAAAAGAATTTAACAATGCTCGTGACAATTCAATCATAGGTAGAAGGGACCCCACTAGATTATTAATGCCATCATGTAGAAGTTCTTTATTCCAAAATAACTGTTACGTAATGTGCATAAGAGTTTTTAACAAAGTGCCCAAGCACATTCGCGAATTGCCACTAACAAAAATGAAGAATGAATTTAAAAAATGGCTTATGGAACACACTTTTTATAACATCAATGAATTCTTCGATCTGAATGTTAGAAATCTAAAATTTTAATCCTGATTTGTAATTAATTTAAAATTTTATAGCATGTGATTTAAATGATTTTGTTATAATTTCCGTGTATGTAATTGAATAATAATGTAATAATATCGAGCATCCTTCTTCCCTCAAGCGTATTTATTTCTTAATGTTAATAATATTCTAGTGTAATTTGATGTCATGTGTATAGACCTCAACAATTGTTAATAATACATTTTTGTTTTTAAATTTAAATTTGCGTGCCAACTTTGGTGAAATGTGCGAACGAATATTATAATATGTAACAACTATAAATGTACCACATTTTTTTGCAAATAAATTATTCTTATTCTTATTCTTATATTCTTATACCGTTAATGAACCCATGGTTATTACTGATTGTGGAAATTCAGCATTCAATAAGGTGTATTTAGACTTAGTAGGGCCGTTACTACGAGATAATAATTATAGTTACATTTTAACGCTCCAATGCGACCTCTCTAAATATGTCGAGGCGTATCCGATAGCAGCCAAAGATACACGAACTGTGGCTACAACCTTGGTGAATAATTGTACACTTAGATACGGTCATACGGCATCCCGCGACACATCGTCACCGACAGAGGAACAGAATTTATTAACTGCACAATGCGAGAGGTATGTAGTATTTTGAATATAAATCTGCTTTTCATCACCAAACATTTGGATCCCTAGAAAATACCCACAAAAATTTAATTTAGAAAAGTAATTTCTATCAAAGCTTTCTTAGTAAAATTACTATAATACTACTATAATATGAGAAATTACTATAATATGAGAGAAGAGTAGGGCCACAGTCCACCACACAGGCCAGTGCGTGTTGGTACACTTCACATATCTTCGACCACGTTATGGAGAACTGTCAGACATGCAGGTTTCCTCACGATGTTCTCCTTCACCAAAACTTAAAGTCTCATTGTATTCGTGAAGTCCCCGCTTATTAACGGTACTACGGGTGCAGCAGTCTTTAAAAATAATGTACGTATTTCTTTTGTGTTTATTTAAAAAAGACAACTCCCGCACTTGAAGTCACTCCTGTGTCGCGGGCACTTCACAAACATTCAAACAACGGGCACAGAGAACACACAGACTTTGAACAACCATTTGTCGCTCACACAGTTTTTTTGAAGTGAAAACTTCTTTAGGTGCGTTGAGCACTTCTTGGGTGAACAAAAATCATAGAACTCGCGTCATCGTCATGTGTTTATGATCAAGGATTAAAGTTTTTACGTCTATCGGCAGTCCCCAAAGACTGCCCTAAATTTTTTGTTCCGTGTGGAATTCGAACAACAAAACTCGGCGGACGTCCGTCATCCGAGCAGTCTATTAAGTTTTTAGGTAAATTAGATAGGGCCAATAATTAAATACACAGAGAATCAGTTGATAACGAAAACTATATTATATTTTATTTTACTTGGAAGTGATACGTCCGACTGCTAGCACAATACGAAAGCGAATGAATCGATAACCGTTAGAGGAAGGGCGAAGTAAACAACAAGATGGCGGCTTGATTGCTTTTTATGACGGATATTAGTCAATACAAAGATTAATTTTTGCAATCTTAATAAAATAAATCAACACAGTCAATACGTACCTATATCTATATCTACTGTAAGTAATTATACTGGTTTATAAGTTACTAGGCCATACTTCAAAGACATGCGCCTTTAAAGATCACATAGTGGTTTACAAATGTTGTTTTAGTAACTTACCTACACCTAAGAAGAATCTATATACGTAATACGTGAAGCTAAAACTTTGTACCCCTTTTTACGAAAATTGCGCGGACGGAGGAGTATGACATTTGGCACAGTTAAAGTTTATATGGAGAAGGAGGGGCGAATACTAATATTTATATAAAATATGCATTAGAAATACATTAAATTAATGAAAAAACACTACACGCACACAACCATGCATTTGACACACGCAGTCGAATCGCGTTCGTAGTATTTCGGCATTGTTCGTCTGATGTAACACTATTCTTCGTAACTATGGTTACATATGTTAAAAATATATTTACATGGAAGAAGAAAGAAATGAAAACATTAACCTGTATAGATCGAAATTTAAATGAAATGTGATTATAAGGGTATAGTAATAGACAATAAGACCTTAAAAACTATTAAACTTAAAATTAAAATCAATTATAGTCGAATTTCGACCTCTAGGCGACCGCTAGTTGGTCATCATTACGCATAACATATGTCGCTATAATGTACAATTACTGTCGTAATGTTTATTGTCATAAATATGTGCCTACTGTTGTCATAATATTTAATAAATGTTCCTTGGGATAAAAAATAATATACCTAACCTAACATCTACACAAATAAATAAAATTGAAGTGTCTGTTTGTAATGTCAAAATAACAGCTTTTTATCTAATGCATATGAAAGTATATAAGGCACCTATACGAAAACATCTATTTTTAAAATTTTTGTCTGTCTGTCTGTTTGTTCCGGCTAATCTCCGAAACGGCTGAACCCATTTTGACGGGACTTTCACTGGCAGATAGCTGATTATATAAGGAGTAACTTAGGCTACATTGATTTTAGGAAAAAAGTAGGGTTCCGCGGAGACAAACATTTTTGTCGCAGGAAACAGCTAGTTAAAAATAAAATTATTGGCTACATACACCCAATTATGAGTTTTTATATTTATGGCTCATGAGTATTAGACGAATAAATATTATGTCTTACTTATGCAACTCCCTATTATTTCAATAGAAATTAGATCATATGATAGTTATGCTAACCTTTGCATAATGCCAAAGTATTATATTATGCTAATAAAATTTATGCGAAAACGTTTTGCCAAACAATATTATGCCTTAAAATGTTATGCCGAAAGGGTCATTCCCACGCCAGAGTCTTGGCCACGGGCCACTTGGCCAGGGATGATATTACATATTATTAATTATTTTTCCTAGTTTCGGTAATGACAGAGCTGAGTGATACCTTCTTCCCTGTTCTGCGCCCCTGGTATTGCGACCCTAGCATACGATAACCTCTTGCCACAGGTGTATCGTATCCCTTCTTGTTATGTATATATGGATATTTGTTAACATAAAAACATTTTTCTTTTACAGATTATGACTCATGGCTAAACCAAGTAGACCGAGCTATGTTATGAAGAGGACTAATCTACGTAATATTGCAGCCAATAGAAACACAGCTCGCGAGTAATATTGCAGCCAATAGAAACACAGCTCGCGAGTAATATTGCAGCCAATAGAAACACTGCTCGCGATTAACCGGCACTTTCCAACCAATAGAACCACAGCTCGCGATTAACCGGCACTTTCCAACCAATATTAATCCAAACATTCCAGTGAACATTAGTTCAAACATTAACCCAAACATGGCAGCGAACACTCGCTCAAACATGCCAGATAATATTAACCAAAACATTCCAGCCAATTTTAACCCAAACATTCCAGCAAACTATAACCCAAGCATACCAGGCACTCCTAGATATGACCCAAACACTCCCGGTAATATTATGCAACCGCAAAGTCCAGTTTATACTAACAAACCACGTTTGGATGTGCCTGCCGTTGTAAATGCATGGCGAATAAGAAGTCCAATCCATGGCATGGACGGATTTTTAGGGCGGAATTTGTTCAATATCATATTAGTATTAGCCGTTATATTCGTTGTAGCAATGGTGGTATTACTTGTGTGGTATATTATACATCATTATGCGTATTAAAATTGTTTTGTGGAATTATGGTTTCATTTAGTACCAGCTGTGTGCCGCTTCACCTACGTCCGCTCCCGTAACTGGCTCGTAGCGTGATTTACATTTCATTTCAATGTTTCTAACCTCCTAAAATGGGCTATCAAATGTGAAAAGAGTTTTCAAATCCGACTGATAGTTCCGGAGATAGCAGCAATCAAATAAGAAAGTAATCTCTTCAGTTTTGGTCTATCAGTCAGGGCGCCCCATCTTAAAGGAGACTAGCCATCTGCGCAGGAGATAATATATGTGTGCGCAAACATAAGTGCACTCTCTGTTCCCTCACTGTCATAGTGCGATGTGACGTCACGACACGACTGGAGAGAGATCAGGCGCAGGACCAACGGCGCGGTGTACAACACCGGCAATGGTCTCACTCCGGGCTGCTACTGAATTTCCTTATGCACAATTTTACAAACGTATGTATGTACTAAAATTTAATATAATAATATTATTCGTGTATAAAAACGGTTCTACAGTCGGGTGCAGGCATCTTCTCGGTATAAGAATTGTTAGTCCAGCACGCCGCCCCAGTGCGGGTTGGTACACTCCACATATCTACGAGAACATTATGTAGAACTCTCAGATATGCAGGTTTGTTCTCGCGATGTATTCATACACAAAAATTTTAAATGGCTTCTAATTAAAAATCGCCTTTGTATAAAGTCAAGATGAATTATGCAAGAGGCAGTACGGAATTCTTGGTCAAGCCTAGGATTTTAGCCAATCTGGAACAGCTTAATTAAGGTGGAACCTTCAGATTCCGGTTTTGTTCCTATGGTGACAAGGGCACCAAACTTATTGTGCTATTAGCAGAGATACCAGTGATCACTGTCGCTAACGTTTTATAGAGACGTCAACGCGCGAGTGATACCTCTTTCTCCGTTCTGTGGCCCTGGTACTGCAAGCGATCACAGGCTGCAGTAAGTAACCTAGCCTATCATCAGACATATACTTTTATCTTGATGATTCCAATGTTTATGTTTGCGAACATTATTCACCGTATTTAATTCTCACAGTAGCTACTAGGTGCTGTCAAAGTATTATTTCTTTATTCATTTTTACATTTATTACAATTTATAATATGTATTATTAAAAAACACGAAGATTTCAAAATTCCCGCATTTTCCCCGCATAATGCCAATCCCCAATAAATCCCTAACCAACTTGAGATTCCCCGCAGTTTGGGGAATTCCCCACAAACTGGCAACCCTGGTTTTCAGGTCAACCGAACTATAGTCCAGTCAATTTAGACATAAAAATAGTGATCAA
The DNA here is from genome assembly GCA_963564715.1 of Catocala sponsa. Taxonomy (NCBI): domain Eukaryota; kingdom Metazoa; phylum Arthropoda; class Insecta; order Lepidoptera; family Erebidae; genus Catocala; species Catocala sponsa. Next base: position 382,625 of record OY751356.1, on the reverse strand, counting down.
ATAACAAAAGTTCCCGGAGAGCCAAATATTGGTGGAGAGCTGGGGTTTACCATTACAAATAAAGTTTTAAAAATCCCCATCGATCCTATGTGTGCGACAAAAGTTATTCGGGGTCAAAGGTCAAAATTTGAGGTTTTTTGGATTTTTCTCGAAAACGGTAAGTTTTATCAAAAAAACCTCAAACCAAAGTTGTAGATCTTAAAATTCTCTACAAAAATGGTTCGTATGATTTTTTCCTAAGAGTTACCATTCCTGAGATATCGCGATTCTAAGAGTCACATTATACATGATATGCACGTATAAGCCATGTATATACATAATCAGGCACTTAAGACAAGTATAAATATCTATTTGTGTCTCTTTTATATATATTATACTAGTCTGAAAACATTTATTCAAAAGATAGTCAGTCCTTAACTGAATCCCCTCTACCCACGTGGCCTTGAATAACATCCGGCTATTCTATTGTCCGTAGGTCTCGTTCATATACCTGTGTATTTCTTTTAGTGCTAAAGGTTCAGTTTAAGTGAATATACGTACTTATTACAAGCGTCTACAATTTAGGTTATTTTTGCTATTTTATAGCTCGAAAAAATGTCTCAGTTGTGCTTTATTTGCAATAAACTTTTAACTGAAGATGAAACAGTTGTGGTTGATTGTGGAATGCCAACTTTAATCGAGGCTAGTGTCGCGAGAGGTGATGAGTTTACTGAGTATTTAAGAAATCAAAAATCCGTTACAATACACGTGGATTGCAGAAAATCATACACTCGGAAAACTCCAATCGCTGCAGTAAAAAAAAATTACTTGCATTGATAAATACCGATACCTAACTTTTGTAAAAAATACGCGAAACAAGAAACAAGTACAACTATCATGTCTTCCTCCAACATCGGCATCTGCTATTCAACACTTGTATCGAGTATACTATCAAGTTCAAACATGGCTAGGCAATCAATTGAACCCAGAAGACTGGGGTTGGAAATTGATAGATAATACTCTGGAACCGATTCAAACTTTACTCCCACCTGCTCCAGAAAAACTCCTCAACACTATTTTTTGCAATTGCAAAAAAGGTTGTAGTGCCAAATGTGGCTGTAAAAAGTCGGGTTGCTGTGTTCTCCAGCGTGTACCAATTGCCAAGGTCAGTCTTGCTGAAATGTCCAGTTGAGTACAATAGAGGAAGATTCCTGTGATTTTAATGAAGAGACCAATGACTCAGCCACATTATTACCGGTACTGCTAGTTGCTTATGCAGGTTATTAAAATGTTATTATTGAATTGTAGTTATGTAAATTTATATTGCTAAAATAGTTTGTAAGCACTTCTTCGCCCGAGCCACAGGTTCAATCTAGTTCGGGCAAACAACAACAAATGTATATTATAAATTAATAGTAAATTAGTCATTTATTATAAATTATTGTACCTATTATTATTTAAATAAATAAATAAATTTATAAATAAATTTTATAAATTTAAATAAATTTAAAAAATTAAAAAAAAAAAAGAAATTTGAACAATTTATGAACATCCAGCAAGAGGAAGAGGAAGAAGAAGAAATCGAAGAATACATGACTGTTGAAGTAGACTTTCAAGAGTATGAATCTGATTAAAATATCTAAAGAAATCAAAAATAGTTAACCCAATAATCAATAGCAATATCAATAATCAATATAAATAATAAGGTAATATCTAGAACTTGACGGGTATTGTTCCCTTAAATTATCCTAAAACTGTCATGACAGTTAGTGGAGTACTCCAGGGGAAACCACGGTAAAAAAAACGCGCCGAGTACACTACCTCAGGTAGCGTGGAAATGTGTGCATGTCATGTATAATGTGACTCTTAGAATCGCGACATCTCAGGAATGGTAACACTTAGAAAAAAACTTGAAGACCATTTTTGTAGAGAATTTTAAGATCTACAATTTTGGTTTGAGGTGTTTTTTGATAAAACTTAGCATTTTCGAGAAAAATCAAAAAAACCTCAAATTTTGACCTTTGACTCCGAATAACTTTTGTAGCACACATAGGATCGATGGGGATTTTTAAAACTTTATTTGTAATGGTAAACCCCAGCTCTCCACCAATATTTGGCTCTCCGGGAATATTTGTTATTTTAAATGTCTATATTGACCGGACTACTACGGAAAATATTTATTTTCCGTGGATATACGATTTCAAAATACAAACTCAGTGTGGACACTAAAAAAATAAAATATTGCCTTGTTTATGGGAATAATTTTATAGACAAAATGTGTGAAAATAATAAGAATACTTATTCTGCTTTGAACACAGGTGTAACGAGGTACCGGTTGATAAGCTACTAATCCATAATTTGCCTTTACAAGGCGCGCGTAAGAAGAATAATCACTAAACTTACATGTAAGTATTACAAATTTTCTAAAATACAAATTCATATGTGATGTGTCTTTTAAGTCAAGAATAAGTAATAGTGTGATGCGAGAACCATTGTGCCATGAAAGAAGAGAACTAACAAGAATTGAAAAAGATTTTATATATTTTTGATTAGTGAGATCATTTAATTTTATTTTTTTATTTATATGGTAATGTAGAAATATAGGACGACAAAATATTGTCTTAGGAAGTATATAAGGTGAATATAGGGAAGTATATAGGGATTAAGGTGTAAGTACTCTGACAAGATCGGAGACATTGAGGAAAGGGTAAGAATTTTCGAAGTTTTCTTAACAGAACGTGCGCCTCGGCGACAAGTTTAAATTCATAAGTTGTTCCTTGTGGCTTAAACGAATAAAAATTATTTGAATATCTAAGAAAAACAAAATCTAATAATATCTTATCTTATGTGGGGGCCAGTCAGTGCAGACCGCCGACACTTCGACCCAGTGGGATCTTTTGTGTCGACACTCTCCCAATAACGACTGCCATAGATGTTCATGGCAGCCGGGACCGACGGCTTAACGTGCTCTCCGAGGCACGGAGCAGGCGATAACCGTCACTCAATATGCACATAATTTCGAAAAGTCGTATAACTTCCGAAAGTCAGAGGTGCGCGACGTGGGTTCGAACCCGAGACCCTCTGTATTGCAGTCTGTTGGTCTCTCCACTGAGCTATCGCTACTCGTTAAATCTAATAATAAGTGTATAAACTATATTACGAGATTGTGTACCTACAAATATATAATACCAGGGTTTTGCTTATAGAAAATAGGTTTGCTTGCCTATTTCTGCAAAAAATATGTATAAACGAGTCTACGTATGTACGTATGAACAAAAGTCTTGGCAGGGTTGAAAACTTGCTAAAAAGTCTTATTAAAAGTAGCCTCGCTGAATGTGTCGGCTCGACCGGGGAAGGACTACCCTCTCACAGAATATCGACGCGAAATACCAGTATTCCTACTGTTGTGTTTCGTTCGGTGAGTGAGAGTGCCGGAGGCCCAATCACCCCTTACCCCCTTCCCGCTCCTTTTCCTTCCCACTTCCTTTCCTAAAGGGTCGGCAACGCGCAAGTGATGGCTCTGGTGTTGCAGGCGTCCATAGGCTACGGTGACCACTTACCATCAGGTGGGACGTATGCTTGTTTGCCACCTAACTTGTATAAAAAATGTCAGTGTTACCCGATCTCTATTGCAGCAATATTATCATTTTTTTGTAGAAAGTAGTATGTGGATGATTAAAGTCAACAAGTGCAACCCAACACAACGACATTAATAAATTATGTGACTGTCCACCGTTACTTGTAAGGTAAACTAATTTCATAAAATGTGGAATAATGTCACCTAGCTGATGTTACCTAGGTGAAATAATTCAGAGGTGTCACGAAACCATCAAAACCTCCGGTCAGTGGCCGAGACCGTGTCGCCAGCCACGTGCAATGGTCAGTGGCCGAGACCGCGTCGCCAGCCACGAGACCGTGTCGCCAGCCACGTGCAATGGTCAGTGGCCGAGACCGCGTCGCCAGCCACGAGACCGTGTCGCCAGCCACGTGCAATGGTCAGTGGCCGAGACTGTCGCCAGCCACGTGCAATGGTCAGTGGCCGAGACTGTCGCCAGCCACGTGCAATGGTCAGTGGCCGAGACTGTCGCCAGCCACGTGCAATGGTCAGTGGCCGAGACTGTCGCCAGCCACGTGCAATGGTCAGTGGCCGAGACTGTCGCCAGCCACGTGCAATGGTCAGTGGCCGAGACTGTCGCCAGCCACGTGCAATGGTCAGTGGCCGAGACTGTCGCCAGCCACGTGCAATATTTCATAAGCGGTTTGTTTCTACTGCAAGATCCCTCGCTTTGATACTATTTATCCTATTATAATTTTATGCAATGGTCGTTTAGCAAAGAAGCATATAAATGTCATTTTGAACAGGCTCTCTCTTCTAAGGCTGTTTATTATATTTTACAATAGTGGCAGACAAGCATAAATTGTGCTTCATGGTAAATGGTTACCGCGGCTTATGGCTGTGTGAAACACTGAGGATATCACTCGGGCTTCGATGACCATCAGAAACTTTATATCCGTTCAAGAAGGATGCATGTTTTGGGAAAACCATGGCAGAGAGATCATTCAATAGCTAAGAGAAAATTAATTTAGAACCGTTTCTTAAAGCTTGCAACAGATATGTTCACAGAATTTCTCATAATAGATGCAAATACAGAATAAATTATTCTGTATTCTGAGGTGCACATAAAGACGTCTCATGTCAAATTACGCTATCATAGATAACAAACAATAAAAAAATGCTTAAACGATTAATAAACATGTCAATTTACATTAATATTGCAGTGAATAAACTCTAGTCATATTTAATTTTACTTTTCATAGAAAATAATAATTAAAATTAATATTTACATAACCGTTCCTATTTCTGTATAAGTGTCAGATTTCTTTCAAGTAAACTGACAATAATCTATCTAACAACATGAATAATATAAATAATCCTGGCAACTCCAAAGACAAGAAACCAGGCAACGAAAAGAAGGATACATCATATTCTAGAAAAACTGCTGGACTCATGGATGGAGAAAATAAGGCGACAACAAGCAACGCTAACGATAATACAAACGCTCCTCAAACAGAAAAAGACGCATCTACTAATACAAAACACGCTACACCCATGGACGTTACTAGCACGAAACCTACTAATCCAACCAACACCACAAAGGACGCCACTAATCAGACGGATAACATAAACCTGACTAATAAACTAACTGACACAGCGTCCGCTTCACCCATGGAAAGCTCTGGACCTAGTCAAGTTACTAACAACACAAATAACCCACCAGTTGATACGAACGATACTAAAAAACCTGTTGATAATACAGAGCACGCTACACCCATGGACGTTACTAGCACGAAACCTACTAATCCAACCAACACCACAAAGGACGCCGCTGAACAGACGGATAACATAAACCTGACTAATAAACTAACTGATACAGCGTCCGCTTCACCCATGGAAAGCTCTGGACCTAGTCAAGTTACTAACAACACAAATAACCCACCAGTTGATACGAACGATACTAAAAAACCTGTTGATAATACAGAGCACGCTACACCCATGGACGTTACTAGCACGAAACCTACTAATCCAACCAACACCACAAACGACGCCGCTGAACAGACGGATAACATAAACCTGACTAATAAACTAACTGATACAGCGTCCGCTTCACCCATGGAAAGCTCTGGACCTAGTCAAGTTACTAACAACACAAATAACCCACCAGTTGATACGAACGATACTAAAAAACCTGTTGATAATACAGAGCACGCTACACCCATGGACGTTACTAGCACGAAACCTACTAATCCAACCAACACCACAAAGGACGCCGCTAAACAGACGGATAACATAAACCAGACTAATAAACTAACTGATACAGCGTCCGCTTCACCCATGGATAGCTCTGGACCTAGTCAAGTTACTAACAATACAATTAACCCATCAATTGTTACGAACGATACTAAAAAACCTGTTGATAATACAAATAGTTCCGCTACTCCCATGGCCGGTACACAATCTGCTAAGCCCATGGATAAACCATCAGACGAATATGAAAAATTAATGGAAATGATAAATTATCCGCATGATGAGGCACCCGGTTTGCCTGTGTTGAGCGATCCGAGAAGTTTACAAATATGTCGTATGAGGCATCCTGTGTTTGAATCCATGGATTTTTTTAAACGTAACGTTGTATTAAGTCTGTTGGTGTTGTGCAGTTTATTTACTGCGTTGATTGTTACGTATGTGTTGTGGTTTGTGATAACAACGTAATTTGGTTAATAGTTTTAATAAATCTATACAAATAAATAAAATTGAAGTGTCTTTTTTAGTGTTAAAATAATAGATATAACAGGGCGTGGTCAGAGATTCAGTTTTGAAATGAAAGCCACACAGACATGTACGCATCTTTAACACATTTAATTTGTAGTTAACAGCAGAACACAGCTTACAGTTAATTATAGTTGAACAAGAAAACTTTATAAAACAAGTCTCGAAGAGCGAGAGCCGCCGTGACGGAATAGATAATTACGCACATCTCGCGGCAGCGTGATTGCGCGACTGGCGAGGGACGCGGGAGGCGCGGCAACGGTTCCGATTTAACCGTGCGGCCGCGCACGTTGTTGCACTTTAACCTTCTACCGCGCGCTACACAGATTTTTAATAAATACACTCGCGAGCAAAAAAGTCGACTCACTCTATACATTCGCACTAAAAGAGCTCTAGCACTAAAATTAAAACCTAAATTTCATTTAAGGTCTGAAATTCTTAAAGTTTAAGGTCTAACCTTAAAAAGAACAATAAAAATAATTCTTTTCTAAAAAACAACTGACAACAGCTCTGGACAGAAAAATGTAACATTATGTGCTCATTTACACCAGTGGTTGTTGCCTGACTCTAGGAGGTATAAAAGGCAACCTACCCCTTTCACCCTTATCAGTTGACCTTAAAACGTCGACCGGTACACATCTCCGCAATCTCCAATCAAGAATATTTCTATCAAATGGACACTACAGCAGAAACAGCGGCTCAAGCAGTCGCGCTATTGGAACAAGGCCTTAGCCAACGTCAAGTTGCTCGTACTCTACAAATGAGCCCGTCAGCGGTTTCAAGAATTTACCGAAGACACCAGGAGACTGGTGGCTTTAACCGGCGAAGTGGTTCTGGTAGAAAACGAAGCACTTCGGAGAGGGACGATCATTTCATTGTCACCGCTTCGTTGAGAAATCGCTCCCTCACCGGGGTTCAAGTCCAACAAGAGCTCAGGGCAACACGTGGAGTAGCTGTCAGCTCGTGAACAGTGAGAAGACGACTTAAGGCAGCCACCCTAACTCCAAAAAGACCAGCAAAGGGACCGAAATTGACCTCAGCCCATCGAGCAGCTCGCCTTCGTTTCGCTAGAGAACACGTTGATTGGACTGAAGAGCATTGGAGCTCTGTTCTCTTCTCTGATGAAAGCAGAGTATATCTGAATGGTAGCGACAGAAGGAGAAGAGTCTACAGAAGACCAGGAGAGCCATACTCACAATGCTGCATAGAAGAAACTGTTGCCTTTGGAGGAGGTTCTTGCATGATGTGGGCAGGCATTTCAATGGAAGCAAACACCGAACTGGTTTTCATTGAAACTGGCCGCCATGCCGGAGGATTGACTGCGGAATGGTATATTAATGAAATCTTAGGAGACCACGTCATCCCATATGCTGGTTTTGTCGGGGAAAACTTCATCCTGATGCAAGATAATGCCCGTCCATACAGTGCAGTTGTCGTTTACCAGTACTTAAATGAAGTTAACGTGCCTGTTATGGACTGGCCATCTCGTAGTCCGGACTTGAATCCTATTGAACACTTGTGGGATGAACTCAAGATAAAAGTCCGGGCTAGATATCCTGCACCAACATCAATAACTGAGCTTCGGGTAGCGTTATCTGAAGAATGGGATGACATACCGCAAGAGAGAGTGAAGCACCTCATTGAGTCAATGAAGAACCGCTTAGAAGCCGTTATAAGGTCTAGGAGTGGTAATACTATGTACTAAAAGAACTTTTTTGCAGAATAAAAAATATTTTTTTGATTAAAGCTGTCTTTTCTTTTTGATTTTTCCTTTGTAATTTTAAGTTTTAACACACTAAAAGTTAATCAGCATATTTTCGTTACATAAACGAGCACAAGTTAGGACAATTTGTACTCATTTTAAAGCTAAGACTTAGGACTAAAGAATTTAAGACCTAAAATGAAATTTAGGTTTTAATTTTAGTGCTAGAGCTCTTTTAGTGCGAATGTATAGAGTGAGTCGATTTTTTTGCTCGCGAGTGTATATACTACCTATTTAAGATATTCATAATTTTTTTTTAATTGTTTCCTGTCTGACTGTTTATTCCGGCTAATCTCCGAAACGCTTGGACCGATTTTGACTAGACTTTCACTGGCAGATAGCTGATGTTATAAGGAAAAATTGAAGCTACTTTTATTTCAGAAACAAAATTGGGATCAAGTCGCGGGTAACAACTAGTTATTAATACATTTCTATCCCTCGAGAACAGGTATAGGACTCTTTTTTATTGAATTATATTATTACTAGCTTTTGCCTGCGGCTTCACTTGCGTTAATTTAGAATTTGACAATCAATTCGGGTTGTACTCTGCTTGTAATAATATAATTTAATCATGATTCGAAAGACACGTGGCGCCATCTATTATAATAAGAACGTTATTGTTGTTTTCCTCGGGAACAGTAATTTTTTTCGGGATGAAAGGTAGCCTATGTCCTTTTCTATATACCTGAAAACGTATATGCAAAATTTCAGGATGATCGATTCAGTGGTTTAGGCGTGAAAATGTAACAAACAAACAAACTCATTTTCGCTTTTATAATATTAGTTAGGATTAGGATAAGCAGAGTACAACCCGAATTGATTGTCAAATTCTAAATTAACGCGAGCGAAGCCACGGGCAAAAGCTAGTATTTAAATAATACACTACTACATTTAAATACAGTCACCTCTCTGTAAGTTAAGTTGTCATCCGACACACAATGACGACATCACGTCTGAATTATAAATACCTATAGTATGTATAACATTCTCCATCATGAATAATATATTATGTAAGTGTCACTTTTCCGTGATATCTACGAGCACAAACGATGAGAGAAAAATCTGAATTTTAAATTTTTAACTAAAGATAGTCGAAACTAAATACAATATGTGTATACTATACATATTTGAGCCGTTTGGTGTCGAAGCGCTGGGGCCCTGGGGTCCAAGTGCTAGGTCTGTTTAGGGCCTTCTCATTGTCATGCGTGTTTGCGCCCGCGTGCAGGCCAGGCACGCATGCGTGATGCGGACCGCACGCATAGCAGATATTTTTCGCCCCGCCGCCCGGCTAGTGCCGCTGTAGGTGTTCCATCCCACCTTTAATTAAAACTCACGAAGGGCCTCTTCACGTTGGACCCATGTCTCCGTGTAAGCCTCCCAGAGGACCGGGTATTTTCCTAACGTATTCGGAATATACCCGTGAAAGAGAAACAAATAATAATAATATTCTACCACATACCCAAATCTCCACAACAACATCTAGCCCAAACTAATCCAGAGGTCACGAGTTCACTGGAACCTCTGAAACTCCGTAGGGACATTGCCTCATTGGCATGTTTCTACAGAATATACCACGGGGAGTGTTCTGAAGAGTTATTCCACCTTATCCCGCCCTCCCCTTTCCTATCCAGAACAAGTGCTGGGCTCAGATGCCATCCTTACACGGTAGAGTCGATTAGAGCGCGTACCAACAAGTTTGGGTCCTCATACCTCTGCCGAACGACCAAGGCATGGAATGCCCTGCCAAGGCACGTGTTTCCTTCTTCCTTCAATCCTGGGTCCTTTAAGCGGGGCGTGAAAAAGCACCTTCTCAGGCTGTCAAAGTAGAGATCTCAACATCACCTCGGCTGCTATGAGGGCGGTGTGGAGGCCACTGCTCTTAGACCACACGACTGCTTACCATCAGGTGGAGTGTGGTCATTTTGACGAGCAAAATAAAAAAATAAAACAGAGCTTGTATTATGGGTACTAGACAGTGGATTAACATACATATATACTTTTTATTTGTAAATACATACATATTATACATAGAAACACCCAGACCAAGACAAACATCCATGTTCATGCACACAAATGTTTGACTTGTGCGGGAATCGAACCCGCGACCTCAGGCGTGGCAGTCGGTTACACTCACCACTACGCTATCGAGGCCGACAAACATTGCGCAAGTGAGAAAGATAAATACAAACTCAGTAAGAAAATTGAGACATAGCCTTGCATATTCTGCATCATTTATGCTTAACGTCTTTTAATTAAAGTTCACCAAACTCGCGTCGGTTTCTTCGTATGATTTAAATTAATTACAGCGGATATTTTGATAGAAAAAAAATAAAATAAAAATGATTTTATTTGACAAAAGAGGGGTTGTACAATAACACTAAAATTAAGGTAAAAATAATCAGATACAACTAAAATTACTATACATAAGTGTTAGGTTGAATTCTGATACCCATGATAAGAATAAACTTGTGTTATGTGTATCAGTGCTCTCTCAGTATGAACTAGTTGTGAAATTGATACTAAAACGACAAAATAGACGTGTTATTGGATAATATAAATAGATGCTTGTAAAAATATACAAAATTAATAAGAAAAATCATAAAAAAGAAATAAAAACATAAGGATTATAAGTAGTAGTAATATTCTGCACGTGTGTGTGTATTTGTGGGGGTGTGTGTGTATGTGTGTAAGGGTGTGTTTGCGTGTGTGTGTGTGTGTGTGTTTATGTATATGTGTGCTGATGTGTGCGTGATATGATTTTAGTTTAGATGACAGACAATGTTAGGAGGTTTTCTGTGTCGTCGTAATTAAGTGTCTGCAACCATTTATAGATCCTTCGCTTACATTCATTTAGACAAAGTGGATATATGTTCCATTGTTTGTTCACTTTATTGTACAGATGCCCACTCAAAATATTAAAATGGTGTTGAGCAAGTGTTGTTCTAGCTTTTAGGATGGGACATACTTGATAGTATCTTCTTTTTTTAGCATATGGAACATATACAAGAGAAGAATGTGGACGTAAGACTGTCTGTAACAAGAAAAGCTGTCTAACTGTCAGAACCTGACACTCAGAATAAAGAACAGCGGTAGGATGTCTAAAGGGCTTAAAGGTCATAACTTTTAGTAAGGCTCTCTGTGCTCGCGCCACTGTAATAAGATGAGTCCTGTGGGCTCCACCCCACACAGTTATGCAATAGGTGAGCAGAGACTGACACAGAGCATAATAAACAGATTTTAAAAGATCGTAATCTGAGACGTGTCTAAGTTTTTTAAAGATGGCTATCAGTTTACGAACTCGCGATGTAAGTATTTCTAAGTGAGGCTTCCATGTTATTGTGCTGTCAATGGTGACTCCAAGATATTTCACGCTGGTGCACCTTGTTATAATTGGGCAGTCACAAGCTTGAGAGGTCGAATAGCTTTCGCAGGAGTGGGCTTTAAGAGTAAAAAAATTAGGAGAAGGGAGACCAGCTGTGTTAAAAGCAAATGGGACAACACCGTTTTATTTAGGTTTAATGTTAGGAGGTTACTTGAAAGCCAGGACATTACTGCATTGATAGATTCTTCTGCGTGATTCAGTGTTGTGGGCCAATCTTTGCCATGCACAAGTAACGCCGTGTCATCAGCATAGGTGAAAATTGAGCAATTAGGAAGAGAAAGGTTGCATAAATTATTTATATAAATTAAGAAAAGTGTCGGCCCGAGTATGGAACCTTGAGGTACACCAAAGCAGATTTGTCTGCTGCCACTATAGAAATCATTTATTTTGACACTTTGAGTGCGATTACTCAGGTAATCAGAAAAAATCTCAAGCGTATGACCACGGACACCCATTGATTCTAGTTTGTTTAAGAGATGGGGAACAGACACAGTGTCAAAAGCCTTGGAGAGATCTAGAAAGACACCTAAGCACTTCGACTTTTTATCTAGTTTGGCCACAACATCATCTACTAGCGAGGCTACAGCGTTTTCAGTGGACTTACCTTTTCTAAGCCCGAATTGATTTGAGGCTAGTAGATTGTGCGATTCGAGGAAGTGAACTAGTCGAGTGTTTATTATTCTCTCAAGTATTTTCGAAATAGTGGGTAAAACAGAAATGGGTCTGTAGTTGTTAACACTGCGCCTGTCCCCACTCTTGAAGATGGGATGTACGATGGCTTTGTTAAAGGCTAATGGGAAGCAACCAGTAGATAGTGAAATGTTACAGATATGAGTAATGACACGGAGCAACACAGGAAGACAGGATTTTAATAATTTAGCCGAGATGCCATCCCATCCAACCGAGGCATCAACGCGGAGTCCATTTATCAGTCCTTCAACTTCCTGCTCATCAGTAGGTAGGAGGACTAAAGAATTAGGGGCGTTGTTGACACAGGGGATAAAGGCAGTCGAGGTGGATGTAAACTTCGTAGCCAAGTCTCTACCAATGCTAGTGAAGAAATCATTAACATCGTCAATCGTAAAGCCGTCAGAGTTTGTTGAGTTTAATAACTCAATAGCGCTGTTTGTAGTACGATGTGAGTTGGTTATATTTTTTATGAGATTACATGTTACCTTAGGATTGGTTCTAGCTCTTTGGAGTTCCGCTTTCTGATAGGCAATCTTTATATTTTTTAGTAATTTATTGCAAAAATTGCGATATCTAGTAAACGTCACTTTGAGAATAACGTTTTCAGGGTCTTTTGCGAGTTTACGAGACAGCTTATCTTTATTACGGATACAGAGAAGAAGCCCATTTGTAATCCATGGTTTCAGTATTCTTCGTTTGGAGGTAAGGTAAACTAATTTAGAATTAGTTTTGATGATGGATCTAATGGTAGATATTAAGAGCTCTGCGGCTGCATTTGCATCTCGTGTATTTAATATGGCGCTAAAGTCAGTATTATGTATGTCTGTAATAACTGCTGGATAATCAATTACAGTTCGTTTATGTTTAAGACAGGAGGATGCTGTGTTGCGGGCGATGTTTAGCAGAGTGGGTTTATGGTCTGTAATATACGTGTCGATTACAAGTATCACTGTTTTAAGATTTGTCTTCACCATGACGTGATCAATACAGGAACTATCACGGGTCGGCAAAAGATGGGCGGGTAAAAGACCATGTGACGCAATGAGGTTTAAGTATTCATTTGCTTGAGGGGTAAGGTTATTCGACATAATATCAATATTGATGTCGCCCATAATAATGGCATTACGTGACGAAATTGAACTAAGAATTCGATTCAACCCAGTATTAAAGTTGTCGTAGTTACGAAAGGATGGAGAGCGGTATAACGCCACAACGGTAAGATCAAAGTCTTTGAGTTGGCAAATTAAACAACTAGCATCACGTATACACGGCTCAACGACAGAGTTGCTTGCTTAGATCTTACGTAGACTATTATACCGTCGTTTTGATTTATCGGTTGACTCGAACTGTATGAAACATACCCTTCGATTAGGGGAATCGACGGGGTAATGCTCAGCCAACACTCTGAGAGTATTATGATATCACATACAATGTTTGTGCTCGATAGGAATACCATAAAATTATCAAAGTTACAATTTACGCTACGAATGTTCAGGTGTAATATATTGATAGATTGTACTGTCATATTATGTAAGACACTTGGATAAGATTCGGGCGTACATGTATACGAGCTAGAAACACCAAAGCAGTCAATTTCTTCCATTACTTTACTGTCAAACATTATTATATAAAGGATAAAGAGCAAAGTAGGCTAGGGCGTGTATGTAGTTGCTGGTTTGATAGTTGTATGTGTATGAGTGGGAGAGTTCATGGTGTGTAACATAATTGGGCTGAGTTGAGACTAAAGAACAAAGATCATAATATATAAAACGCCAGCAGGAGCGGTATATGAGGTTTACAATTAATAAAATTGGGTCGGAGACTATATAGCAAGTAATAAATGTTTCATTATGTATTGTCATGGATAATATCAGAGAAGAATAACTATAATGAAAGCAACATGAGTGTAAAATATGTAGTGCAGTATGTATGAGTGACATGCAGATAAGAATGATTATTTGTGCTAAACACATAGTAATAACAGCACTAAGATGAAAGAGTTGGTGTTTTTGACACTGCCCAACAATCATTAAATATAAATTCAGGTTTAAATGTATGTAAAATACAGTACATATCACAAGGTAATTAAACTTAAAACTAAAATTAGAAATGTAGAAACATAAAAATAGTATACTGCAAATGTGTAAGGGCATGGATCTATTCGTTTTTAAGTAGTTTTTTAAGACATTCAGCAGAATTAATGAGAATAGAATCCATTCCCTCACGTTCTCTAAGAAATATTTTCCCGTTTTGTACCCAACAGGACTTATACTTATGAGCTTTACAAAAAACACGCGCTTCATAGAAAAGCTGTCTTAAACTGCCCGGTAGATGCTCCTAGATAGTAGCTCCTACTGTTATGATATTCCCACGACATCGGCATCGGGTCTTACGCGGGTGAAACTGCAGGGCGCAGCTAGTGAGTAAATAAGTAAGTGGCTCTTTCCTTCATATATTATATAAATAAATATTTTTCTTTATACAGAGCTTAACCGACAAATACAATGGAAACCCCAAACCAGCCCGAACTGCCCGAACTGCCCGAACTGCCCGAACTGCCCGCGGCCAAGCAGAGGAAAGCGGCTGAGCTGACAGGCGCAGCCAGCAAGCCGGGCATAGTCATGGACGAGACGAACAAACACACCATGAACGTACGTATGGATAACCTAGAAGACACCGATGAGAAGCAATCACATCACTCTCAGGTCGAGTCAGTTGATGGCAGCCATGGATCCTGCGTTTATAATTGTGTCGTGATGCTGTTAGTTCTCAGTGGGTTATTATCTGTCATATTATTTAGTTATATGCTTTATCATGTTATAATTAAAATGTATTACAGTTAAAATCTATTTTTAACCTTCTATAGCCAGTACAGAAGCCATTTTTTATGTTTACGTGGTGTAATGCTTCTGATGCATATCCCTTCGCCGCAAGGGGAAGGGTGTGTCGGACTCCGGAACCGAGACCTCAGACCTACAGACTAAAACCACCACGGTGTGTGGTACAGCAGCCTAATGGAAGACCGCTGGACTGTCACGCAGAAGCATCGAGTTCGATCCTAAGGCGCAATCTCTGACTTTTCGAAGTCATGTGCGTATTAAATAGTAAATGATCGCTCGCTTTAACGGTGAAGGAACACATCGTGAGGAAACTTTATTTTTTCTTTCAATAGACAACTCGCACAAAGTCCTGAAATCCTGTGCTGCGAGAGTCTTTAAAAACATTCAAACAACGGACAGAAAGAAGACTTGGAACAATAATATAATATCTATATATTAATATGTGAAGCGAAAACTTTAGATCCCTTTTTAACGAAAATTGGGTGGACGGAGGAGTATGAAATTTCGCACATTTATAGTTTATACAGAGAACAAGTGACGAATGCTAATATTTATATAAAATATGTATTATAAATACATTAAATTAATGAAAAAGCACTACACGCACACAACTATGCATTTGACACACGCAGTCGAAGCGCGTAACTATGGTTACATATATCAATATATAATGACATATATCAGCAATATCTTACAGGCACACTTTGGTCGAATTTCGAGCACTAGGCAACCGGTAGTTAGTATAATATTCTATCACATACACACCATCTAGCCCAAACTAAGCAGAGCTTGTACTATGGGTACTAGACAATGGATAAACATACATATATACTTTTTTTTGTAAATACATGCATATTATACATAGAAACACCCAGACCAAGACAAACATCCATGTTCATACACACAAATGTTGGAATTGTGCGGGAATTGAACCCGCGACCTCAGGCGTGGCAGTCGGTTATACTAACCACTACGCCATCGAGGCAAACCATTTGTGGATCACATAATTTTTGTCCCGAGTGGGGATCGAAACAAAAATACTCCGTGTAGCAGCACTGGCGAGGCAACCACTTAACAGTCAAATATATTTTGAAAGTGATGTGCGCATTAAATAGTTAATGATCGCTCGCTTTAACGGTGAAGGAGAACATCGTGAGGAAACCTGCATGTCTGACAGTTCTACATAATGTTCTCGAGGATATGTGAAGTGTACCAACACGCACTGGGGCGGCGTGCTGGACTGTGGACTAACCCTTCTCACACTGAGAAGAGGCCCGTGCCCAGCACTGGGACAGTTTCTATATAGGATGTACATATGTTATAATAATCCTAATATAACCTACTAGCTTTTACCCGCGGCTTCGCTCGCGTTAATTTAGAATTTGACAATCAATTCGGGTTGTACTCTGCTTGTAATAATATAATTCAATCATGATTCGAAAGAAACGTGGCGCCATCTATTATCATAAGAACGTTTTTGTTATTTTCCTCGGGAACAGTAATTTTTTTCGGGATGAAAGGTAGCCTATGTCCGTTTCTGTATACCTGACAACGTATATGCAAAATTTCAGGATGATCGGTTCAGTGGTTTAGGCGTGAAAAGGTAACAAACAAACTCATTTTCGCTTTTATAATATTAGTTAAGATTAGGATTGCCGGTCGTTCCTCTTCTGTGTACCTACCTTCTTTAAAATTAATATTGAACGACAGTTTATATTTTGTCTTTTGCTTATAACGATTAAAAAAAGGTGACAAAGTCTCAACAATTTTATTGTTAAACATTTAAATTATAAACAAATATGCATAACCAATAAACGTTATTAAAATTAGACTAGCACCCAACACTGTTATAGAAAAAATGTACCGATCGGCACAATATTTGGCTCCATACACCGGACCACGAATACGAAAGGCGTTTATGTAGGCAGGTTGACTTAGATCAGGCTTATTTTTACCATCCATGGGAATAGCAGTTTTACTTGTAACATCTATGAGTGTGGTAGGCTTATAATTTGTCTTATCCATCGGTCTCGCGACATTGTTTGTATAATCCATGAAGTTGGCGGGAATATATATATCATCCATGTTTGGCTTGTTTTAATTTGTAATGTTATTTGATTGTTGAATGGTTTGTGGAAGATTCATTTAATTTATATTTACACTTTGAAATGATCTTTGCGTATTTCATCGTTATTTTGTGTTTAAAAGTTTATTTCCATTTGTGCATTGACGTTTGGAATGCTTTTCAGTATCTATAGTAACGAAACTAAACTATCCGGTGTTGGAGTATATAGCAGTTTGGAAAGATAATATAATAATATGCCATTTTGAAATTACTTTTTAGTCGATTTATAAAAGTTCGATGTATTGACATCACTATTCAATCAAATAAGGGCCACTTGCATTACAACTTACAAAATACGTTTAGCATTAAATAGATTTAAAACATCGTGCTGTCGCAGTCATCCGTATGAAGGTGATTGAGATGCCATGGATATATGCACCAATTTAGCGACTTTGTCGCTAGAAGTGACGACTTTCGTTCAAGTCTCAGCGACAAAAATAAGATTTGACGACAAAAATGTTTTAGCGACTTATCTGACGACTTTTGGAGTACAAATCAAAACAATTTTAGAGCTTGTAATAAATACATTTCTTTTTAACTCGACACAGAATTATACAGTGCCAAGAGATATAATATATGGAAAATTTTTACAAAATCTTCAGGGTGTCCTTTTTAAATTCTCGGGACTGAGGGACTGAACCTACCCCACGGTAGGCAGGCTGCCCTCTTTGTTTTTAGTCATTCTTTACCGAAAAACCAAAGCAGAATCAGTTTCAGCTACTTTCTGGCGACTTTTGGTATTGAATCTAGCGACTCTTTATAGGAGTTGGCAACACTGGATAGATGCTGGGTCAGATTGGATGCGGAAGGCGGAAGAGCGGATGTTGTGGCGTAAAATGGGAGAGGCCTATGTCCAGCAGTGGACTGTGGTGGGCTGATTGATTGAACTTATATTAGGTACTAATGTTCCCGCGGTTTCACCCGCGTTTATCGTTACTGCGCCGCCCCCGTGAGTCATAGCGTGATTTTATATAGCCTTTAGCCTTCCTCGATAAATAGACTATTATGAGTTTAGCGCGTTCAAGTAAACAAACAAACAAACAAACTCTTCAGCTTTGTAATATTAGTATAGATATGATGTGAAAACTGACTAATTAGATGTTATTTTGTCAAAGAACAGCAACAATACTTAAGCGAACTGAAATTAAACGTGTTATGTAAACTCTCTCATGGGATTTCTTGTCCGGAATGCACCCTTACCTAAACACGTGCATCCAGACCGACCAGCGCGCGGTAACTGCCGCTCACGCTAACATACTTCTCGCTTATACTTGTCGGCCTCGATGGCGTAGTGGTTAGTGTAACCGACTGCCACGCCTGAGGTCGCGGGTTCGATTCCCGCACAAGTCAAACATTTGTGTGCATGAACATGAATGTTTGTCTTGGTCTGGGTGTTTCTACGTATAATATGTGTATTTACAAAAAAAAAAAATATATGTATGTTTACCCATTGTCTAGTACCCATAGTACAAGCTCTGCTTAGTTTGGGCTAGACGGTGTTGTGTGTATGTGGTAGAATATTATTATTATTATACACAAAACTGTTTATTCATCATTTCGTGCATACTGACAGAGTCCCTACAGGACCAACTACTTTTATTTTCCGAGGCACAGGCTCTGTGGCGCCGCCATCTTCTAATTCAGGACTGCTATTGGCATTTATTCGCACAAAATCCCAATAAATTTTTGTTATCCCGACTCGGGATCCGAACTTGAGGCCTCATGCACAGCAGTCGACATACACTACCGAGACAGACATCAGGTTAAGTAGGATTAGTAACACAACTTTTTCTGGTTGAAAGGTACCTCATATCCTTTTCTGTTCTCCTGGCAACGTGTTTGCGAAGTTTCATGATGATCGGTTAAGACTGCGTGGAGCGTAAGACGCGGTTGGACTGAATGATGATCGGTTAAGACTGCGTGGAGCGTAAGACGCGGTTGGACTGAATGATGATCGGTTAAGACTGCGTGGAGCGTAAGACGCGGTTGGACTGAATGATGATCGGTTAAGACTGCGTGGAGCGTAAGACGCGGTTGGACTGAATGATGATCGGTTAAGACTGCGTGGAGCGTAAGACGCGGTTGGACTGAATGATGATCGGTTAAGACTGCGTGGAGCGTAAGACGCGGTTGGACTGAATGATGATCGGTTAAGACTGCGTGGAGCGTAAGACGCGGTTGGACTGAATGACAGAGCACGATATTCAAATCGGTGCGCGGCCGCCATAGTACAATTGTATGGACGATTTGAAATGCTTTTTTGATAAATATGTATATTTATTGTCAACCAATAACTTAAATATTTGAGATGGACAAATTGTAATATAACTATTTATGTTTCGTTTAAGCTGTAAAATAGGATAGATTTCTATTGTTATACCTAATCTAAAAATCACGTAACACGAGCTTACGTTTCTGCATTTTATCCAAATTTAATTTTGTAGGCGAAAATATTAGTAATTGTAAACACATTCATTGTTATAGTAAATGTATATTTTATATTTGTATTAAACAAAAAGTGTTGATTTTATTCACTTAATTGTGACCGCCTGTTTCGGCACATAAGGCTTGAAAACGTAAACAAACTCACATTCTCATTTACAATAGGATAAAATCAAACCAAACATTTTATTTAAAATACTTTTAATTTTGTTAAACAATTTAGAAACTTACACGTATAGAATACTTACAAAATATCAATTTAAGCATATATATTATACTGTTATTAGTTATTACTTATTACTGTAATACAGATGTGGGGTCAGCAGACAACCACTTACCCCCGGTTTCTGAATTGAGAATTACAAGTTGAGCATGACTTAAACCCTACTTAAGAATTACTTAAACATTATTTTTCTTTCTGTATCAAGTTTCCTTAAACTGTAATTATTGTTTTATTATTTTTATTCTATAAAAGACAAACATCGCACTGGGAATAATTCCTGTGTGGCGGCCTGGCGGCTGACTTCACACACATTCAAACAGTGGACACAAAGGACATCCAGACTTGCAACAACCATGTTGTGGAGCACACAAATTTTTGTCCCGTTTGGGATTCGAACCCACAACACTCGGCGCAGCGGCAGTGGCGAGGCGAACACTTAATCCACTGCGCCATTCGTGCAGAAATAATATTTAAGAAGTAGTAGACATCATGTCAAGTAAGCGTTCCTGTACACGATGCCGTCGCCGCGCCGTCGCCGCGCCGACGCCGCGCAATTACACTGTGGATACGAGTCGCGCGAAGCCCACCACCGCGCCGCCGCCGCGACGCCACCGCGCACGTTCCCTCTGTTTGATTCATTCTATTCCGTTACGCACGTGCACGCTCGTACGCGGCTGGTAATGGAATGAATCAAACAGAGGGAACGCGCGCGGTGGCGTCGCGGCGGCGGCGCGGTGGCGGGCTTCGCGCGACTCGTATGCACAGTGTAATTGCGCGGCGCCGGCGCGGCGACGGCGCGGTGACGGCGCGGTGACGGCGCGGTGACGGCATCGTGTGCAGGAACGCTAAATGCTCAGTTGATGGCGGTTTGATGAAATTCGATTCTATAAAAAATATTTGAGGACACTCAGCTGAGATTTTTTCTCTCAGTTCTGAAACCAGCGGCAGCGGTTAATTTAAGGTTCGTTAACTAAAGAATATTAATGGAACCTAATTACCCAATCCCATTTAAATAGGGCTCTAGGCTGATTACACTCACTTTGCGCTAGTTATGCCTTCAGCTCTGATGGAATACAAGGCCAGCTTGCCGTTCCTGAGCAGTTTTATTCCCAATAACCCGACCAAACAATTGAACCTGATACTTCACGCAAAGCAGTCGTATTTACCACTGTGCCATATGTGTATATTAGAATATATTCAGACAATTAAATGCTTATTCTTACAACTATAAAAATATATTTACAATAATAACAAAAATAAAAACGAAATATATTTTCTTATTTTAGATCACAAAACCGAAACGAAATATTTTAAAGGATAACTTCAATATATACTATCATCCCTAAAAGGATAAATAGTGGTGTATAACACCCAGTTTACACCAACTAACTTTAGTTCTTCCGCACCATCGAACTCTCTATCTACCGAGCAATACGATATTTGGCTATGTTTGATCCTGTACACACAACAGAAAATAGATTAAGATAGACCTCTTAGCGTTACTGAGCGCCTAGTACTATCGATTCTAGAGATTCAAGTTTTCAAGCCGCTTAAAATATTCTAACTGATGCTTTTGTACTTACTTACATTATTTTACACACAAGAGCAAATTAGCATATGAATGGTTAGTGTTAAGAATATTTATTGATTCTAGTTACTGCGCGCCTAGTACTATTGATTCTAGTGGTTAAATTCAAGCCGCTTAGAATATTCTAACTAATGCTTTTGTACATTATTTTACACACAAGAGCAAATTAGCATATGAATGGTTAGTGTTAAGAATAATAATAAATTAGACCTCTTAGTGTTACTGGGCGCCTAGTAGTTACTATTGATTCTAGTGATTCAAGTTTTCAAGCCGCTTAGAATGTTCTAACTGATGCTAATAGTGTGTCTTTGTTTTATTTTGTACTTACATTAGTTTACACACAAGAGCACATAGCATATCAATGGTAAGTGTTATTAGTGGCGAGGCGACCACTTAACTTCTCGCGTGTCTTATGCACACATGGTGTTCATAAACTCGAAGGACGTTCCTTTCACTTTTTTTGCTAACATTCAACCACTACGCCATCCGTGCAGACATTGTCAGTCAATTTGGTTGTAAAATAAGGGAGTAATTCATATTTTAAATTTGGATATAAGATCTCGCTATCTCTCTCTAACAGCTGCATTTAAACAGCGCTTACGTCACAGTTTGTATCGTGCATCCTTTTTCTGTCATTTGACAATCACATATTTATATATGAATAGATTTCAAAAAATCTTTGTACTTATCTTAGATTTTTGGATAATGTAACTATTTGACTTAAATAACTAATAAAAAAGAATTAGTCAACTACCCTAAAATCTGCTAGTAAGAATTTCTTACAAAAAAACTTCCCTCAGAAAGATTTCATTATTTATATAAACATAATAATGGCTTGTACATATGTATTCTTGTGATTTGGTCACCAATCTATTTCTGCAGCGGTAGCAACGTTGCTTAACCACACAGTAAACACATAAATACATAGCCCCTAGCTGTATTATCCCCCAAGGGGTAGGCACACTGCCTACTATGTTTCTTAGATCTCACATTATTGTCTAAAATCGTTTTGTGCGCAATTTCAGACCCCGTGCTTCTACTGAAAAGTTTCTGACAGTTACACCTATATGATGACGATTTGCGAAAGACTGCAGGCAGATGCTGGATGCGGCAAGCTGATAACAGGGCGCTATGGCGCTCTTTGGGGGAGGGCTATGTCCAGCAGTGGACTATCATAGCCTGATGATGATGATGATGATGATGATGATGATGATGATGATGATGATGATGATGATGATGATGATGATGATGATGATGATGATGATGATGATGATGATGACACCTATATCAGTAGAAAAAAGGTGCATCACATCTACATTTTGCTACCCATGTATTTAGGATGACATGACCCCCTATACATGGATATTAGGCCCTTACATTGCAATAGGGCCTAATATCCATTAGGGCACTATCTGCTGCGATTGAAATTCGTGACAGTAATACTGACTATGAGAGATGTTTGAAACGCGAAACTGGTAAGTAATGGTACAACAATAAGCCTTAGAGCCAGAGATGAGCTTTTTTGGAGACTGGTCACCCATCTATATCTTAGCCTTGACAACGTTGCTTAACATCAGTCAAGCTTACAGGTTTTTTTTTAATGACGGTCAAGCAAATCTTCATGAGAAATCGAAGAGACTAAAGTACTAGGGCGACATATCTTGTAAGGAGATGTTTGAAACGCGAAACTGGTAACTAATCAATGAGAATCGGAAGAGACTCTGAAGTACCAGGGCGACATAACTTGTAAGGAGATGTTTAAACGCGAAACTGGTAACTAATCAGTACAACATTAAAAATCCATCTCAATCTTAACCTGGACAAGTTTGCTTAACATCACGGTCTCCACACATTCTCTATCGCAAATATGAGAATCCGAATGAGACTCTGAAGTACCAGGGCGACATATCTTGTAAGGAGATGTTTGAAACGCGAAACTGGTAACTAATCAGTACAACATTAAACACCCATCTTAACCTTGACAAGTTTGCTTCATCACGGTCACCACACATCTATCACAAATATGAGAATCCGAAGAGACTGAGGTACCAGGGCGACATATCTTGCAAGGAGATGTTTGAAACGCCTAGCAGTATTCTTCAAGGAACGCCACAAACTAGATTCAAATAGATGGCCTACTAAAATAATACTGCGCACTTTACAACCACGCATACCCACCCGTACATCGAATTCATCCTAGTAGGTATATTACACCCAAATTTCGCCAACAATGTTTAATATAATGAGAAACTGTTTTTAACTCCCGCGAAGCCAACTTATTAATATATACCGGGCACAAACTCCGCACTACTACAGAGAATTCCTTAAAAGGTAAATTGAAAAACACTTTGCCCGCCTTTGTCCTGGTCACTCAACATCATATTGTCCAAACTTGGAAACTCCGCACTACTACAGAGAATTCCTTAAAAGGCAAATTGAAAAACACTTTGCCCGCCTTTGTCCGCGTCACTCAACATCATATTGTCCAAACTCCGAAACTCCGCGTTACTACAGTGAATTTCTTGACAGGCAAACCGAAACACACTTTGCCTGACTTTGCCCGCGTCACTCAACACCATATTGTCCAAACTCGGAAACTCCGCACTACTACAAATAATTTCTTAACAGTCAAATCACTGTTCAAAGTCCTGGTCACTTAACATCACATTGTCCAACCCATGAACCACTCACAGCAGTCGCATTCTGTTACTAAGTCAGTCCGCGCTACACATTTATATAATTAACACAAGTCTATGATGTCTGACACTTCGTTAGCCAATGACCTCACGTCGCCGACCACCATCATGCTGGCGGGCGCTCGCTGCACTTTACCTTTCAATACTAAGTCTGCGTTGGGATCCACTGCGTCCTGGAAACAGGGTAACAAAAAAATATTGTAAAATTATAACTAAATTAAAATATTCCTGACATGTTGTTACTCTTATATTTATAGATACTAGCTTTTGCACACGGCTCTGTCTGCGTGGTACCTACATCAATAAAAAGTAACCTATGTCCTTCCCCAGTTTTTAAACTATATCTGTACCAAATTACATCTAAATCGATTGAGTGGTTTAGCCGTGAAAATGTAACAGACAGACAGATAGACAGACAGATAGACAGACAGACAGACAGACAGACAGACAGACAGATAGACAGAGTTACTTTCGAATTTATAATATTAGTAAGATATTGTCACGTGCTGGGTTCAACGGATAAGAATGTAAACAGTATTACCGGCTAAACCACGTGTTATATATAGCACACAAATTTTAAATTTAAAACACAACAAACACTATACTACACTTTTCCACTGTAACTGCTTCAAACTCCGTAGTAGTTTCGCTTCCATTCGCTTCGATGAATACTTGGCCGCTTACGATTGTAAATTGACTTGGCGGTGCGCGTGCGCTCTATTTATACGCGGTTAAAGCGTTTCCGGAGTTTTCTAGAAACGTCATACCCGGTATGTAAACAGTACGAAGATTCGAGAATGTTCCAGTGCTGTCTCTACTATTCGCGTACCTATTACGTAGTTCCGTAAGATGTCAATAGATGGCGCTGTAATAAATTATTAGACGGAACTGCCGAGTCTTCTCCATAATGCCGAGAGATGGCACTGGGTGTAACAATATATTAGATATACTAGTCGGAGACCGTTGGACTGCCACGCAGCGGTCTCGAGTTCAATCCCCAAGGCGCGCATCTCGGACTTTTCGAAGTTATGTGCGTATTAAATAGTTAATGATCGCTCGCTTTAACGGTGAAGGAAACATCGCGAGGAAACCTGCATGTCTGACAGTTCCACGTAATGTTCTCGAGGATATGTGAAGTGTGACAACACGCACTCGGGCGGCGTGCTGGACTGTGGGCTAACCCTTGACACGTTGAGAGTGGCTGGTGCCCAGCAGTAGGCAAGTTTAATACAGGACTGATATTTGTAAGTAGTTGTATTTAGATAGCTAGTTGATAATAGCGCCATCTCTCGGGCTGAAATTGTTAGACATTATCAATAGCACCCTACGTTGAACTGAACATTGTATTAAGCTCAGTTGCAGAATGTCCACTTCTCAAAATGTCTTCAGGTTGCATAACGTCCCTTTCTCAAAATGTACACACATACAAACATAGATTGACGGCTGTTCCCCAGAGGGGTAGGCAGAGACTACGGATTTTCATTTGCTACGATCCTGACACACTTCTCTGGCTTGATTCACTTTCATCACATTCCTCATACACGCCCGTCGGCTCAAGGAGCTCTTAACCTGGCCTTTGTCCAGAACGCCTCCGATCTGATCGAGAAACGTTCGCCTAGGTTTTCCTCTTGCGACTGTTCTCAGAATGTCTCTTTCATAATATGTCACTTACGTGAACTGTCCCTAGTTTCTAATTCCTTGGTACACATCAAGTTTAGTTTGTACGTTTTGGTTCCGTGTGGGATTCGAACCCGCAGCACTCGACGCGGCGGCAGCGGCGACGTGACCACTGAAACCACTACGTCATCAGTGCATTTACAATGCATACATACATAGATTCACGCCGGTTTCCCAGAGGGGTAGGCAGAGACTAATACAATAATGTATTTTTATTGTGAAGTTTGTTTGTTTAAATCGTTTTTATTTTGCGGTAATGTATAAAACCGTTCTAATTAAATCTATACAAATAAATAAAATTGAAGTGTCTGTTTGTAATTTCAAAATAACAGCTTTTTATCTAATGCATATGAAAGTATATAAATTAAAAAAATAGATGTTTTCGCATTATGTACGTTATAATGCGAAAACATATATTTTTAAAATTTTTGTCTGTCTGTCTGTATCTCCGAAACGGCTGAACCGATTTTGACAGGACTTTCACCGGCAGATAGCTGATGTTATAAGGAGTAACTTAGGCTACATTGATTTTAGAAAAAAAATAGGGTTCCGCGGAGACAAACACTTTTTAGTTAAAATATACGCGGACGAAGTCGCGGGTAACAGCTAGTAAACAAATAAATTAGTATAGATTAAAAACTTACCATAAAAGAAATGACATCCATAGGTATCTTATCCTCCCAATCTGTCCGTGTGTCCATGACCTTACTCCCTGAAGATGGCACACAATCCATATCACTGCTAATGTCAGATATGATCACATTGGACATAATAGCGCCCTTCCCTTTTAATACATTACTCGGTTTCTTTCTCCCTGAGCGCATATTCTTTTGTATAGCACCATCTACCTTCACCTTCTTAGTAGGATACACTGGCGGTTCATTCTGACAGTTGACGTGCGAATTTAGAGCGTTCCTAATTTTAAAATTTAATCTCTCTCTCGCAATATACAGGCCGTTATTGTTTAAATTCAGAACGGATTGCGCCGGAAAGTTCAGGCCATCGTTATTTGTATTTAGAATACTTGGAACAAATGTCTGGCAGTCATTCGAATTCAGAACGCCTTGCGTCGTAAATTTCGGACAGTTGTTATTTGAAATCAGAACGTTTTGAGCTTGTTCTAACACTTCTTTCTGACTGCTCGCATTCTGATTTAGAACGATCAAATTACAATTTTTGTTGGGTAGTTGGAAATTATCACAATTTTGTATGAAAACATCGTTATTTGACATTAAATGTTGCGTAATGACATCTGTGTTAACACTTAGGGGCAGCTGATTAATGACTTTGTTTGCCGTGTCATAAAATACTAGCGAGCCATTAATAATAACAGCAGATAGTGATGGGACACTCAGCTGATTATTTTCAGACAGAAATATAGGGTGGAGCAGAAATGTCGTGTCACTTTGGGGCTGCTGCATTAACTCTTGGAAAGTGAGCAGTCTGGGTGAATTGGAGGTCACTACTAGGTTGGAGTTCACATTCGGTGCCAAAGTGATGATCGGTTGCGTGGGTGGAGGTGGCTGGGTTTGAGTTGCGGGCACTTTTAAAGGGTCTTCTTCGTCGTCTAGTATGACGAATGCTTCTGATATGCTGAAAAATAAATAACATCTCATTATTCTTTACATAATGACCTCCAGATCGAATTTCGGCGGCTAATCTTATCGGAGACTGGCTATCTGCGCAGGAGATATTATAGTGCACGAATTAAGTAAACGACAGCGAAAGAGTTTAAAAAATAAATTTATTTAAACAGTATTACAGCGTAACAGTAATTAATTGATTTTACAAATTGTTCATCTTATATACTATCTTAAAGCTAACTCGACAATCTGTACCTAGTGACGCATGTCCTAATTAATATTGCTAATTTAGCAATCGAACCTTCTAGAAACTATATAATATTTATTTAATAAGAAATGATAACACCGCAATGGAAAGTTACAGACTATTAGCTGACAAAGCTAATATTAGTAGGTTGGGGGTGCTTAACTCCTCCCTCCCTAAGAGAGAAATTATCCGAGGGTGTCGCAGGCGGCGTCGGAGAATTTCGGATACAATTCGAAACCTGAAATTTCCACATAATTAAAATAATAACGGTAATTATAACTAGAATGTATAGACATATTGTCCAGACGCTAATTTCTGTTGTCACAAATTGGGTTGTCTCTTCACTTTCACTAAATTTTGCACTTTGTAACACGTCTCTCACATCACTAAAGTTCACGTTTCTAAGATCGACTTTCTTCGTTCTGGTCTGTATGTCGTATAGTAGCTCTGGTATCTGGATCAATGGAAGCTGAAGACTGGAAGTTGTAGCATTGGTAGCAGCAGCAATGATTTCTCCTTCTGTGTCTCGCAATACTGGTTTGTTGTTACGATGTACGTCCCCTGAATGTTGTACTTGTGAATTTCTATATTACAATTTTCTGTAATTATGGTGTTTGCTTCAGAATAAACCAACCATTGATTTTCGGTTATTCTTTGTACCTTGATTTTCTCGATCCTGATGTGATTCTGTATGCATTTGTCATAGTTATTCTTCATCAACATCAATTGCTCTATGCAGGTCTCTGTTGGATACTGGGCCAGGTTAGACTCAGTGCAAAGGAATCTACCATTTTCGATCTCTTCACATGAATTCGCTACCGGCATGTATTTCAATCTATTCACCATTAAATAAGGGTATTTCGGAATAATTATTAGGGTATTTGGGGAGTGGAAAATGGGAATAGGTATAACCTTATAATAATTATATGTTTCATCGTCTATTATTGGGATTTCTAAGACAAAAACTAAATTAACCTCGCTTAAATATGACTTAACAATGATATTACGCTCTAATTTTATTAAATTATCAATACTAAATGGATATATTGTTCTAGCATGTTTACCAATAACTTGTAAATTTCTATATAACTCTGTACTATTTATAATGGATTGATGTAATATGTTTAATTTACTGAATGCAATTGCTGTCTCAATCTCCTGTATATCTTCGTAGCAAGATCGAAAGTTACTCAAAATTAAGTACATAGTATTCATAACATGAAATAATCTGTTGAACTTGGATTCGTTTTTAACAAGACTTTCAATTTCACTGGTTTGTAAACCTAAGTTTTTAATGTTTGAATCTATTATTTCAGAGTCATTTACTAACTTATCAAAAGCTTTTTGCATTAGTGATACTTTACGTTCAACTACATGCTCGCTATTCTGTATCATTTGTATTTCTCTATCATACAACATTGCATCGTTTTCATCTAAATTACCTGAAATAGACTTAACTAATGTACCTAATGGGCTAAACAAAGCACGTTTGGTCCTAACATTAAAAGGTAATATTTGAGACAATCTATTTTTAGTAAGTTTAATTAAATAATCAATCTGATTTTCTATTCCTATGGTTTCATTACTTAACTTACTTTCTCTTATTTTAACCTTCAAATTACTAAAATCTTGAATATTACTATTTATCTGTAAACCTATAGATTTTAAGTCTAATTTCTTAAATATAGTCCAAAAACTAGTCCTCTTCACAGCTACTCCCATCTTCAGTGACGCTATCCCAGGGTTCAGACTGAGGTTTTGAAGGTCCAGCGTGGACGCTGTCACCACTAGTACCAGAAGTACTAGGCACGATCTGTGAAGGACGTTTAATATTCTTTACCTCCACTCTGGTAGACCGTTTATTTAACTCTACAGGTATACTATTATGTTGAACTTCACCAATAACTTTTGCTTTCTCGTATCGCGGTTTTTCTTTCGCTTTCCTAGTTCTAGTATTTTTCATGAAAATATTGTCACCTGTTGTAAGGGCTGGGGTTTCTTCGCCTCCTTTTTTACCTCTCACTTTAACTTTGTCGGTCTCTAATTTTTCTGATACATATTCGTAGAGTACTTTCAAACGTTTCCTATGATCTAATAATAGTTGTTGTGTTAGGTTCTTTTCTCTATCTATATTAAACACATCACCCGACTCTGTGTGTCCGAACACTAACTCGAATGGTGTAAGATCTGTTGCCGAATGTATTGTATTATTGTACGCTAGGATCGCATAAGTCATGACGGATGCTGTATCTAAATCACTTTTATCATATTTAGCTAAGCGGTAAATTTCGATAATAGTTGAGTGGAATCTTTCTACCATTGCCATTGAACTAGGATTGTTCGGAGTCCCTATATGAAGTTCAATTTTGTATAAACTTAACATCTCTTTAATTAACATATTATTAAATTTTGTACCCGAGTCGCAATTAATTTTTTTAGGTGTACCATACATACTGAAATATTTTATTAATGCTCTAACTATCTCCGGTGTACTCCTATTGGGTATTTCAATGGCTTGAGCTAATTTACTAAAGGCATCTACTATAGTTAGATAATATTTTCCTTCAATATATAATAAATCCATGAATACTTCTTGGAATGGGCTAATTTGGGTTTGTGTTAATTGAATGTAAGGTTTTATCGGTTTCCTGTCGTATTTCATTTTTTTACAGGCTTCACAACTGTTAATAATAGCGGAAACGGATTCTTTCATATTCGCCCACCAATAATGTCTCTTAAGTTTAGCCAAAGTTTCATTGATGCCCCTATGGCACGTCTTACCTTCATGGTACTTAATTACAACATTTTTCTGGTCGTCTTCTGATTCTGTTAGATTAATTACTCTTTCTGTACACTCCGTTAATTTTACCGAATCCTTTTTAAACAATTTAATAACCATATTTGAAAAGGATTTTCTAAAAGATGAATGTTCAAAGTATATAAAATATTTATGTTTAGGGTCTACATACTCCTTCAAAAAGTCTTTAATTAATTTATCATTATTTGTTGGTAAGTGAACCTCAAGGATTTTTTGTTTGCTACTAGAAATATCTTTAACCGTTAGTTTATCCTTAAGCCATGAATACACTAATATCTGTCTCGGTTTAGTATCTACAGCCTCGTTTAAAATAGGAATACCTTGGTGTTCTCTATTTGAAACTGAATTCGCCGTGACTCCGTCATCAGAATCCGAAAGTTCTATTGTTTCTATTGGAGGATCGTCAAATTGAAGTTCATTTTCTATTATTTTCTGTACACGTTTCTGCCTATCCCCTACATTTACAAATATTGAATCTAAATCGTCATCTATTGCATTAATTTTAATTCTTGACAATGCATCTGCATTTGTATTTTGAGGACCTTTTTTATATCGTACATCATAGTCATACTCCTCCAGTCTTAGTCGCCAGCGCGTTAGCTTACTATTGGGTTCTTTCAGTGAATACAACCAAGCCAAAGGCCTATGATCTGTAAAGATCCAAAACTTATTACCATAGAGGTACGGCCTAAAGTGTTTGACTGCCCATATTATGGCTAAAAGCTCCTTCTCAATAGTACTGTATTTAACCTCTGTATCGCTCAAAGTCCTACTAGCGTATGCTACTGGCTTGTCTATGCTATTGACCCTGTGAAGTCCAGCCCCGATCGCAAAATTGGATGCATCAGTAGTTAAAATAAAACTTTGACTGAAGTCAGGGAATTGTAATAAGGGTGAGTTTGTCAAAAGCTTTTTGCATGTTTCAAAACATTCCTTATATTCATCATTAATAATTATTTTACGGCCTTTCTTTAAACAAGTTGTCAATGGTCTAGTAATTTTTGCGAAATCTTTATTAAATTTCCTATAGTAACCTATAAGTCCTAAAAAGCTTTTTATTTGTGTGACTGTTTCTGGTATGGGGTACCTCAGAACGGCATCAATTTTGTCATTGTTTGGCTTCAATCCCTCGCTAGTAATAGTATGGCCTAAGTAGAGTACTTCTTTTCTTAGGAAATGCGACTTATCAAGTTGTATCTTTAAATTGGTTTTTCGAAAGCGATCAAAAACTGCTCTGAGCTTTTCTACATGTTCTGGCAAGCTTTTTGAAAATATGATTACGTCATCGAGATAGATCAGGCAATGCAAGCCTTGAAGGCCTCTTAAGACGTTATCCATCGCCCGCTGAAATGTAGCTGGTGCAGTTTTTAATCCAAAAGGCATTCTGTTAAATTCATAATGTCCTGAGGGTGTACTAAATGCTGTTTTCGCTCTATCCTCCTCTTGAACCTCGATTTGATGGTACCCACTAGCCAGGTCAAGCGTTGTAAAGTAAGTACTCTTGCCTAACATGTCAAATAAGTCATTAATGTTAGGTAAAGGATATTTATCGTCGGTAGTGATTTCGTTAAGCCGCCTATAATCGACTACCATTCTCCATTTTTGTTGCCCTGACGAATCTATCTTTTTAGGCACGAGATGTACAGGAGTACTCCAGGGAGAATGTGATTCCTGGATAATGTTATCCCTTAACATCTTATCTACCTGATTCCTAATTTCTTTCGATTGAACAGGTGGTAATCTATGTGCTTTAATATTTATTGGATCCTCATTTTTGTTCTTATTCTATGTTTAACCTGATTGGTAAAGGTTAATGGAATATTTTCGCAATAAAAAATATCCTTACATTCTTTACATATGTTCCCAATAACCCTACGTTCCTCTGGATTCATATGATCTAACTGTATTTTTTCTAAATTTTTTATTAATATTCTATCTATTTCTATACTATTTTCTGTAAAGTTTACACTAACTGAAGGATTCTGTATATAAGGCTCCACTTTGAAAGGCCCTGTTACCACTAAACTTCTAAGTTCTGTGGTATAATTCTGAATAATTGTTGTTGCATAGCCTTTAACACAATTAACTAAAGCGGCGGGCATTCGAATCCCTTCCGTAAACTGCTTAAAATCTAATATAGCATCTCCATCCAATAAACTGACGGGTAGCCGTACTCTAACCTCACTACGAGGGGCAAATGGTATACCTCTCTCATAGGGGGTGTATATATAATTGAAATGTCCGTATTTTTTAAATGCAACACCTGGTTTTGCACGTTAATCTTTGCCTGTAATTGTTTCAGTAAGTTACTACCTATTAACCCATCATATCTGTCGTCAACACTATAAACGTAAAACTTATGAAACTCGTTACTCTTAAATGTAACCGGTAAGGGAATAAATGCTGTTTCGCTGTGTACGCTCGATGCGTGAGTACTAACTACCTCGAACGGCTCATATTGTAATAAATTTTTAAAATATTTATTCGCTATATAAGGACTAATAAAAGATCTAACGCTACCGGTATCTATCATAAAAACGGCTTTTAATTCGGGTATAACTATGTGCGGTAAATTTAAACGCTTATTACAGTTTAATGTTATTCGTTCTCTAGTGATGAGGCCGGTATGCAAAAATTTTCCGCCCTATAATCATCTGGCAAATGTTCCTGTAAATTATTGTTCACGTTATTAGAACTTTGTTCGACATTACTACTGTTATTTATATAATTAACGCGTCGTGAACTTGCAGTACGCATGGTTACGTCAGTATTAGAGCCCGATGTAGATGCTTGCGCTGCAAAAGGTGACATGCGCGGTGCATTATACGATGGTTGAGCAATCGGAAACGATGACCTACTTAACTGCGGCGACATGTTATTGTTACTCGTATTATTTAAATGATTATAACTATTATATTGGTTATTACGAACATTATTATGTTGTTTGGAATGTTTGAATTGAAACGAATCGTTCGAAATAAATGGTCTGTTTGTTACACTATTCGGTACAGGAGTACTTGATAAGCGACTGCCCGATTGTTGTGAATTGTACTGTTGGTTATTAGAAGTAGAAAAACTAGGTCTATTTGTTCTATTAAAATTACGGCGATCATTTGTTTTAGAATCATAAACTGCTTGAAAGTTTTGCTCTTCTAAAACTACTTTTAACGCGTCTTCTAAGGTTGAAACATTCCGTAAACGAACTAATCTCACTAAAAACGGTGGCAAGTTATACAAGAATACGTTCATTGCTCGATTACTATAAATTACTTGTTTCGCCTTACGTAAAGATTCATCAATGATAGTTTCTGATATCTTAGCAAATAACATACTTCTCATGTGTTGGATTCTATGACAAAATTCTAAGTAACTTTCACCTCTATTGATTTTACAACATTCTAATTCCATAGCTAGACAATCTTCGGTGCGTGGGTCACCAAAGTGTTGGTTCAACAACGTTTTCAAATCATCCCACGTATCAATCGAATCTCTTTCTCCAACTAAACTAGCTGCCTCGCCTGCTAATCTACTAGTTAAAACATGAAATAAATATTCATTTTGTGCTACGTCCCCTTGGAACGTAGTTAAAATATATTCACATTTCTTTATGTATAATTGTAACGTCCTAGCATCGCCACTAAATATTGGAATGATTTTGACAATTTCCTGTGGGACACGGTTTACGTTTTCCATTGTAAAATAGCTAAAATACTAACAGTTAGAAAAAATTACGCAAAAATACCTATATCTACTAATAAAAATCTATAAATATATTACTAAGGCGTTGTCCAATCCCTAATAATACACACACATAGACTTATTATAAGGTTCGGAAACAAATGGAAGAACTGAAAGGAAGGTGAAAAGATTTACTCACAGTTCCGCAGCTATCTTCATGTTTCCAGAATTACTGCTCGGCTGTCCTCCCCCGTGGCTTCTTAATAAATTTCTTTGTTCGGTGATCTCTGCTAAACCGTAGAAACGGACGTCGGCTGCTTATCGTAGAATCGAATACGCGACAGACTGACTGCAGAGATCCTACCGGCTGCGCCAATTAAGTAAACGACAGCGAAAGAGTTTAAAAAATAAATTTATTTAAACAGTATTACAGCGTAACAGTAATTAATTGATTTTACAAATTGTTCATCTTATATACTATCTTAAAGCTAACTCGACAATCTGTACCTAGTGACGCATGTCCTAATTAATATTGCTAATTTAGCAATCGAACCTTCTAGAAACTATATAATATTTATTTAATAAGAAATGATAACACCGCAATGGAAAGTTACAGACTATTAGCTGACAAAGCTAATATTAGTAGGTTGGGGGTGCTTAACTCACGCGTGTGTGTAAACACAAGTGCATTCTCTGTTCCCTCACTCTCATAGTGCGTTGTGACGTCACGACACGACCGGAGAGAGATCAGGTGCAGGACCAACGGCTTTACATGCTGTGTTTACGTCATCGCCAACTTCTTAACTCCGGGCTAGTATTGAGAATTCTTAACAAAAAATCCCAATTTTTTTTTATTGTACTGATCCGATTCAAACCCAAAGCCATGACGCTAATGCGAACGCTGTGCATGAGCAGTGCACTCGCATCTACTACTGCTGCTTCACGGAGGCAGTCACTTGAGTGGTAGGGCCACGCTGGTTACAGCATGAATGGGCCGGCTCGACCGGGGAAGTACCACCCTCTCACAGAAGATCGACGTAAAATAACAGTATCTGTTGTTTCGTTCGGTGAGTGAGAGCGCCGGAGGCCCAATCACCCTCCCTTTCCCCAACCCCATCCCGCTCCATACTCCTTTTCCTTCCGGTAGGCAGCGACTTGGTTGTGTTTATGATATTGCTTCTGTAATGCTAAGAAAACACAGCCATGTGTATGAGCCACGGTTCTCGCTTACTATCAGGTGGGCTGCTGGTTCGCCTACCACCGAAGAAAGCAATAAAAAAAATAAGAAATTTTTTTCTTATTTTTTTTGTTACATATAGACACGACTCATCAGATGCGACTCC
The DNA here is from genome assembly GCA_963564715.1 of Catocala sponsa. NCBI lineage: Eukaryota > Metazoa > Arthropoda > Insecta > Lepidoptera > Erebidae > Catocala > Catocala sponsa. The sequence continues at coordinate 347,224 of OY751356.1, read as the reverse complement.
TGGCCACACAAACAATTTTATGTTCTCATAAGGTACTCTACACTTTGATCTTAACCAAAAGGCCGAGATTGTCTCCTTCCAGGCAAGACAAGATAAAGAAGTCGCACGACGCACCGAAAATGCCTGGAAGAGCTTTGGTCGATGAAATCACTAATGAAAGGATCTCTTCTATTAACCCTGAAGAGAAAACTCATGGACATGTGCATTCTTCCCACTCTTACCTATGGAGCACAGACTTGGTCATTGACAAAAAATCAAAAGTCCGCTCTCGGAGTCTGTCAAAGAGCAATGGAACGTAGTATTTTAGGAGTCAGACTTACAGACCGCATCAGAAATTCAATACTACGTTCCAAAACTCAAATTGCTGATGTAGGTCACTCAGCTGCCAAATTAAAGTGGAATTGGGCAGGAGAGTTATGGGCGGGAACAATCACACAGTGGATGCCAAGTAACGGGAAGCGACAACGAGGCCGACCCAGGAGGAGATGGCGAGACGAGCTCGATGCATTTAAAAGGGATTGGCAACTCAGAACAAGCGATCAAGATAGACGGAAGTCGGAAGGGGAGGCCTTTGCCCAGCAGTGGGACGCCAATTAGGCTTATAATAATAATAATAAGGTACTCAACCTATATTAATAATACCAGCCCTGTATTCAACTATCGCACTGCTGGGCACGGCCTCTTCTCACTATGAGAAGGGTTACGCCATAGTCCAGCACGCCGCCCCAGTGCGTGTTGACAGACTTGACATATCTTCGAGAACATTATGTAGAACTGTCAGACATGCAGGTTTCCTCACGATGTTCTCCTTCACCGTTAAAGCGAGTGATCATTAACTATTTAAAACGCACATCACTTCGAAAAGTGAGAGATGCGAGCTCTAGGATGGAACGGGAGACCTCTGCGTGGCAGTCCAACGGTTTCCCACTAGGGTATCGCTGCCTCTTTTCTTATGACTTATGACTCAACCTATGTGAACAAAAAGATGATCGTTGGCACTGAAAGGGTAAATAATGTTATCTTACTTGTTGAGCTGGTGTGTCTCCTGTGCAGCATCCTTGTCTGGGAGTATGGAGGGAGTGGCACTCCTCTGGAGCGCGTGCGGGACTGGACACTGTATGATTACGTCCTGGGCTTCAGAGTTGGTTGTGGTGAGTCCCACCACCGTGGGGGCTGGGGTTGACTCGTATACCTGGAGACGAGAAGCACTTTACGTTATAACTAACTGTTACCCGCGACTTTGTCCACGTGGAAATTAACAAAACATATTTAAAAATAAAAGTAGCCTAAGTTACTATCTGCTAGTGAAATTCCCGTCAATATCAGTCCAGCCGTTTCAGAGATTAGCCGGAACAAACAGACAGATAGACAATTTAAAAGATTTATACATGTACCGTACCCATGCGTTCGCTCTCACGCATGACCTGTCTCAACTGGTACTCCAGCCCACCCGGATACCAGATATTGCAGGTCAGGCGCCCTCTCTGCTCGATCTGCTGCTGACGAGTAACCCGAACCGGTACAGTGTGTCGAGTCGTGCTCCTTTGGGCACCTCAGACCACTGTCTGGTTTGTGCCACAGCTGTTGTTGTTACGCCCCCACGACCCGAGGAGGCAAGACGACGACTGTGGCACTACTCGTCAGCAGACTGGGATGGAATGCGGGAGTACTTGCATCTATCCCTTGGGCTCAACGCTGCTTTGAGAACAGCGATCCATCACAGAGCGCTACTGCTGTCGCTGGTGAAATCATCCTGGGTATGGAATATTATATTCCACACAGTGATGTCACGAGCGGCGGCAGGAAAAAGCCCTGGTTCGGTCGTGAATGCGCTGATGCTGTCAAACGCAAACAGACAGCGTACCGCGCTTGGACCAGGGCTCGCGCTCTCCACGACCCTAACGTGGATCACCTGAAGGCAGCGTTCAACCAAGCCACAAAGGTCTGCAAGAGGGCATACTTAAGAGCGGATGCCCAGCGCGTCGCACGGTTCGGCCAGGAACTCATGCACATCCTACGGGCAGTCGTAGCTATTGGCACCTTGCCAAAGCCATGCAGTCCAACTTCTGCCAGACCTTGCTGCCCCCTCTGAGATATCCGAATGGATCACTGGCTCATCGGCCGCAGGAGAAAGCAGATCTGCTTGCAAATCTCTTTGCGGCCAACTCCCGAATCGATGACTGCGGTTCGCAGCCGCCTAATATTGCAAACTGCGGCTACACCATGCCTGATATATGTATCAGGCAACGAACCGTTCGTGCAATACTGCAGTGTCTCGATGTTCGGAAAGCCAGTGGACCTGAAGGCATCCCAGCTGTGGTCCTCAAAAAATGTGCAGCGGAGTTGTCTCCCACACTTACGCGCCTATACCGGACGTCTTACGCCGCAGGCATTGTGCCTGAGGCTTGGAAGAAGGCGAACGTTCAACCGATTCCCAAAAAGGGGGACCGTTCCGAGCCAAGCAACTATCGACCCATAGCTATCACCTCGGTGCTTTCCAAGGTGTTCGAGCGGATTATAAACACCCAAATTGTCCGCTACCTGAAGGATCAATCGTTGATCAATGATCGCCAATACGGCTTTCGGGCTAAACGATCAACGGGTGATCTTCTAGCGTTCGTCACGCACCTCTAGGGTAAGGCTATGGACAAGCACGGCGAGTCTTTGGCTATCAGCCTTGACATAGCCAAAGCTTTCGATAGAGTTTGGCACCGGTCTCTTCTTTCCAAGCTTCCGGCCTATGGCTTGCCCCCTCAACTGTGCACCTGGATTGCAAGTTTCCTGCAGAAGCGTCGTATTCGGGTCCTTTGCGACGGTCGCACTTCCAAATTTATGCGGGTCAATGCAGGAGTGCCTCAGGGGTCTGTCTTATCCCCTACGCTCTTTCTTCTGTATATCAATGATATGTTGAATCTCGGCAACATACATTGTTATGCGGACCACAGTACCGTGCATGGGCGATATCTCGGACGTCCTGGGGCCAAACAGGCTGAGGTTGAGGGGAAAAGGCAGAATCTTGTCGTTGAACTTAACCAGACCTTGGACCGCATCTATGAATGGGGTGCCAAGAACTTGGTCGAGTTCAACGCCAAGAAGACCCAGGCATGCGCGTTCTCAACAAAAAAGTCTCCGTTCCTTCCCCTCCCTTCTCTGAAGAACACTCCACTGGTGATACGTGACACCCTCTCCATCTTAGGTATGGATCTTTGCCACTCCCTTAATCCAAAAACCTACATCGAGAGCGTCACTAAGCAAGCTTCGCAAAAACTCGGAGTTCTGAACAGGGTGAGGCGGTTCTTCGCGCCTGGGCAGCTGTGCCTATTGTATAAGGCACAAGTGCGCCCTTGCGTGAAGTACTGTTTTCATCTTTGGGATGGCTCCGCGCAGTACTTGCTGGACGCTCTCGACCGGTTACAGCGGCGGGCTGTCCGTATCATCGGAGTTCCAGAGGTCACGAGTTCACTGGAACCTCTGCAACTCCGTAGGGACATTGCCTCATTGGCTTGTTTCTACAGAATATACCACGGGGAGTGCTCTGAAGAGTTATTCCACCTTATCCCGCCCTCCCCTTTTCTATCCAGAATAACGCGTGCTGGGCTCAGATGCCATCCCTACACAGTAGAGTGTTTCCTTCTTCCTTCGATCCTGGGTCCTTCAAGCGGGGCGTGAAAAAGCACCTTCTCAGGCCGTCAAAGTAGAGACCTCTCGGCTGCTATGAGGGCGGTGTGGAGGCCACTGCTCTTAGACCACACGACTGCTTACCATCAGGTGGAGTGTGGTCATTCTGACGACCAAATAAAAAAAAAAAAAAGGAAATAGTATACTTTCATAGGCATTTAGTAAAAGCTGTTATGTTGACATTACAAACAGACACTTTAATTTTATTTATTTGTATAGACTAGATTTTGCTCGCGGCTTCGCTCGCGTAAAAGTAGACTAGGTTATGTTAGTAACCGTACTTATCTTTTTAAAAAAAAATATAGCCTACTAGCTTTTGCCCGCGGCTTCGCTCGCGTTAATTTAGAATTTGACAATGAATTCGGGTTGTACTCTGCTTGTAATAATATAATTCAATCATGATTCGAAAGACACGTGGCGCTATCTATTATCATAAAAACGTTATTATTGATTTCCTCGGGAACAAATTTTTTTTTTCTGGATGACCTTTCATCCAGAAAAGCAATTCTGTTCCCGAGGTAGTATGACCGTTTCTGTACACCTGACAACGTATATGCAAAATTTCAGGATGATCGGTTCAATGGTTTAGGCGTGAAAAGGTAACAAACAAACAAACAAACTCATTTTCACTGTTATAATATTAGTTAGGATTAGGGTGTTACTCGGTGATAATACAGCTTTCTAATGGTGAAAGAAAATAATTTAAAATTGGTCACATCTGACCGGCATTGGAGACGAGAGGCAATTATATAATTTATAGATGTACCCGCAGTTTCTCCTGCGTTTATGGATACTGCGTCGCCTCCGTGGGTCGTAGCGTGATGTTATGTAGCCTATAACCTTCCTCGATAAATAGGCTATCCAACACTAAAAGAAGTTTACAAATCAAACCAGTAGTTACCGAGATTAGCGCGTTCAAACAAACAAACAAACTCTTCAGCTAGCTAAACAGCGGTAGTAAACTCTTTAAAAAAAATTATACATATTGAACAAAACTCCACTGTTCAAAAACAGGACACTTACTTGCTGGTTATCCATAATGAGGGTATCCGTCTCTGTCAGTACGCTATACTTCCTGGTAGACCTTATCTCCTCATCTATAAATTCTGGAGTCAGCTGTGCGCTCTGGAACAATATACGTCATCTATCATACACACCAGCGATACCCTGGTGGGAGACCGTTGGACTGCCACGCAGAGGTCCCGATTCGAAGTTATGTCTCTGACTTTTCGAAGTTATGTGGGTACTAAATAGTTAATTATACGGTGAAGGAAAAACATCGTGAGTAAACCTGCATGTCTGAGAGTTCTCCATAATGTTCTCCAAGATATGTGAAGTCTGCCAACCCGCACTGGACCAGCGTGGTGGACTATGGCCAAACCCTTAAGGGTTAGACAATAGTCCATCACGCTACATGCTCACTCCAGAATTGTCTGCCCATCCGAGAATTGTCCGGCCATCCCTAAAGATGTCTGGCCCATCCCAGAATCGACTAATCCGCCCAAGAATTGTCTAGCCACCCGCAGAATTGTCTGGCCCACCCCAGTATTGTCTGGCCCACCTCAAAGTTATTGAGGCCACTCGCAGAATTGTCTGACCTATCTCAGAGTAACCTAGTTCGCTCGCAGAATTGTCTGGCCTACCTTAGAATGGTCTGCCCACCCTAAAATAGGCATGAAGTCTAAAAAAGGATTTATTCCGTCTTCTGGATCAGCAAAAAATTTTGTTCACTATTTTTCTTTTGTCCCACAAACAACGAAGATACAATGCGTTTTCATTTCGTGTGACGTCACTTGTAGGTGCACATTTTATAATGCGTTATAACAAAAACACTGGCCAAGTGCGAGTCGAACTCGCGCACGAAGGGTTCCGTACCATCCTTACTAACATTATAAATGCGAAAATGAGTTTGTTTGTTTGTTATGCTTTCACGCCTTAACTACTCAACCGATCAACATGACATTTTGCATACACGTTGTCAGGGGTACAGAATAGGACATAGGGTACCTTTCATCCAGAAAAAAGAACTGTACTAACCTAACCTAACCTACATTTACGCGAGCGAAGCCGCGGGTGAAACTAGTTATCTATTAAAACGGCAAAAAAATCATGTCTGTAGTATGGCAGCTCTCTTACATTTTATTCTGTTTTTTAGTATTTATTGTTATAGCGACAACAGAAATACATCATCTGTGAAAATTTAAACTGTCTAACTATCACGGTTCATGAGATACAGCCTGGTGACAGACGGACAGACGGACGGACAGCGGAGTCTTAGTAATAGGGTCCCCGTTTTACCCTTTGGATACGGAACCCTAAAAAGTAGGTGTCCAATATTTTTGACTAATCTAAAAGATAGACTAAGTAATTAAAATTATTTATTTTGAACCCTGTCAACATGCCTGTTGTCTGGCCCACCCCACAAATGTTTGTCTCACCACAGAATGTGAGGATTTAACACAAAATTCTAAAGCGGCATATAAAATAATAATAATATCAGCGCTGTTTTAAACTGTCCCACTGCTGGGCACGGGCCTCTTCTCACTGTGATAAGGGTTAGGCCACAGTCCACCATGCTGGCCTACTGCGGGTTGGCACACTCCACATATCCTCGAGAACATTACGTAGAACTGTCAGACATGCAGGTTTCCTCACGATGTGTTCCTTCACCGTTAAAGCGAGCGATCATTAACTATTTAATACGCACATCACTTCGATAAGTCAGAGATGCGCGCCTTGGGTTCGAACTCGAGACCTCTGCGTGGCAGTCCAACGGTTTCCCACTAGGCTATCGCATCGGCATATAGACTATAATTATCCAAGAGCCTGAAAAATAACCTCCAGTATATTCTTACCATCCCAATTTTATTTAGCACTCTTTTAAAATACTTCTTCTCGAATATAATCTTGTGGTCCGGTATATGTCTCCTGGACAGCTCGCGCACGATCATACCGACAGAGGTGGCAAACACCGCCGCCCGGATCAGCTTCAGGGCTTTCGACGCTTGGCGCTCGCAGATATGGCAGACATAGTTGACCTGAATAAACAATACTTTTACGTTTACTACCTATCCCTCGGTAAAAGTACAAAATAAAAAAAAAACAAATGTTCACTATATTGTCTTCTGTTTACGCGAATGTTATTCATTGAAATTAAACTTCTATATACGGATTTTATCGCGTTGTTTATTTGACACTTTATTACACAACTTAGAAACAGTTACACTACAATTACTATTAAACTTTACTAATTTTTAAGCTAATTAAATTATTGAAACTATTTATACTATTACTATACTATTAAACTATTAATGTTTACACTTTCCCTGACGTTTCTATTGCTTTTCAGCAGCCATGGTCACGGGGAGACTAAAATGGTAGTTGTCTCAATGTTCCAGTGTACATAGTTATTTCAAAGTACCCAAGTACCAAACAAAATAATGTGCAATTATAAAGGTGAAGAGTTTGTTTGAACGCGCTAATCTCAGGAACAATTGGTTCGATTTAAAAAATTATTTTAGTGTTGGATAGCCTATTTACCGAGGAAGGCTATATATAGGCTATACAACATCACGCTGCGACCCACGGGGGCCGCGCAGTAACGATAAACGCGGGTGAAACCGTAGGAACATCTAGTCGATGATAAAGCCAGCAAGGGATTGAACAAATATATTTATTAACATCTTAGTAGAATAAAATTGCCTCAAGCACACAGCAGTAGTGTATTCAACTGAGTTGTACATAAGGTGTTGAATTTGTTTATTAGACTGGACAAGTTATATCTATACTAATATTATAAAGCTGAAGAGTTTGTTTGTTTGTTTGCTTGAACGCGCTAATCTCAGGAACTAATGGTACTCGAGGACATTACGTAGAACTGTCAGACATGCAGGTTTCCTCGCGATGTTTTCCTTCACCGTTAAAGCGAGCGGTAATTAAATTAAAATAAAGTGTATAGGTACATACTGCAAACTATGTTGAAGAAACACAAATCCCTACACTATAACCCTGAACTCCTTAATAACAGGCGTAAATACACAGTAGTTCCCATTGTTAGAGTAAACAGTAGTTTTGCCAAAAGACAGTTTGATAGCCAGTCAGCTCAATTATACAACTTAATTAATAAACATTTAAACATATATCATATGAAATACTACTAATGTAGGAAGGCACTAACGACTTGGCTGAAAAGTAAAAACTACGAAGAGATTGAGGCTCTTATTTCTACCCGTACATAATTCACACACACACACACACAAACACACTCACACACACACACACACACACACACACACACACACACACACACACAAACACATACACACACACACACACACACACACACACACACACACACACACACACACACACACACACACACACACACACACACTCACACACACACACGCATGCGCACACACACATGCACATCATAGTATAGTATCTGTAATTATTAATTAATTTGTATTGCTTAAATGTCTATTTTATAACACTATGTGCATTTACAAAACCTTTGTTATGGAAGAGGGGGGTATCCTAACACAGGTATTTATAAATACTTAAAAGGATACCTCTATCCCAAGCTATATTCTAAACCAATGTAGAAAAAGAAATAAAAGACATATAATATTATAAAGCTGAAGAGTTTGATTGTTTGTTTGTTTGAACGCGCTAATCTCAGGAACTACTGGTTCGATTTGAAAAATTATTTCAGTGTTAGATAGCCCATTTATCGAAGAAGGCTATAGGCTATATATCATCACGCTAAAATCAATAGGAGCGGAGCACCAATGAAGAATGTTTCAAAATCGGAGGGTTTTTTTTCCTTTTGAGAGCTTCCGCTGCGTGCGCTGCGTAAACAGTTAAAGTTTCCCAAAAATCATGTATGACAGAATTGTTCCCCTTTAAAAGTTCTAAAAAAAAGTCCGCGACAGCATATGTCTATCTTTTAAGGTTGGCTCACTATAACCATTTTTATGCTAACCAAATTTGTTCTAAAATAATGCATTATTTGCGAAGGTATGTTTATAAACATGATATTAATCCTTATCCAAATAAATACGTTATTCATCACAAGTATTTAATTTAAAATAAAATTGCCCTTTACATCATTGGATTTCAATAAATATCTTAGGAGATATCGCAGTTTTAAAATAACATTGCAGCAAAATAATTACCCATTACAGACATAGTACAAACGATGTTTCTCCTAGTTTATTCTGTGTGATTACTACTGGTTTGATTTGAAAAATTCATTTAGTGTTGGAAAACCTATTTATCGAGGAAGGCTATTGGCTATATAACATCACGCTAGGACCCACGGGGGCGGCGCAGTAACGATAAACGCGGGTGAAACCGCGGGAACATCTAGTATATAATATAATCATAATTATATTTCCATAATCAATACTACAAATATTATGCAAAGGTATACATATTAAATTACTAGCTGTTACCTGCGACTTTGTCCGCGTAGATTTTAAATAAAAAGTGTTTTTCTCCACGGAATCCTATTGTTTTCTAAAATCATAGTAGCCTATGTTACTCCTTATAACATCAGCTATCTACCAGTGAAATTCCCGTCAAAATCGCTTCAGCCATTTCGGAGATTAGCCGGAACAAACAGACAGACTGACATACAAAAAATTTAAAAATTGATGTTTTCGTATAGGTACCTTATATACTTTCATATGCATTAGATAAAAAGCTGTTATTTTGACATTACAAACAGACACTTCAATTTTATTTATTTGTATAGATAAGTACTAAATGATTAAACCAGTAGATGTAGTTCATGTTGCATGTTGCTCCTAAGACATTATTGGTTAACAATGTCTTAGGAGCAACATGAAGTCTGGAAATACAACTGGCATGTGGCAAAAACTTCTTCCCAATAGGAAACAAGTTACTTCCTATCGGGAACAGGGAGAAGTGTAAGTTGAATAACAGATAATTTAAAAAGGCAACCAATGTATACAGTCGGCCAAATATGTGGTCTACCACCCTACAGTTGAGTTTCATTTGAACGTCATGAAACGACAAGGTAGATTTCTCCTTTATTAGCTTAACCGTTACTCAATCTGCAGGAGATACATAACAATCGATTTTTTATTGTCTATAAAATGACAGACGATGGGTTATCATGTATTATTTTTATGTCATGGCAAGGCATGTTAAGTTTGAATTATCACAGCTAACAACAACTCACCTCCGTTAAAACAGTCAACCTTATAATAATAATAATAATACTACTTTAGTTAATACCTAACCAAATCTATACTAATATTATAAAGCTGACGAGTTTGTTTGTTTGTTTGAACGCGCTAATCTCAGGAACTACTGGTTCGATTTGAAAAATTCTTTTAGTCTTGGATAGCCTATTTACCGAGGAAAGTTATAGGCTACATTACATCACGCTACGGCCAACGGGGACGGCGCAGTAATCATAAACGCGGGCACATCTAGTGGAGTATAACATTGGCTTGTAACCTGATCGCAGCACTACCTACTGATTCATAGCATCGCGCGGGAACCGTGCTTCTAAACAAAAATATTAAAATACTTACATTACACCCATTTGCGTTGATTTTAGCAGCTGTAATGAACTTTTTAAAGCAATGAGGTGATACTAAACGTCTCTCCTCCTTAGTACGTAGACATACAAAACAATATTCCTTTCGGTCACAAACTATTTTCCTAAAAATATTTAGCAAATCTGGCATTGTAGATGTCTCCATTTTCAAAGGTTTCTATACAAAATCAACATTCAAATTGTTTTTATATCTAATTAATATATACTATACTCTTATTTAAAAAGATTTTCATGGAGTAAATCTACGTATAATATCGAATTATATTTTCCATCTCAAAAAACATTGTTTTACAACTAAACCCTGACACTCTGACAGATTTGACAGTTGCTAGGATGTATGTATATAGATTATACAATAATAGAGGGATAAGCAACGATAACATCTGCCCGATAGTCTATGATAACATCAGTTTAGCCGCTTTTACAGGTCGGTGTCAAAACCGACCTGTAAAAGCGACAAGTTTGTCTGTTTCATACGTTTTCACATGTCAATACTAAATAGTCAAGTCTTACTATAGCAGACATAATAAAAAAAATATTGCGTTTGGTCGCAGGTGTACCGCTGCGACTCAATAGGTTATTAAAAATTAATTATTGTATACACATAACAATAATTACATGCTATTCTTCAAGGTGAAGAATATCATAAGAGCCCTGAAATAAGAAAAGTCGAGCAAGTACTACCCACTATAAGATTATTATAATCTTTGAATAGTAAATCGGTAGTTATACTAGTCAGTTGTAATGGTAATATTGCTGGTATATCTCGCAGAATAATATATAAGTTGTATGCTTCTTTTTGTTCTGTTTTATATCTTAGAATACTGTTAATCTATACTATTATAAAGCTGAAGAGTTTGTTTGTTTGTTTGAACGCGCTAATCTCAGGAACTACTGGTTCGAATTGAGAAATTATAAGTGTTGGATAGCCCATTTATCGAGGAAGGCTATAGGGTATATAACATCACGCTACTACCAATAGGAGCGGAGCAGCAATTAAAAATGTTGCCAAAAATTCTCTTATATGAAGCAGACTAAGTTGCGCGGGTCAACTAGTAGCATAATAAAATAGTAACTAGCTGTAAGTAGTTGTAGGAAAAATTAATAATTATAAGAGACATATTCTAATAACATTTTAATTGTAACTGTATATTCTTACAAATAAATTATTCTTTCTTTATTTTGATTTGTTTGCAATTCAATACTAATTTTTGACTTCACGGATGGCGTGGTTTCAAGTGGTCTCCCCACAGGCCACTGTGCTGAGTGTCATGTCTCCTCACAGGCCACTGTGCTGAGTGTCATGTCTCCTCACAGGCCACTGTGCTGAGTGTCATGTCTCCTCACAGGCCACTGTGCTGAGTGTCATGTCTCCTCACAGGCCACTGTGCTGAGTGTCATGTCTCCTCACAGGCCACTGTGCTGAGTGTCATGTCTCCTCACAGGCCACTGTGCTGAGTGTCATGTCTCCTCACAGGCCACTGTGCTGAGTGTCATGTCTCCTCACAGGCCACTGTGCTGAGTGTCATGTCTCCTCACAGGCCACTGTGCTGAGTGTCATGTCTCCTCACAGGCCACTGTGCTGAGTGTCATGTCTCCTCACAGGCCACTGTGCTGAGTGTCATGTCTCCTCACAGGCCACTGTGCTGAGTGGCATGTCTCCTCACAGGCCACTGTGCTGAGTGTCATGTCTCCTCACAGGCCACTGTGCTGAGTGGCATGTCTCCTCACAGGCCACTGTGCTCAGTGTCATGTCTCCTCACAGGCCACTGTGCTCAGTGTCATGGATTCAAACACCACACGGGAAAACAATTGTGTGATCTACAAACTTTGTTTTGAGTCAGGGTGTACTTTGAATGTTTGTAAAATCCTCAGTTATATAGGAATTACTCCTAAACCAAAAGTTGTCTTTAAAAATGTCGTGAATTCTTGAAAGTAAGAAACTCCAACAATACTTAAACCACATAAAAATAATTGTGTTCCACAAATACTTTTCCGACTTTCGATCGCCTTTGTTTCTTTTATTTCAATGTTTGTAAAGTCCACGATGCATATTACGGACAGTAACAACTGTGATATGCTTAAAAGAAAAAAATTGGGACATATTATTTTACCACGAGTAGGTAACGTGTACTAAAAACTAGGTAAGGTACGAATTGATCATAGATTCTGATACTTATCGAGAATTCCAATTCTGTCAAATATTTAGTAGCACTAATGTAGACCGACCTCTATTTACAGAATGCGACATAGTTGTAACTGCTGTTTTGGAAGTGAATTCGACAATAACGACTTACAGAATAGCTCTGGCATGTGTAGAAATGATGGTACAAACCGCATTTTTTTTTATAAACACAACAGCGATTTGGATCTATTTGGCCGAATGTTAATAGAGTAGGTACCTACCTAATTGCCAATGTTGAATTTTGTACGTTATTTTACAAGTAGCAGTAAATAGCGCTCAAATTTTAAAAAATTGTGAAAACCGCGTCAATATTAGTTAGAAAATGAGACTAGCCTTAAAATGATATAATATACAAGTATATTATGCGCAAATACGAATGTGTAGTGTGTAAGTCTCTCTCTATTCTCTCACTCTCATAGTGGGATGTAATAGTAATCTAATCCTAACTAATAAGTAATAAAATCCAAAATCAGCTCATTTGTAGCCTCTAAGGCGGAACAAAGTTCGCCGGGTCAGCTAGTAAGTAATAAAAATGCGAATGTTTGTTTGTTTATTTGTTTCTTATGAAATTTCGCATACACGTTGTCAGGGGCACAAAAAAGGACACAGGGTACCCATCTTCCTAAAAAAAGGACACAGGGTACCCATCTTCCTAAAAAAAGGACACAGGGTACCCATCTTCCTAAAAAGGTAAGCACTGTTACCAATCTAACTTTTTTTTTATGTGGCGGAATGCATTGACGCATAACCCTCCGCATATTATAGTTATTGAGTAAAATTTATAAAATTTTGAGGTTGTTATACCCCTAATGAGAAGCTGCAACATATGAGAAAGTATATAGTTAAATATTTATAGTTATTTTAATCATCGTGTTTTAAAAAAACGTGATGATTTTTTTTTACACTGCTACAAAATTTCTCCCATACGTCGATAAAGAAGTTTCACTTCAATAAGCTGCGGGAAAATCGTAATTAGTTAAATTTCAATGTGTAACAATTCCTAAACGTAATATGTATAATGATATTTATTACAGCTTTTCCAGGCATTACAAGAATTTACTAATATAAAAGCCAATAACACTTTGCTTGACCAGCAAATAGGAATTACGATAGTCCTTAAACCTAATGCAAGCTTATTCTACAAAACCAACGATTCAATCATTCTAAATCATACTTTAGTTTATTATTATAATCCATATAAAAGAAACTTCTCAGATAAATTATCTTCTCCGATCTTTCATCCAAAAGTTAATATGCCGAACCAGGATGAGAGATTACAAACTTTGAGAGTCGATGGCTGTTTGACAGTTTAACCTTTTTAAATGTTGTTCATGTAACAACGTTCGGAAATATGTAGAGAAACTTTTTTTAAGCTTGTTTATGATATTGACAGCTTTATCGGAACTCTTTTCAAAAGTAAACCAGGACATGGCCTATCTGTGTGCAAAGTTATATCCAAATCTGTTCAGCTATTTTTGCCCAAATATGTTCACAAATCATTACATTTATAATATTAGTAGTAGGTAAAATGTTAGCAGTCTTTTTGAAGTAAAAACTTGTTTAGGCGTGTTGAGCACTTCTTGGGTGAACAAAAATCGTCACGCTTCCATGCTTTATTATTATTTTTTTTAATATTAACGATAACTCAGAAATTGTGCGTCCTACGCAAAAAATAACGAAATTTTGACCCCCTTAGAGAGTATCAAGAACTAGCATCCGAACCGCCCTTTTTTGTGGTTTTTAAAGAAGTGTTTATGATCAAGGATTAAAGTTTTCACTTCTATCGGCAGTCTCCAAAGACTGCCCTATATCATAGACATTCATAGATACGCTTTTTCATTTTATTTTGTAGCCGTTGCCATGCGGAACACGCGAAGCTATAAGGCGCAGACGCTCTTAATTTTTCTCTATAGACGACAACGCGCGTTACACCTCTTACTCAGTTCTGTGCTCCTGGTACTGCTAGCAATCATAGGCTACGGTAACTGCTAATTTTAGCCGGGCAGTATGTTTGTGTGTCACCTATGTATAAAAAAACTCAATTCAGAAAAGATCGATAGATCCTGGACTTCCTTTAGCTATTTTATTTTGTGGCTATACTAAGCATCTATACTTTTCCTTATAAATTTATAAGAAAGAGAGGTTAAATATTAGTTTGCCCACTGTAGTATCTGAAACGTTATTTATTATTATTATCGTATAAATATTTAAGTAGGGGTCCCTCGGACCTCTGAACGAAATGTTTAAGTATTTATGGTCCTTTATGATGTCGTTGAGGCTGACCCTATTGTGCGAATAGCGTTAGTAGCGGTAAGCAACCTTCATCAAGGTTTGTATATGGATGGATGACCGTTCAGTTGTATTTGAGTACTTTTGTAAAATTATGATTCCTAATTTCCTTTCTGTGTAAAAGAAATAAATATTCGAAATGCCTACGTGGCGCAGCGGTAGAAATGTAAGCGGCATGAGCTTCTAGGCTTTGAAGTCCGGGTCGAGCAAATCTGACATTAGCAATATTATATACAGCACAGGTCTCATAATTATGGGTGCTATAAATATACTTGTACTTCTCCCCTTCGGAGATATAGCCCATAATAGCACTTTGCCTAAAACGGCAATCGAGCCCGACACTTCCGTACATAGCAGTCGTCACTCACTGTATTCCCAGCAAAATGGATTGTTCCAGAGTAAAACATATTTGAATGCCAAAATCATGACAAGTATAACTAGGAGAGCAGAATGATTAGGTACTAAATAGAAAAATAAAGAGGAAATTTGGGGAAGAAAATGTTGAAATATCCTAGGTGACTCTGCTTACCTAGTACCTTTTACTACATTGTTTAACTTGTTGCGTGTCTTATGAACACCGTGTGTGCATATTCGAAGAACGTTCCCTTCCACTTTTGTTGCTAACATTCAACGGATTCCAAGATAACGAAAAAACTATTGGTGACCACTAGCTTTTTTCGAAGGTCGAAAACCAAGGCCAAGGGTCTAAAAATCAATACAATCGTAATTTATTAAATTTCTGCACTCATTTCAACAGCTAGTTATAAATATAATACTATATTTATAATTCACGCTCGAGCAGCGATAGCTCAGTGGGGAGACCAACAGACTGCAATGCAGAGGGTCTCGGGGTCGAATACCCACGTCGCGCACCTGACTTTCGGAAGTTATATGACTTTTAGAAATGATGTGCGTATTGATTGACAATTATCGCCTGCTCCGTGCCTCGGAGAGCACGTTAAGGCGAGGATTTCCGAGCGCTCAAAGGTTTTGGGGCCCCCCGCTTCACCGGTTCGCGCGTACGCCGACGTCCATAATTACGATGAGTCGGGCGCTATGCTACTCGCGAGTGCCGGTGACGTAGGTAGGGTGGTGGCACCAATTATCGGCCGTGTCAACTTTTTTTGAACTTTGACTACTTGTAATTTTTATGTTAATAGCTTAATTTGCTTTCTTGCAATGCCTTTTTTGGATAGAGGGATACTGAAACTCGGTTTGGGTAGAACATTTCTAAGCTGTGACACTAGTGCATTCTTCATAGGCGTGATAGTGATAGATAATACGATAATAATATTATTAAGTGTCCATGAAAACTACGTAAATATAACAATCAAACCGTATTCCATGTTTGGTAATAGTGTGGTAATAGTCAATAGGATTATTGAATACTAGCTTCTGCCCGCGACTTCGTCCGCGGGAATAGTTACTTTGGGCTAACGTTGACTTTAACCCGCGACTTCGTTATACTTAGTTAGCTGCGATGTTATTTTAAAACTGCGACTAAGATATTCATTGAAATCGAATGATGTAAAGGGCAATTTTGTTTTAATTTAAATACTTGTGATGAATAACGTATTTATTTGGATAAGGATTAATATCATGTTTATAAAAACACCTTCGCAAATAATGCATTATTTTAGAACGGTTAGCATAAAAAAGGTTATAGTGAGCCAACCTTAAAAGATAGACATATGCTGTCGCGGACTTTTTTTTAGAACTTTTAACGGGGAACAATTCTATAATACATGATTTTTGCGAAACTTTGAGAGTTTGAGAGCTGAAGAAGAACTTTGAGAGCTGAAGAGTTTATTTGTTTGTTTGCTTGAACGCGCTAATCTCAGGAACTACTGGTCCGATTTGAAAAATTCTTGCAGTGTTAGATAGCCCATTTATCGAGGAAGGCTATAGGCTATATATCATCACGCTAAGATCAATAGGAGCGGAGCACCAATGAAGAATGTTTCAAAATCGGAGGGTATTTTTTTCCTTTTGAGAGCTTCCGCTACGTGCGCTGGGTAAACAGTTAAAGTTTCGCAAAAATCATGTATGACAGAATTGCTCCCCTTTAAAAGTTCTAAAAAAAAGCCCATGACAACATATGTCTATCTTTTAAGGTTGGCTCACTATAACCTTTTTTATGCTAACCAAATTTGTTCTAAAATAATGCATTATTTGCGAAGGTATTATTATAAACATGATATTAATCCTTATCGAAATAAATACGTTATTCATCACAAGTATTTAATTTAAAACAAAATTGCCCTTTACATCATTCGATTTCAATGAATATCTTAGGAGATATAGCAGTTTTAAAATAACATCGCAGCAAAATAATTACCCATTACAGACATAGTACAAACGATGTTTCTCCTGGTTTATTCTGCGTGATTACTATTGGTTCGATTTGAAAAATTCTTTTAGAGTTGGATAGCCTATTTATCGAGGAAGGCTATAGGCTATATGACATCACACTACGACCCACGGGGGCGGCGCAGTAACGATAGACGCGGGTGAAACCGCGGGAACATCTAGTAATGTTATAAAATAATGATTCAAGTCCTATACAAATATGATAGGTAGTGTTTAGTAATTTTCAAATAATAGGTAGGCATCCTACCTTTAACATTTGTTTAGCCTACGTAAGGCTAAAGATGACAACCTTGATTTTCTTTTATTTTATTGCCCATTTCTACACTCGTCATCTACAAATCAATAATGGACTTGCACTGGTAAGTGGTACCTAACTATGCTGTTGTTATCAGGGCCATTATCTCGTCCAATAATCAAAACGATATTTTCAAAACTATGCTAATTATATACACTCTTATTACTAAAACTTTATAATACCTATTTACAAACTAAACCTAGATATAATATATTTATCAATAAGTGATGACATTCGTAACTGACGATAAAATTATTCGTAATTCTGCGGTGCGCTCTGCAAACTAGTGATACGTCCTGTCCCCATTACATCCCGCTCGGGAGTGCAAGACGCGAGAGAGAGCGCGGCCGAATGTAAGAAATCACGTATTATATTTTTGTATATCATATAATGCATATTGTGATGCCCGACAAACATCCGTTTTTACATGACCTTTCCTTTGGTATATTTTTGAAAATTCAATTCCCAATATAACTCAAATAAAACACGAAAAATGCTTAAATCAGACCTATCTTCACGATTTTTTTCGATCGTATAAAATGTCAGTAATCGTGTTTCGAATGCCCGACAAATCAAGATCTAATGCTGTAAAATAACATATATTTTTTTCAGAATTTAAATCTATGTTTTTTACAAATAAAACGCTTTTAAGCACGCTAGATAACACTGTACTTTGGGAAATCCTCGCCTTAAGCCGTCGGTCTAATAACGACTGCCATAGATGTTCATGGCAGCCGGGACCGACGGCTTAACGTGCTCTCCGAGGCACGGAGCAGCCGATAATTGTCAATCAATACGCTCATCATTTCGAAAAGTCATATAACTTCCGAAAGTCAGAGGTGCGCGACGTGGGTTCGAACCCGAGACCCTCTGCATTGCAGTCTGTTGGTCTTCCCACTGAGCTATCGCTGCTGATAATAATGTTCTCTAACCAATGTATGGACACTTTTTTGAACGATCAAAGTTCAGTGAGGGCACATCTAAGACATAAATCTTTGCATATTATGGTGAAATGAGTTAAAAATGGCGCCGCACCATATGTGCTATAAATATATAATGAAATGACTTCTTCACAGTCATGTAATGCATGAGTTTTGCGTGTGTTGCCGAATAATTGAGTACATACGTGCTTCAGAAGCTGATTTTAAATAAAATATTGCATTTACATTGAATATTATAAAGACTGCCTGCAAGATATGTCACCCTGGTACTTCAGATATTAAGTAAAGTGTGGTTTTTCTCTGCATCGGTGGCGCAGCGATGGTGAATACGAATGCTATGGATGAGAGAGGTCTCGTCTATGACTCCCGGGTCGATCAAAGCGTGATTGGTTTACACGAGACAAAAATTTGTGTGATGCATAAATTGTGTATTTTTCTAAAACGGGGTACACACAGGCATCATTTCTATTACCGAAGTTGTTTATTTAAAACCAAAAAAATAATTAACTCCAAAAAGTAATATTATAATATCAGCCCTGTATTGAACTGATAGGTATGTGATAATTTTATCACAGAATATCGACGTGAAATAGCAGTATTCCTACTGTTGTGTTTCGTTCGATGAGTGAGATTGCCGGAGGCCCAATCACTCCCTTTTCCCCATCTCGCTCCTTCTCCTTCCCACTTCCTTTCCAAAAGGGTCGGCAACGCGCAAGTGATGCCTTACCATCAGGTGAGCCGTATGCTTGTTTGCCACCTTAGCAGTATAAAAAAAAATTAAATCTTTTTTGTGGCGTTGAGTACCGATCACACACTTCCATATCTCGAAGAAAATACTGCTAGGCGTTTCAAACAGCTCCTTACAATAAATGTTATCCTAGTACTTCGGATGCCAAATTAAGAGCGAATCTCCTGTGACCGATCATCGTGAAATATCGCATACAGTTTATACTTTTCCACCAAATATTTGCTGTTACCAAGGAATAGGAAATTATTGACAAAATCTACACTAACGCAAGCAAAAGCGCGGGTAAAATGTAATCTATACTAATATTATAAAGCTGAAGAGTTTGTTTGTTTGTTTGGACGCGCTAATCTCAGGAACTGCTGGTTCAAATTATTTTAGTGTTGGATAGCCTATTTATCGAGGAAGATTATAGACTATATAACATCACGCTACGACCCACGGGAGCGCCGCAGTAACGATAAACGCCGATGAAACCGCGTGAACATCTAGTATAAAATAAAAATCTATATATATATAGCATTCTACATAAAATATAAAAAAATGCAAACCTTAGGTATTGCCGTCGTGGCGACGAAACATCTGATTCTTGAACACTAGTATTCACTAAACTGGTATGCTACTCCAGCGCTCCAAGCACAGCATACACTGCTGGTCTGAGTCAAAACTTAACGGCGGGCAAATTGTCATTTCTTCATAAACTGTTCTATTTGCCATCATCGATAAACAAAACTTAATATTACATTGAAATTAAACTAACTATTAGAAAACTAGCCTGTGCCCGCGGCTTCGCTCGCGTTAATTTAGAATTTGACAATCAATTCGAGTTGAACTCTGCTTGTAATAATAGAATTCAATCATGATTCGAAAGACACGTGGCGCCATCTATTATCATAAGAACGTTATTGTTGTTTTCCTCGGGAGCAGTAATTTTTTTCGGGATGAAAGGTAGCCTATATCCGTTTCTGTACACCTGACAACGTATATGCAAAATTTCAGGATGATCGGTTCAGTGGTTTAGGCGTGACAAGGTAACAAACAAACAAACAAACTCATTTTCGCTTTTATAATATTAGTTAAGTTTAGGAAGTTAGGAAGTTTTTTTTTTTATACTACTAAGGTGGCAAACTAGCATACGGCCCACCTGATGGTAAGTGGTCACCGTAGCCTGTAGACGCCTGCAACACCAGAGGCATCACCTGCGCGTTGCCGACCCTTTAGGAAAGGAAGTGGGAAGGAGAAGGAGCGGGATGGGGGAAAGGGGCTGCTTGGGCCTCCAGCACTCTCACTCACCGAACGAAACACAACAGTAGGAATACTGGTATTTCACTATGATATTCTGTGAGAGGGTAGTCCTTCCCCGGTCGAGCCGGCACATTCATGCTGACATCAGCGAGGCTCTGCTACTCTAAGAGTAAGTTAGGATTAGTGCAGACCTGTGCAGATATAAATCTTATACTTACAGACAATGTTTCTTTTATCAAAATCTCTGGTTTTCGTTTCTTAATTTTCAAAATTTGTTCACAAACAGAATTAACTTCAAATTACCATACCTACACGAATTTTGATGGCACTCACATTCCATAAGCTATCGAGTTAGGTACCACGAATAGGAGGCAAGCGACTACTGTGACAGAAAAGCGCCATAACACTTTGTCTGACCCGGGAATCGAACACGAGACCTCATATACAACAGTCGCTTTCATTACTACAGCAAAGCATTAGGTCGATTGAAGTCAAAATTGCTGCGCAATTTAATCTTTCATATTATTATGTTCATGCCATTTCGTTAATGAGGTCTGGCAGCATTTCAAGTGTAGTAAGTAGCAAGTACATTATCGCGGGGGACACAATCATACAATTATATAATATTAGCCCAGTATGTAAGCTGTCCCACTGCTGGGCAAGGGCCTCTTTTCGGTATAAGAAAAGTTAGCCCATAGTCCAGCACGCCGCCCGCGCCCCAGTGCGTGTCGTCAGACTTCACATGTCTTCGAGAACAATACGTAGAACTGTCAGACATGCAGGTTTCCTCACGATGTTTCCTTCACCGTTATAGCGAGCGAAAATGAACTATTTAATACGCACATCACTTCTGAAAATTAAAATTGCATGCATGAAATTGAACTCAAGACCACTGCGTGGCAGTCCAATTCATTCACTCGGTCACCGTTCCTTATCTAATTAGCACAATGAGAATTACGCGCCAAAACGCATTGTCTTTTTAAATGCAGTTATTCAACTCCAAAATAAACCTTATCCCAACGGAATAAGGTGTAAAGGTACCTATTTAAGCAGTAAAGAATACTTGGTAAAGTTCCAGGATACTGCAATACCGTACTACTGTATTTCAGTATGTATATACGCGCGGCCCGGTTTGGACGTGTTTGACGCAAATATGACTAACTTAGCGCAAAAATACGCGGTTTTGACCAGTGTTTGACTTAATGGCTTAGTCATATTTTAAGTTTATATATTGAACATTTTAAGAAATGAAAATATGTACTTAAAAAAATAGGAACAATTTTGTGTTGCATGTGGAAAAGTAAACTCTTTGTTTTTATGTTCTCCTGTGAGTAGCAGACCAGTGGAGGGATATTTTTGAAGTGAAAACTTCTTTAGGCGCGTTGAGCACTTCTTGGGTGAACAAAAATCATGGATCTCTCGCGTCATCGTCACCAAACGCTTTCCATTTTTAAATTATTTTTGGTTTATAACGAAGTGTTTATGGTCAAGGATTAAAGTTTTCACTTCTATCGGCAGTCCCCAAAGACTGCCAATTTTTTTATGAAAATGTTCAAATATCTTATTAAATTTATGATATTTCAGCTTATTTTATGTTCTATTTTCAGTGATAAAAGGTGTTATGTATTGTTTCAAATGTAAACAATAACCTCTTAAGTTTTATAATATCCTGGTAGCTGTTTATAAGTACCGGGATAAAATTGACGATAAAAGTTTGTAAAAAATAAACTCACGCTTTTTAACCGACTTCAAAAAAAGGCGGAGGTTATCAATTCGTCTGTATTTTTTTAATGTTTGTTACCTCATAACTTTTGACTGGGTGAACCGATTTTGATGATTCTTTTTTTATTTGAAAGCTGGTGCTTCCCGCGTGGTCCCATTTTATTTTAATCATTAATTTTCGAGTTATCCTTAATAATGCGTATTTGGCTACATCGATGATGTTCTCGTTTTTGGCAAGGTTCACTAAAAACCGAGAAATAAACAAAATTTTAACAAAAAAGAAAACCGACTTCAATAAAGAATATTCTAAAACTTAAAATACACTAAAAAGTTATTAAATAATTGCATATTCTTGTCAATAATTTAATTATTGTTATTATTGGAGTCGGTGTCAGCCAAGGTAGGTTTGTAACTAATTAAACATGAGATGTCTTACTATAATCATAAATAACATAATATTGGCATGCACAATTACACACATAGACGCAGCACGCGGCGCGGGCGGCTGACACCGACTCCAAAAATAACAATAATTTAATTATTCACAAGAATATGCAATTATTTATTAACATTTTAGTGCATTTTAAGTTTTAGAATATTCTTTATTGAAGTCGGTTTTCGTTTTTGTTAAAATTTTGTATTTTTATGAAAATTTTCAAATATCTTATTAAATTTATGATTTGAAGTGCTTATTTCAGCTTATTTAATTTTTATGTTCTATTTTTAGTGATAAGAGTTATGTATTGTTTCAAATGTAAACAATAACCTCTTAAGTTTTATGATATCCTGGTAGCTGTTTATAAGTACCGGGATAAAATTAACGATAAAAGTTTGTAAAAATAAACTCACGCTTTTTAATTGACTAAAGGGTAGAAGTGTAATAATAATTACATTCGGGTAAACATATTGTAAAACCATCAAAGTAGTTTTTGAATGGAAATAACTCTTTTTGTTTATGTGGTCCTCTTGTTTAAATAGTCGATGTATCCTCACGCCGTAGATAGGTAGGCAGAGGTGTCAATATACATGTATTTACATTCCCTATTGTCTAAAGTCCCACGTAATAAGAAGTGATATTGTTTTAATGAAAACAATAACCTCTTACGTTTTATAATATCCTGGTAGCTGTTTATAAGTATCGGGCTCAATGTCGATGAAAATCTACCAAATAAATCTCTCTAAATACTACCGGTTCGATTTGAAAAATTCTTTTAGTGTTGGATAGCCTATTTATCGAGGAAGGCTATAGGCTATATAACACCACGCTACGACCCACGGGAGCGGCACAGTAACGATAATCGCGGATGAAACCGCGGGACATCTAGTATATAATAAATACGCATAATATACAATTTTCGCTTGAAATGTTCAACTTTCGCTTGATATGGCCGAATGGGTAGCCGGAAGTTTATTTAACAGTCACATTCAGCTTCGCTAAGCCTCATGGAAAATTATAATAAGGGTATTTATATGAAAACAATACCTCTTACATTTTATGTTTTCCTGTGAGCTGTTACAAATCATCAGAATGAAAAGATGCAATAATAAATGCCTGTATTTGCGTAAAAGGGTAGGGTTAATAATAAATACGGTTCAGCTAAATATTACAAACAAATATACAAATAATATATTGCCGACCCTTTAGGACAGGAAGAAGGGAAAAAGGAAGTGGGAAGGAGAAGGAGCGGGAAGTGGGAAAGAGGGTGATTGACGAGTATAATTATTGCTATAATTATTATACTCGTAATATATTCCAACATAATCGGGCTAGTGGTTCTTGAGATATAAGAGCTCAAACGAACATACAAATGAGACGAAGCTTTATAATATGTATAACTAGCTGTTACCTGCGACTTCGTCCGCGTAGATTTTAACTAAAAAGTGTTTGTCGCCGCGGAACCCAACTATATTTATCTCCCCAAGTTACTTAAATGGCATAGTTTTTAGTATAAGCTAGATAATAGCATGGCTTACTCAAAAACAACATTTAAATATGCGTCGTTAGATTACACGCTGTCACAGAATGCGTAAGAAAAATAAAGATTCACAGCTCCTCCCCCGTAGTTGATAGCGTGATAATATTATACTAACAGGTCGGGTCAACATATAGGCTATATATGTGGACCCGACCTGTTAGTAATATTCATGCAAAATTTGAAGTAAATCCATGCAGTACTTTTTGAGTTTAGCCCGGACATACATACAGACAAACAGACAAAAATTCTAAAAACTATATTTTTGGCTCCGATATCGATTGTAGATCACGCCCTAGGTATTCTTTTAAAAAAATATTCAATGTACATTTGTGACCTTCCTACGATTTTATTATATGTATAGATAGATAATAATGTCCTCCAGATCATATTTCGGCCACGGCGGCCAATCTTAACGGAGACTAGCAATCTGCGCAGGAGATATGATAGTGCACAAGTGTGTGCGCAAACACAAGTGCACTCTCTGTTTCCTAACTCTCATGATCCGATGGGACGGCAATCCGACACGACCGGAGAGAGATCAGGCGCAGGACCAACGGCTTTACGTGCTTTCCGAGGCACGGGGGTGTCCAACACCGACATCTTCCTAACTCCGGGCTCGTATTGAGATTTCTTAACAGAAAAAAAAAGTGTGTGTGTACCAGAGTACACAGGTAAGAAGTGAAACTTCTTTACGACATTAATTAGTTAATTAGTTAACAAAAATGATTTAACTAACTTTAACATTAATATTTATTTCATAACTTAATAAAAATAATTCAAAGCCGATATTTAATGACTTAATCAATTACACAAGTTATGAATAAATAATTGGAATTATCTTTTCAAAGTAATACAATTATATGATGACAGTTAATCTTGTAGAAATGCAACGATTTTATAAAATTAAAAATGAATAAATAAATCATTAAAAAAGATGTACGTATACATATTTTTATTTTCTAATCGTGTTTTGTTTTATTTTTAAATTATTATTTAATTTATATTTTTTATTGTTTTTAGAATTAATAATGTTCACTAGATTTACAGTCATATTTATTAATACTTGCTAATTTTAACAGATTTATATACATTCACTGATACTTACAATCAAAAAGTGAGGTTAACCTCAAATAAATATTAAAATCATGCTCATACGTGTTGAATTTATAAAACGAAATATATAATCACTCTCACTTTTCTTGTAAATTCACTTAAATTTGAATGTCTTTTTATTTTATCACTTTCAAATTAATATATTGTTATTCTTATTTCAAACCAAACTTCAAAACTAATATATTGTTGTTATTATTATAAATATATTACATTATATACTTTACGTCACTATACTAAACTTTGATAAAAAAAGCAACATGGCGCGTAACCGAAAAACGTGACGCTGCTACAAAATTTCTCCCATACGTCGATAAAGAAGTTTCACTTCAAAAACTCAATAACTTTTTGTTGGCCCGACCCGGGATTAGAACCCGAGACCTCATGCACAGCAGTCGCTTCACTACGCTGCCGCTGCGCCACGGAGACAGTTAATATGTATACATATATTTTATAGATGCTATCTTTAAATTCAGCAGGCAGCGGTGGATATCACTAAAATTTCGCCAACCATGTTTTAGATCGCAGATAATAAGGCGAAAACTATTGTCGTCCACCAAGAATTTCTTGACTAAAAAGCTTATTTCGACCTAGGAATCAAACTCAGACCTACAATACTGCAAACTTATGCTTACATACCAACAAAAACATACGTACTTGGTCATAAACAAGACAAAATTAACTTAAAAACTTTGTAACTGCTTTTAGCGCAAAGACTTTTGAGATTGTCTCTGGCACGCCGTTATTTCTTAAATTTATTTCTTTTAGTTATTTTTAAGATGCAAGTCTGGTGTTCAAGTTTACTAAAAGAAATACTTTAAAGTATAGTAAGCTTGAATAGTTCTGATATTTACGTAGATGACGTAGTGCTTTAAATAGACGTCCTAGCAATACCTGCGCCGAGTGTTGTGGGTTCGATCCCTATAGGGGCAATATTTTTTGTGATCCATGGAATCTTATTTCTTTTGTACATTACATATGCGGACTAACTCGTTGGCAGAGCAATAGTGACTGCGATTGCTTTGCATGCGGTCTTAGGTCCGAGTCCTGGCTCGGGCTGAGAGTCAATGGGTTTAACAATCAAGAAATTCCCAGTACCAGTACCAGCAGCACGGAGTATAAAGTTTTTCTGATAGACGGCCAATACAATCGCCTTCATATAGACGGCGGGACCTAAAACTAGCTGGCGAAATGTAGGTGTAAAAAGCCTACCTTTTAGCGGATAATGCGAGATTAACTGTGAGACTATAATTATTATGCATGCATGTATAGATAATAATATAGTGTAGAAAGAGCACAGCAGTATAATATTATTATTATAATATTCTCAAAAAAAACTGAGACAGATCGATGACTAGGGCTTCAGAGTCATTGAAGAGCTGTGCCGTCAACAAGACCAGTATCATTATTCTTTGTACTCGTTGTCCCGTGTAAATATCTACTCTTTTCGGAAGAATCGGCATCACGCGAATTATACCTCTTTCTCAGTTATACGGTCCTGGTATTACAAATCATCGTAAGCTTATAGGCGTTCTGTATGTTTTTTTGTCATCTCTATTACTTATAAATAGTACTGCATTTTTGTATGTTGTGTAGTGGAACTAAAATTTTAGTGAGTTGAAATTAATTGTGAAGTGATGTATGGTGTAATGGCTGGGCCAAAGGAAGGCGGCGGTCGGGGCAAGCATCGGGACCAGGTGAGGACACCCATTCTTATTACTCTTCTTCTCCCTAGCCTTTATTCCCAAGTCACTTGGGGTCGGCTTTCCAGTCTAACCGGATTTGACTGAATATCAGTTTTTACACGGAGCGGCTGCCACCTGACCTCCGCAACCCGAAGGATAACGATACCAAAAGGCTAGACCAGTGTCAGGATATTAGAGGGCACTGACTTCCCAATAACGACTGCCATAGATGTTCATGGCAGCCGGGACCGACGGCTTCACGTGCTCTCCGAGGCACGGAGCAGCCGATAATTGTCAATCAATACGCTCATCATTTCGAAAAGTCATATAACTTCCGAAAGTCAGAGGTGCGCGACGTGGGTTCGAACCCGAGACCCTCTGCATTGCAGTCTGTTGGTCTCCC
This sequence comes from Catocala sponsa, assembly GCA_963564715.1. NCBI lineage: Eukaryota > Metazoa > Arthropoda > Insecta > Lepidoptera > Erebidae > Catocala > Catocala sponsa. The sequence continues at coordinate 319,988 of OY751356.1, read as the reverse complement.
CACTGAGCTATCGCTGTTATCATCCATCCTTATTACTAGGAATAGGAATGCATGTAATCTATACTTATAATAAAACTGTAGAGAGGTCAATTCTGTACATTGAATATATATTCAAAATTAATATTGGAGGATGAATGGTGATCGATACTGATGACAAAAATGCAATCAGTAAATTTTTTGTCTGGCTGTCTGTCTGTCTGTATATGCACGCATGGGTCAAAAACTACTGAAGGGATTTTAACCAAACTTGGTACGATTGTAGTCCATACTCCTGGGCAGGTTATAGGCTATATAACATACCGCTACGACCAATAGGAGCGGAGCATAAATGAAAAATATTGCAAAAACTAGGCAAATTCTCTTATGTGAAGCATACGAAGTTGCGCGGGTCAGCTAGTATATAATATCAGCCTTGGTTTAATCTGACCCACTGCTGGGCATGGGTCTCTTCTTAATATGAGAATGGTTAGACCATAGTCCACCACGCTGACTCAATGCGGATTGGCAGACATCACATATCTTTGAAAAATCTATGTAAAACTCGCAGACATGCAGGTTTCCTCACAATATTTTCCTGCATTGTGAAAACGAGCGATAATTATCAAATAAGTTTAAGGTTTTCCCGACACGGGACTCGAAATCAGGCAAGGATACAACCTCAAATTTATGTCAACGATACAGAAAGCTCCTGCAGGGAACACGTTACCACATTACGCAATATAGACGATGGATGTCACCTGCATAACTATTAAACCATTTTAAATCGTTCGGTGAACATATAGCAGTATTTATAGAGCAGTCACCGGTGACCGATGCAGTGTTTAGGGTCACGATGGCGTTCTGACTGCAGTTAAATATATTACGGAACTAATAGCCAAGTGCTGTGGGTTCGAACTTTATGCGCGACAAAATTAATATTATAGTCAGATGAGGTTTTATTAGAAATGGTAATGACCGAGGTGGCGCAGCGGTAGTGAATGCGACTGCTGTGTAGAGTCCAGGGTTTGATTGCTGTATAAAGTTTGTTGAAGTGTAAACTTGTTTAGGCGCGTTGAGCACTTCTTGGGTGAACAAAAATCATAGAACTCGCGTCATCGTCACGCTTCCATGCTTTCCAGTTTTGTATTAATTTAGAATATTAACAATATATCAGAAATGGTGCGTCCTACGCAAAAAATAAACGAAATGTTGACCCCCTTAATAACGCTGAAGAGAGTATCAGGAATCCGACCCGACCATAACTTTTTTATAAAAAAGTGTTTATGATCAAGAATTAAAGTTTTCACTTCTATCGGTAGTTCCCAAAGACTGCCTCAATTTTTTTACAATATATACATGCTCCTATGCCTATACATATATTTTATCCAAAGGGATAGGCAGAGAGACACCCAGTTACCGCAGCCTATAATATAATTAACCACGCTAGCCCAGTGGGGTTGGCACACTTCACATATCTTCAAGAACATCATGGAGAAACCTCAGACATGCAGGTTTCCTCACGAGGTGTTCCTTCACCGTTAAAGCATTATTTCTAATATTGTAAGTCACAAGACAGTGTCTAAAATTTTTTTTTCTGTCGTCTGTGTAATTGGTATTTTCTCTTTTGGCATGTTGTGATCTCTTGTAACTGAGAAAACATTAGACCTTATTTTAATTATCAAGATTTGTTGATTGAGAAATTGTATTTCTTATAAGAGATCCATAATAAATAATTAACTGTTTTTAATACGCACATAACTTCGAAAAGTCAGAGATGCGTGTCTTGGGTTCGAACTCGAGACCTCTGCGTGGCAGTCCATCGGTCTCCCACTAGGCTATCACTGCTATAGCAAACTGAGATCCATAGTGTCCCTACTCCCCTGGGAACGCGTTAGTCCATTTAAAATAAAATCTATAGTGTCCCTACCCCCCTGAGAACGCGATAGTCCATATAAAATTAAATACACAGTGTCCGTACCCCCCTGGGGACGCGTTAGTCCATATAAAATGAAATCCGTAGTGTCCCTACTACCCTGGGAACGCGTTAGTCCATATAAAATTAAATCCATAGTGTCCCTACCCCCCCCGGGAACGCGTTAGTCCATATAAAATGAAATCCATAGTGTCCCTAACCCCTGGGAACGCGTAAGTCCATATAAAATGAAATCCATAGTGTCCCTACCCCCCTGGGAACGCGTTAGTCCATATAAAATGCTACTAAAGTATCAAGCATATCTCGTCCGGCAATATTTCAGTATAACGCTGTATATTTTGCTTACAAAGCCGTTTTAAGTGACTATTATGGCTTAAATCACCAAGTATCAAGTTTGGTATACGCAGTGTGAACAATATATTTTAGCTTGATAATTTCCATATTGTGTAGCTAGATTTTGTAGACATTTTCGTTAAAATTTACGAGCAAATACATATACCTGCGCTTGTATCTTCCAGGGGTATCGAAAGGTAATATGTGCCCTCGCTGCACATTCAACTGTCCCCGCTAAGAAGAGTGAGATCATACATGATAGTCACATAAAATCTATTTATGTACAAATCTTTTTATCTTTACAATTTTATTATAGGAAAGATAGTACATGTTTAATAAGAGCTCGCAAATGCTTCAAACTACATTTGAATTGCTGCCTGGCCTCATAAACCGAATGGCGTGAACATATGAAAGTTTGAAACGGAGTGCATTTACGTAGGTAGAATATTTTATCACATTTTGTAATGTACGAATCACAGGCCTCAGCTTTGAAGAAAAAGATTGGTCATCAATTCTAGGTGTCCCGAACATCTCCTTACATGATATAATGTCCTGGTATTTTAGAACTGGTGAACAAGGACTTGACTCCCCGATTTCTATAGTTTATCTCTTTCTCTGTCTATCCTCCTTCGGGTAGCGACAATGATCCGTGTTCCGATGTGCCGTGATAATGCTCAACGTGACGTAAAGCAATGTCAAAGTAGGGATAGGGGTGGGTAGTCCCTACAATCATCACCTCCTTGAAGTGAATGGTGAATGCTAAATACATAGATTTACTGACAGCCATCATAAATTATCACACACAGGCTTATCACAAGCAAAATTACCTTCAATTAGTTGACCTTAATATCTCCTTACATGATATGTAATCCTGGTACTTTTTGAACTACTACAAGGACTTGTCTCTCTACTTCCCACTTCTCTTCTAACTCCTTAAGAGGCAACCCTCCTATATAGAGGAAAGCGACATTTCTTATCAGCACGGCTTGCATGATGTTAAACAACGGTATTGAGGTCAAAGTAAAGATGGGTGAGTGGTTTCAAACAATAATTACCTCGTTCTGAAGTGCACACAAGTAAATCAATACAAAATCACATTCCTGCTTTGAGGATTAATCAATACTAGTTCTCTCAAATGTATGGACCCTATAATAAGACATATTATTGTCCTGGTACTTTTAAAACGGTACAGGAACTTGACTCTCCTTCTTTGTTTTATTTATCTTCTTCTGCCTTTGTAATGCAGAATAATATTAATATTCTGAGATTAATTATTATTAATATGTGACGTAATACGGCTCACACAAGCTTTCGAGCTTCGGATAACAATCACCTCCTTACATGACATTTTCTCCTAGTATTACAGAACTTAGAACAAGGACTTTACAGTCACTTCTATTCTTTTTTGTTTAATCTTCTGATTTCTATGGCTTAGACGAAAAAGTTTGATAGATCCAGAATCTTTGCCCAGAACGGCAATACTGAATTTAGCAATATTGTTAAGGTTAAGCTAGAGATGGGTGACCAGTACTGGATATATACTTACTAGTTTTACTTAAAGTTCTTGCTGGTAACATTTTTGGAGATTCATTTTTATCAAATCCAGCTGTTTATCTGCTTGTGGTAAGAATTGTCACTGCTTTGAGAGCCGTAGTTATTCTTCCCCTTCTCATAGGAGCTGCACTGTGACAGTAAGCAACATTGCCTGAGTACGATTGTACTTTATATGTGTCTAATAATTTGTCCCATTTATACTCAACTAGCCGACCCGTGCCCACTTCGTTGGGCGTTGGTTATATTTTTGTGATGCAATTATGTTGTGTCTTAGTAGGTACTAAGTTTTATCAGGTTCATTGTTTAAAATTAGAGTATACACAGAAGCTTAGAAACAAAAAATAATAACAAACGCAAATTAGAATTATTTTTGAGAAGAAATCAGACAAAATATAGAAATATCGAAACAGAAATAGTTCTGAAAAGAACTTTTGACCTAAACGGCATCCGGAGTGAAATTTTAAAATTAAAAGTTGCTTTAAAATTTTCAATTTCGTTGACGTCTGCTACGTAGGCTATACGATAGGATGCCGCGCGAATGAGCCGCGCGGCATCCTATCGTATAGATGAAAGATGAGACCGTAAAACGGGCATGAGATGCGCGGCTCGCGGTGCGCAGCCCTCCCCGCTCCCGCTTCCCCCCGCGCAACAGCGACGTGCGGCAACGGGCGTCTCCAGCGATGTATAAAATCATAACAAACTACCTATCTCCTAAATTACACAACCAAATAACATACTTTAAACGACAAATTTTATCTTCATAAAATTATCTTGAAGACAAAATCATTTATTTTGATATAGATTCATGTTTTGTTCATAAAAAAGTCATCTCACCTTCACATAAAATTTATTTCTTTCATTTAATAAAAAGTCTTTATAGTGATTCAAATATAAAAGCTAGCTATACAGTATCGCGGAATTTTTTGTAGAACTAATAGAGACCAACATTTTTGATGAACATTATGTTGTCTATACCGAACCGTTTAGTCAGCGCACGCCGGTAAAGCATCACATCTTGCCCAATTTCCGCGGACTTGAATACATATGCCATTATTTTTTCCTGAACTTTTCGTTAAATCTTAATAAAATATAGCTTATAGCACTCCTGAATAGTGTAGCTTTCTGATTGTGAAAGAATTTTCATGATCGGTTCAGTATTTCCTAAGATTTTTTTATTTTTTATTTTGCTCGTCAAAATGACCACACTCCACCTGATAGTAAGCAGTCGTGTGGTCTAAGAGCAGTGGCCTCCACACCGCCCCCACAGCAGCCGAGGCGATGTTGAGGTCTCTACTTTGACGGCCTGAGAAGATGCTTTTTCACGCCCCGCTTAAAGGACCCAGGATTAAAGGAAGAAGGAAACACGTGCCTTGGCAGAGAATTCCATGCCTTGGTCGTTCGGCAGAGGTATGAAGACCCAAACTTTTTGGTACGCGCTCTAATCGACTCTACCGTGTAAGGATGGTATCTGAGCCCAGCACGCGTTGTTCTGGATAGGAAAGGGGAGGGCGGGATAAGGTGGAATAACTCTTCAGAGCACTCCCCGTGGTATATTCTGTAGAAACATGCCAATGCGGCAATGTCCCTACGGAGTTGCAGAGGTTCCAGTGAACTCGTGACCTCTGGAACTCCGATGATACGGACAGCCCGCCGCTGTAACCGGTCGAGAGCGTCCAGCAAGTACTGCGCGGAGCCATCCCAAAGATGAGAACAGTACTCCACGCAAGGGCGCACTTGTGCCTTATACAATAGGCACAGTTGCCCAGGCGTGAAGAACCGCCTCACCCTGTTCAGAACTCCGAGTTTTCGCGAAGCTTCCGAGTTTTCGCGAAACTTCCGAGTTTTCGCGAAGCCCTTACAAACAAACAAACAATCAAAGTTACAAATTTTGCCTCTTTATAATATTAGTATAGATTTATTCATAGTTGGCTGCTTCATGTACTAGGCAAGCATAAAATGGAAACACGTCAATATTCGAATGTTTTAACAAAGATTTTTTTTATTTTTAACAGGATAAAAGGTATCCTATGTCCGTTTCCTGGTTCTAAGCTACCTACCTCTCCACCAATTTTCAGCCAAATCGGTTCAGCTTCAGCAGTTATATGTATATAGAATTTATTCATAGTTGGCTGCTTCAAGTACCAGGCAAGCATAAAATGGAAACACGTCAATATTCGAATGTTTTAACAAATTTTTATTTTTTAACAGGTTAAAAAGTAGGTATCCTATGTCCGTTTCCTGGTTCTAAGCTACCTCCCCACCAATTTTCAGCCAAATCGGTTCAGCTTCAGCAGTTATATATAGAATTTATTCATAGTTGGCTCCTTCAAGTACCAGGCAAGCATAAAATGGAAACACGTCAATATTCGAATGTTTTAACAAAGCTTTATTTTTTAATTTTTATCAGGATAAAAAGTATCCTATGTCCTTTTCCTGGTTCTAAGCTACCTCCCCACCAATTTTCAGCCAAATCGGTTCAGCCGTTCTTGAGTTATAAATAGTGTAACTAACACGACTTTCTTTTATATATACATAGATAATTAAGTATACAATTTAGAGAAAGAGTGCAATGAAAGTGTATTTCAGTAATTTTACAACATTTACGTGTGATTTTGTAAATTTCAACTAAGAAACTACATGAGGCAAATAAGTATAGGTCAGTAAAATATACTCATATCTAGATAAAGCAGCACACAGCACTCTGTATTTCCACTACAGACGAAAGTAATAATTTTATTCTAACATTTTTTGTTTTTAACATTTACGATATATTTACTTTATTATTTTTAAAACTAATTAATTTAATATATATTAACATTAAAAAAGATAACATAATTACAAAAATACTAAAACTCTTAACTAATATTACATACATAATATAATTACAAAAATACTAAAAATCCTAACTAATATTATAAATGCGAAAATGAGTTTGTTTGTTTGTTACGCTTTCACGCCTTAACTACTCAACCGATCAACATGAAATTTTGCATACACGTTGTCAGGGGTACAGAATAGGACATATGGTACCTTTCATCCAGAAAAATCAAACCTAACCTAACCTAACCTACATTTACGCGAGCGAAGCCGCGGGGTGAAAACTAGTTTGGTACAAAAATGGTTTGGCATCGTAGAATTCGTCAGCCTCGCTGTCAACTGGTAACGTGCCTAGAAGATTGGCAGCATTGCCACGTTGAGTAGCATTGCTGATTCTTTGGGCCAAGAAAAGATCAGCCTTCTGATCATGCGAAACGTCGATCAGGCGTTTTGCGATCTCTCTGCACAAAATACGAGCGCTCGGACCCCATGAACCTAAGATTTCCACCCCAAACGGCTCAAAAATGTAATTGCCGACTAAATTACTATAATTTTACACCGTTTGAGGATTTCCACGGGTACAATGATAATATTGGAACTGATTATCAAAAGGCGCCGCGTGCACAGAAATCACATATTTTACGCGTCACAGATATGTGTGGATTGTATCTAGCGTATGCCGTGCCGTATCCTCATAGCCATAGGCGTCTACAGATTTAAAGTTTGCTGTACAATATTTACAGAAAAGCTCTCGTAATTCTGAACCTTTTTAATTTCACATTCCCACGACTCGCCTAACGACAACGCAGCAGTTTTTTGGTATTCGGAAATCCTTACTGATCGCTTAAATACTTAACAAATAAAACATAGGTTTTTTTTTCTTCCTGCCAAAATTATTCAGTCTACAAAATGGCAGCCGGTGTCCCCACAGAGCAAACTTCTAAATCTACTAATAAATAAACTTTATAAAACATTTGTATATTTAATTAAAACCCAGTTCACGAAACATCATGTCTGTTACCAACTTTAGCTCCCTTGAGTCGAATTTATGCTGAATTGTTCAACTCCTGCAATGGTATGGGCGCCTAGTACTTACATTTGTTTTTACGATAGAATAAAACAGATACAGAAGTTGTATTTTAGTGGGTAAGAGATGTTATTAACCTGAAGTTTTCAAGCCACTTGAAACTCCAACTTCATAAACAAACAAAGGTTTAGCATATTCCCAAGATGCAAGCCCATCCAATATTCTACGGCAGTATGGTTGCTTAACGTCAATCTACAAAATGTAAGTGTGTATTTGGCGAAATTGTCAGTAACACGGAGTCATCGATGGGCAACTATAGGATCTTAAACATAGCTAAAAACACAGGCTAGAAACATGTGGGTGTAAGACATCTCTATTTACCTACTTGTTGTAATTGCTTGAAGTTTATTATAATATAATATAATGTAAGCCCTGTATTAAACTGTCCCACTGCTGGGCAAGGATCTCTTCCCAGTGAGAGAAGGAGAGCTGGCAGACTTTACATATTATCTTAAAAGAACATTATAGAAACCTCTCAGATATGCAGGTGTTCTCACGATATTTTGATTCACCGTTAAAGCGATAATTAACCCACATAACTTTGAAAAGTCAGCCTTGGGATCGAACCCAAGACCTCTGCGTGACAGTCCAACGGTCTCCCATTAGGCTGTTGCTGCTCAAGTGACCTTTGTTAGTGTAATTTTATTTTTATAGTCAATTCCAAACAAAAATCCTTGCTGTTTAATAATAAAAAAGGATAGGCCAAGATAGCCGGCGCCTATAAAACGGGAACCGTGGTCCAAGAATATGTCACAGATAAATAATATAAAAACCGTACCGCGAAGCATGAATATTTAAATAATTTTGACAAAAGGACAACGTGTGAAGTACTTAGATTGCGTACAGCCACAAATAATTATGTTCCTTTGGTATTTTTTCTCGATTTAATTGCGTCGGTGGCGCAGCGGTAGATGAACGCAACTGCTGTGCATGAGGTGAGGGTTCGATACCTGGGCCAGGCAATGTGTTTTGGGATTTTTCCGTCTAGAAATTCACAGCGGCACGGAGTGTTCATCTGTGAAGTCTGCGTGTTCAATGTGTACGTTGTTTGAATGTTTGTGAAGTCTCTTGCGATGGAGGAGTTATTGTGCTTATCTTTTCTGCAAGAAAAGCAAGAAAAAGGAATATAATTATTTTATATTCCTTTTTCTTGCTTTTGTGATACCATCTGGCCATCTGGCCATCCATCCTCAACCACACGGTGAGACAGGATAATATCAAAAATAATCTTCTAGAAGAATATTAATCTCAATACCAGGAGATAATAACCACTAAGGATTCAAAATCTTTTCGATTTAACTAAGATTTTATTAGTGATTTTTTTATTATTATATCAGCCCTGAATTAAACTGTGCCACTACTGGGCACGAGCCTCTTCTCAGTGTGAGAAAGGTTAGCCCATGATAGACCAGCACGCCGCCCCAGTGCGGGTTGGCAGACTTCTCATATCTTCGAGAACATAAGGAGAACTCTCAGACATGCATGTTTCCTCACGATGTTTTTCTTCACCGTTAAAGCGAGCGATAATTAACTATTTAATACGCATATAACTTTAAAAAGTCAGAGATGCGCGCCTTGGGTTCAAACTCGAGACCTCTGCGTGGCAGTCCAACGGCTTCCCAATAGGCTATCGCTGCTGTGATAGTAATAGGATATTTAAATCTAAAAGCGAGAGGACGAGAGAGAGAGACGTAAGATAATTAAAAAACTTTTCAATAATCATTAATTATTAACCTCTCAGTCTTCTTTGAAGAGGTTAATGAAAACACTTTGTGGGTCTGTGTGTGTTAATGACAGGCATATCCGACTAGATAGACCGATTGACTTGTAACTTGGTGTGCAGACACCTTGGGGTCATACCTCGGTCTAGTTTGAATATGGGCCCTGTGGGTCAAAAGACCCTCGAGATATAGGGATCACAAGGTCACGTAAAGACGAAGAGGTTGAATCCTGGGCTTTTACACCCATCTCGTTATAATGTTATAGATCATCATCATACTACACTCATGTAAACCTATATTTTAATGAGTGACGTTGAAAAAGTTCCTTAATATATTTGCGTCACCTACCAGGCCTCCACATAATCAAAGAAGTTTAATAACTAACCCCTATATAGATTTTGCTATAACGATAGGCTCTTGGTGTTATATTCAGAGATTTGGATGAACGCCAGAAAGTTGCACATGTGGTGCGTTATAAACGTTGCTTATTTTACTTGGAGCACCAATTTGTTTTATTTTACACGGTATATGGAAGATTAATATTATTATTAACTCGGTTTTTAACCATATCTCTTAACTGGTCCCTAGAGCCCAATTCATTGTAAATTGTTTAACTCCTGCAATGGTTTGGGCGCCTGGTACTTTTGTATCGTTAACCAATGAAAAAGTTGTTATTTATTATTGCAGGTTTTCAGTATGTAGGTATTTTTTTGTCTTGTATGACAGAGATGTTCAATACGTCTGAAAATATCTGACTTTGTCAAAAGGTATAATTTTATATGGAATCGAGACTTGAGTATCTTAGAGCTGCAGACGCGTAAAATGAAAACACTGCGCATATTTTATACGGCTGACAGTAAGTTCAATGCCCGGATTGGGTTTGTGTTTGTGTTTTTCAGTTTAAAAATTCTCAGTAACATCATCAAATGGACGCCATTTGTAATGTGGAATCTAAAACATATATAGCGAAATGTGGGTGTGTAATATTTATTATAGGTAGCCCGGTAATAATTGTTCCACCTTACCCTACAGATAGCGCAAAACGGTGGTTTAGATCAATCATAATGCCACGACTTATACTTGCTAGTATAAGACAAATCTATAAAACGTTTCAGAGTCAAAAGTCATTTATTAATTTAGGTCCCAAATGATGCGACTTCGCTCGCTCGCAAACAGTTGCTTTTTCTGGATGAAGAGCACCCTATGTCCTATTCTGTACCCTGTGTACCCCTGACAACATGTATAGTGAAATTTCATGATGATCGGTCCAGTAGTTAAAGCGTGCAAGCGTAACAAACAAACATACTTACATTCGTTAACAATGTTAGTTAAGATTTGGCTACGGAATTGTAAAGAACAAAGCACATATTTTTAAAAACAATCTTTAGTGTCAATTTTATTATTAACTCCTGTAATGGTCTGGGCGCCTGGTATAAACAAATCATATATACAAGCGGAAGTAAACTTTTTACGTCGATTTAATTTAACGCTACTTATCTTGTGTGTGGGGGGGCCAGTCAGTACAGACCGGCGACACTTCGACCCAGTGGGATCTTTTGTCGCTACTTAACTCATAAGATAAATTGCCCTTCATCAAATAAGCTAAAGGTTTAATAGAGTATATATAATTGTGAGAAAAAAGCACTTGAACGAAGCGGCTGCCAGGTCATTAGGTGCAGGCATAGACAATTTATTGACGTCAAGACCAGCCATAGACATATAGGGCGGCGACACTCAGTGTTGCCACAGAAAAATAGTTATTAAAAAAAGGTTTTTGTTTTTTTCTTGTGTGATCTTTAATTGATTTAAGTTACATAGCCTGTTTTTAGTAGTCTCTACAGTTGTTAATTATTTGAATTCTTGAGGAAGGGTATCCCAGAACATACTCCCTATAGAAAACTACGAAAGGGTGAACTCCTACAATTTTATGTGCGCCGAGTACGTGATACTTAAGTTTTGTTTCAAATGCACGGATAGCGCTGTGGTCGTCTCTCCGCTAGTACTGCGCTGAGTGTTGTGGGTTCGATTTCCATTGGCACCAATATTTGTATGATCAACATATAGTTGTCTGGGTCTATGTGTATCTCCTGCAGCCCAAATGCGTGTTTTGCAAAATATAAATATCAAAATCAAAAGTTTTGTTACTACATAATATATATTATAAGAGAACAGCATAATGTTAAAAAGTACTAGGAGAAAAGAATGGTGATATGTGGGATTGATCTTTTACATTCACGGAAACAAAACCGCGGGTAAAAGCGAGCAAAATATAATTATTTGTTTGTTTGAAAAAGTTTCATCTTTGGTTCAGCGGTAATAAATGCAATTGCCATACATGAAAATCAAAAATCAAAATCAAAAATAAATTTATTCAAGTTAGGTTACAAGGTAACACTTATGAATGTCAAAGTTACACTAAATTTTTTCTGTATATTTACATTTACTGCCACGTTCAGCAAAGCAAGGGTGTAGGGCTCATGAGAAGAACGGGCAAGAAACTCATGGCCACTCTTTTTAATCGCCAAGTTTACTATAAAATTTTGTTTACAAATCATGACTGGTAAGGTGCTGCAACCATTTCTCCATGAATTACTAATGATTATACTCAAGCATTTAATAAAATTTGATGATAGCCTCTAAAGCAGCAATATGGTAAACAGGAGCATCCACTTACATGTACACAAATAATCAAGACAAGGCATGATTGTAGTCCGTAGTTTATTCTGTTTAAATAAAAATGTAGTAAGTAAATTATCGAATTCTAAAACCAAGGTCAACCTTACTACGACGCATGGGCCAGCCATCGCCCCCCTCGCCATATTGAAGGGAAGGGAACGACCCGGTCCATGACGCCATCACAAGCAATGACATTTGAGTGAGCATGACGGTCCTTGGCATGTGAACTCAGAATAAAACTCAAAAGAAAACTTTGCGGAACTGTCCATGATCATGAGTTGTCTTCATTGAGATCTGTGATTTAATTCTTAGTTCAATCAAAATATTAAATTGAACTTCCCAGTCAGGAAATGGCCAGTAGACTCAGCACGGAGTCTAGCAGACGTTAATAGACTTGCTCTAATACTTAGTACCTTTATCTATATTATATCCAACTCGGCTGGGCAGGGTTCAGGAAGCTACGAGATATATCTTCGCGTCCAATACACCGCAGTGTCTCAAGACAAAAGTCTTTGACCAGTGTGTGTTGCCAGTGTTGACATACGGATCCGAGACGTGGACGCTCGCTATGAGCCTTATCAGAAGGCTCAAAGTCAAAAGAGAGAGCTATACTCGCGGTTTCCCTGCGGGAATGAATCAGAAGTGAGGAGATCCGCAGGAAAACTAAAATTGCCAACATAGCTCTCCGGATAGCCAAGCTGAAGTGGCAGTGGGCTGGGCACATGGCGCGCAGAACCGATGGCCGTTGGGGCAGAAAGGTTCTGGAGGGGCGGCCACGCAGCAGGGGTAGGACTCCTACAAGGTGGACCGACGACCTGGTAAATGTCGCGGGAAGCGGTTGGATGCGGGTGGCCCAAGACCGGTCTGTGTGGAAGACCATGAGGGAGGCCTATCTCCAGCAGTGGACGTCTTTCGGCTGAGATGATGATAACTATTATTATCGATGTGGTACACCTGTGCTTAGTAGCGATAGCCTAGTCAAAGACCGTGGGACTGCCACGCAGAGGTCTCAAGTTCCATCCTACAACACGCATCTGTCACTTTTCGAAGTGATGTGCGTATTAAATAGTTAATGATCGCTCGCTGTAACGGTGAAGGAAAACGTCGTGAGGCAACCTGCATGTCTGACAGTTCTACGTAATGTTCTCGAAGATATGTGAAGTGTGCCAACACGCACTGGGGCGGCGTGGTGGACTGTGGCCCAACCCTTCTCTCACTGAGAAAAGGCCCGTGCCCAGCAGTTGGGACAGTAATACAGGCGCACATTATTATATACACATCTGCCAATCCCTTCAGGAACACAGGCGTAAAACTATATAATATATATTATACTAGCTGTCCCGACAGACGCTGTCCTGTACAAAAGAGAAAAAAAAGCATATCTAAACCATCCTCGAATCCACTTGAACACACACAAAAAGTTTCATTCAAATCGGTCCAGCCGTTTAGGAGGAGTTCACTGTCAACACACGTACAGAAGAATTAGATATATATAAAGATAACATATTATGTTATTTAAAAGTAATTTGTGACGTTTCACAGATACTTGTGTGCACAATTATTGGCACCCACTCAACATCGATATTACACCGCGTAAAATAAATCGTATTTGACATGAACGATTGTTAAAATTTCGATAGTATTATATTGAGTAGTCTATTTTTCTTAATTATCTTATTAATTAAAGAAATATCGCACCCTCAGAGTAATAAAGGCGTAAATACAATTACGTCGATATTTTTATTGCTGATTAGAATAGTACAAGTAGAAATACACAAGCTCCATTATTTTCGTTGTGGTTTGTCATAAAATAAAAGCTTTATATTTTACAATCAATGTTGATACAACATAATGAATTACTCCCTTATTTTACAATCAATGTTGATACTGTTTTCACAAAAAGATTTCTTTTGATTGCTATTTGCTCTTGTGACTAAAATAATGTACAGAATCGAACGTACGCAACTATTATTGCTGTTAGTTTCGGCTCGATATGCGGTGGTAGGAGTGCGTTTTATTGGTCATTACAATTTATAGCCGATTGAGGGTTATATTGCCGCTCAATCTTTGTGCGATTGTGAAGGGTTAACGATTGCAATTCGATTCAAACGATTCTCGGTATGATTTATTTATTACAAGCTGTCCTGAGCAATTTATTGACGTTTATGATTACTGCTCCGCTCCTGTGGCTCTTAGCGTGATGTTATATAATTTATACAGCCTATGTTACTTCTCGGTAAAACAGTTTTTGCTGGTGAACGAATTTATTCGGTTATATAGTTTTTGAGTTTATTAATTACAAATATACAACAGCACAAATATTTTATTTTATTATATTAGTATAGATAAATAATATATGTACCCTACTTCAAAATATCACTTTGCCAGAGTTATTTTGACAAAAACTGGAATATCGAGGAGCACGCATGAAGAATGTACTAGGAGTGCATAACGTATCCGTAGTCTCTTTTAAATTAAGCTACTTTATGCGGTATTGTGAGTATAACACTCGCGTAAATTCTATTTTGTATGTAGACTTCGGGAAACAGGCTTGGATCTATGTATATCTTTAAGAATTATGATAGCCTGGTAGCGTATATGGTTCGTCTCCAGGTCTTCTAGCTGCTATGTATACTATCGATTCTGTTTATCTGAACAACTCTCAGCTCAAGTTAACACAAATGCGACTACTGTGCATGTGGTCAAGAGGTCAAATCACGGGTCGGGCAAGATAAACCGTATTTTTGACAATACATGATCAGTAACAGCCCGGACTCTCCCCGGTCGTGTGTTTGTGCACACACTTGTGTACATGTCCGTAAGATTGGCCACCTTAATCGACATTAGATCCGGAGTACCTACCTACCTTATGAGTTATGATAGCCTAGTAGCGTTGATCGCTCCTCGCATGGTCGTCTAGGTTATATGATCGATTTATCTAATCAATAATTTAACCACTCACCCGTGAGGTCTCGAGTTCGATTCCGTGGTCGGACAAAGTGTTATTATGTTCTTTTTCAAGAAAGTTTCAGTAGCGGCATGGAGTCTGTATCAGAAGACGACAACAGACTCGACTAAAATATAAATCACTAAGTTTTGCCCGCGGCTTCGCTCTTAATCTAGATTTATCAATACATTTTTATCCTTCGAGTGCAGTACTTTGCCTGGATAAGGTACTATGTCGTTTTCTGTCCCCCTGACAACGTGTATGCGAAATTTCATGATGGTCGGTCGAGTAGTTCAGGCGTGAAAGCGTAACAAACAAGCAAACAAACCAATAAACAAACAAACATATATATATCTTCTGCTTACACCTTAGGGTATATCGGCGTGAGCCTATGTATGTATGTAATATTATAATTGAACAAAACGATTTTTAGAGCCGAGTTATACACAATGTAGGACTGAGGTAAAATAAAAACAATGACACTGCTTGTAAAACAAAATGAAACGCTTTGTCCTCTAATAAACACAAATTATAATGCAAAGGTAATGTAATTGTATATAAGAGAAAATGCAGGCAGTGTTAATCCTATAGACAAAGTCAAAAATCGTTTATTCCTTTAAATCACAAAGTAACACTTATGAGAACTTTAAATACCTACATAGTTTTTGAGTTCACTGAATTTACATTTATGTTAGTTGCAAGGTTCAGGCAAAGGGTTGAGCCTGCAAGACATTTACGAGCTCTATTTTAAATTGGCTTATGTTTAACTTATCACCAGATATAGTAAAATATAACAGTCAAAAATAGTAAATGATCACCAAATTGCACAGCACAATATATTTAAAGAGATCAAAATAAGTCGACAGAGCCACGCTTAGCGGGGCTCCTATTTTTGGGTAGGTTTAAGAAGGAACCTAACATAACCTGAGGCGTATAGGTGCTCGTTATGATATATTTTAGTAAACATATTTTGCTGCGCAATTACTATTTTTGGTGGTCATTATATTTAGGTAAACCCTTTTAAATCGCCGTTATATAAAATTTCAGTATTTTACGAAAGATGATAGCCTAGAGGGGAACCGTTGGTCTGCCACGCAGAGGTCTCGAGTTCGAACCCAAAGGCGAGTCTCTGACTTTTCGAAGTGATGTGCGTATTAAATATTTAATCATCGCTCGCTTTAACGGTGAAGGAACCATCTTTAGGAAACCTGCATGTCTGACAGTTCTACACAATGTTCTCGAAGATATGTGGAGTGTGCCAACACGCACTCGGGCGGCGTGCTGGACTGTGGGCTAATCCACACTGAGAAGAGGCTCGTGCCCAGCAGTGGGACAGTTTATTTATAAAGACTCTCTATGTATAGACTCTCTATTGTAATTTAGTCTGAAAGTAGTACTAAATTATATTTAATTAGTTTGTTTAGCAAATGACTAGGACAACATAGAATATAGACGTTTATAGAAACAGTAATTGCCTCTGTGTTAAAATATCTTACTATTAGTTAAATAAACAGCGTTACTGCGCGCCACACAGTTAATAACTGACACTAATATTTGTTTAACATTAAACTAACTCAAATGAATACGCCATAATGAAACAATGAAAATTATGTAAACTATTTATTAATTACATACATACATATATGTATGTACATGACAGCCGCCGCGGCGCAGCGATAGTGAACGCGACTGCTGTTATGAGGTCTCGGGATTGAGTCCCGTGTCATGCCAACAAAATGTTGTTAGGTTTTACCACTAAGAAATTTCAATAGCAACCAGCAGGGCTGGATTTAGGGGAGGGCAACCGGGGCTACAGCCTCGGGGCCTCCACAAAAAGGGGTCCCCACAATAGAGATTTCGAAAAAAAAAATCAAATTCGGACTAGTAATAAGTAAATAACTTTTCTTTTGATATTTGATATACTTAGTTTCACAATAAATTATTTATTGGCAAACTAAACTGAAAAAAGAAACCCATTTTTTTTTTTTAATAATTTGTGGCCAGAGGGCCTCCTCTCCTTTGTGCCTCTAGACCTCTAAATCCGGCATTGGCAACCAGGAGTTCAGAAGTTGGCAGTGTTAGATACCTTCATGCGCTCGTTGCGCCGTTGACGAATTGTCTTTTCTCATGTTTATAATTGACAATCTACCGTTGTTGTTGTTCATTGAAATTCGACTACTATATGTATATATTAATACGTGAAGCGAAAACTTTTGGATCCCTTTTTACGAAAATTGCGCGGACCGAGGAGTATGAAATTTCGCACACTTATAGTTTATACAGAGAAGTGACGAATACGAATATTTTTTTAAAATATGCATTAGAAATACATTAAATTAATGAAAAGACACTACACGCACACAACCATGCATTTGACACACGCAGTGGAAGCGCGTAACTATGGTTACATATATCAATATATAATGACATATATCAGCAATATCTTACAGGCAAACTTTGGTCGAATTTCGAGCACTAGGCGACCGCTAATATCGATAATATCACGTTGTTTATTTAACACTTTATTACATAATCGTAGCATGAAAATCTATAAGTACATAAAAATTGTAACGGGTCAATGTCAGTACATCCTAATTCTAATCCTAATCATATCCTAACTAATATTATAAAAGCGAAAATGAGTTTGTTTGTTACCTTTGCACGCCTAAACCACTGAACCGATCATCTTGAAATTTTGCATATACGTTGTCAGGTGTACAGAAACGGATATAGGCTACCTTTCATCCCGAAAAAAATTACTGTTCCCGAGGAAAACAACTAATAGATGGCGCCACGTGTCTTTCGAATCATGATTGAATTATATTATTACAAGCAGAGTACAACCCGAATTGATTGTCAAATTCTAAATTATCGCGAGCGAAGCCGCGGGCAAAAGCTAGTAGAAGATATTTACAAAAAATGATACGAAACTAGTCTTTAAAAGAGCTATAGAAGCCAAAACAATTATCTTTAGATTTCTTGTCTGTCTGTCTGTGTTTGTTTGAATGCGCAGTGTACAAAACTACTGCACGAATTTGAATGCAGTTTTCACAGTTGCATAGCTGGAGATCTAACTTAACATTTGTTGTTTCGTCGTCGAAGTCGAGTGTTTTGTGTCGAGATTACAATCTTCGTACAAGCTTTGCATGCAGGAACATTCTTTCGTTCGTCCTATAAACTTAGAGCTTGACTTTGACCAGTTAACCACAGAGTCATCCGTGCATTCCACAATAAACATATGCAAGAACATGCGAGACAGCGGCGTAGCGTGCCTTGCAGGGGCCCTGTATCAAAATTTGTTGGGGGGCCCAAATGAAGGGTAAAGATTTCTCACAAAAGTGAAAACTCTATAGGCACGTATGAATTTTTGTCCCGGTAAGCACGACATTAAGTGACATTGTGGATAAGATTTTACTCATTTTTGCTTACACACGTTAGGGGCCTCTGCAGCCCGGGGGCCCCGTATCATCGATACGGCTGATACGGCGGTAGCTGCGCCCCTGGTGTGAGACGAAATCTTAACCCACTGCCTACCTTAATAATTCTCTAATCTAATTAACCCGTTAATTATCTAATGAAGAGCTAAGTACCGCTACTCGCTGCTAGATGTCGCTCTCGTGTGTACTCTAAGTAGGTAAGTAGCTGTTTAATATTAAAGGTTCGTTTTAGCTCGGGGGACACAGATTACTTAAGTACGGATGGCCGCGGCGGCGCAGCTGTAGTATATGCAGTTGTTCATGACGTCTTGGATTTCATTTCCGGGTGAGGCAAAGTATTATTAGGATTTTTTGGCAAGATTCGACATCTCAAGTAATCTACAGTACCGCTGTCATTTAGAGAGCAAGGTCAAAGCTTGGTGTGTTCAATAGAGTTAAGCGGTACTTCATTGCGGGCGAAAGACTCCTATAAGCCGCAAATCCGGCCTCACATGGAATACTGTAAGTCACCTGTGGGCAGGAGCACCAAAATACCAGCTTGATCCTTTTGACGCGGTACAGAGACCAGCCTTGAGAATTGTCGATGAGCCCAAACTCACAGGCGGTACTGCGCCACGAAGTCTCAGACGGGGCTTTGCTTGCCTTTGTGTGTTCTACCGCTTGTATAATGGAGTGTGTTCTGAGGAGTTGTTTGAGACGATGCTCTCAGCTACTTTTTATCATCGCACCGCTCGCCATCGGCAGGGATTTAATTCTCACACCTTACAACCTAACTGGTGTCACATCAAGTGGTACCAAAGGAATTTTCTCCCGCGGATGCTCAGGTTGTGGAATGAACGCCGAGGTTTTCCCACAAGACTATAGTACGGGGTTCTTCAAAAAGGGCGTTAAAAGGATTTACGGAGTCGGCAACGCGCAAATGATGCGTCTGGTGTCGCAGGCGTTCATAGACTACGGTGACCACTTACCATCAGGTGGGCCGTATGCTTGATTGCCACTTTAATTGTATAAAAAAAACCAAAATACTTAGGCAGAATAATTTTCAAAGAATTCTCCCCTGTAAGGGCTAGGCGTGTAAGGGCTCGGCGTGGGACTTAGGCTTATGTTTGAAAACTCTGCTCCCACAGTATTTATAATTCACTAAATGTTCCCGCGGTTTCACCCGCGTTTATCGTTACTGCGGCGCCCCCGTGGGTCAAAGCGTGATGTTATATAGCCTATAGCCTTTCTCGACAAATAAGCTATCCAACACTAAAATAATTTTTCAAATCGAACCAGTAGTTCCTGAGATTAGCGCATTCAAACAAACAAACAAACTCTTCAGCTTTATAATATTAGTGGATGTCGATGTCGATGTCTATATGTCGAGGAGCACTTTACTAATATTCAAACAAGGGATACCAAGAACACGCACACTCGAAAAATGATGAAGCACACAATGTTTTGTTCAGTGCGGGCATCGAATAAACAACACTTAGAACAGTGGCAGCGGCGAACCGACCACATTTTTTTTTATTTTTTTTTCCTGACTAGTCCGCCAACATAATTGGCGCCTATTCTATATCTTAGTCTCTTCCATACCAGTTCTCGCTCTACATGCCTCTCGTACTTTCATGCCGCATACTTTGTCTTTCTCATATCCTTCTCATTCATTCTTGTGGGTGGGACTCCCACTTCTATAATCTACGCTATCTACTACTCATATTTTATTTCTTATTCATATTTTCAGGGAAATAAAGGAAGACGGTTCTTTCTTTCTTATTTTACATAGTTTCCTTAACCTAATAACAGCTCATTACTAATTACTTACTCTTAACTATTTATTATGCGTTACATAAAATTTTCTTACATTTAGGTTTTTACTTACTAATACACGACTTATAAACTATTTTTCTTATGTTTACATTTATATTCTTATACAATATAATTGAAACATAATAGTTTCATCCTGTTTTGTTTCTATTTATTACTTTTTGAGCTATGTTCACACAAAATTCTAAAAATTTGTTCCTACTTTTCCCTTCCATAATTAGCGGAATACTTTCTGCAGTTAGTTTTTCTCCTATTTCCTGCTCTAGGTCTAGTCGAACCGACCACTTACACCACCACGCCATCTGTGCCAGCAAATTTTTTTCATTAATATTGTCTTTCCGTGAGTGCGTTGTGGACATCTATGGCTGCGTATTCTGTGCCGTAGAGTGTAGCGTATTGTTAGTTATTCTGCGGCGATACTACTTGGAATAACTGCGGCGTGATTCTGAGTAGTCTCTGCAATGTTTATGATGTCTTAGTACATGCTTTGATTAGTTTTGAAGGCACACGAGTATTTGCTATTTAGTGTAGGATACTCACGCCGGTTTACTAGAAGGTTAGGCAGAAGCTACAATTTCTTATTGCTATGATTCTGGCATACCTCCCTTGCTTTATGTGCTCCCCTTACATTCTATGGTAAAATATCGTAAAAAATAAACGGGTAAAACCTTAATTATTAATCAATCATTCAAACATATATATATTTATTTGTAAACAAGTGAGAATTGGCAATGAATGGCCGTAAACCCGAGAGTTCGAAAAAATGGTTCAAGTAATATGCAAAGGTCACGTGACACCACGCTTCACCACGAATGGGCGGGTCGACCGGAGTGACACCACGGCCTCACAGAAAACCAGCGTGAAATAGCGCTTGCGTTGTGTTTCATCGAGTGAGTGAGGGTACCGGAGGCCCAACCGTCCTCCTCCCTCTTCTGATGGGGGCAAATTTAAATGAAACGCACCGCGCTTGTGACTCCTCTGGTGTTGCAGGTGTCCATGGACGGCGGTAATTGCTTACCATCAGGCGATCCGTCTCCTCGTTTGCCACCTATACCATAAAAAAAACTAAAGATCTTAAGCTCGATGCACAATTGACGGTTTAAGATACTCCTAACCTGAACCCTTCTCCAAAATATCTTCGATTTAGACAAATAACATTTACCTAGGTCTTCCCCTTCATTTGCAGGTTGTGAAGGAACACCGTGGTAGCTGGTTTAGTCAGTAGGTCCCGGGACGTTCTATCTGTCAAAGTCAAAGTGTTTATTGCGAACTAAGTGTAGATACATAAGGTGTTTAGTAAAATTATAGTGCTTAGAACTTAGTGCCTTTTACAAGCATTGCAATATTATTATAATAAACGAATATTTACAAATTATTTTCTATTAACAATTATAATTAATATTACTTAGTACTTACATCTAAACCATATAATATTATAAGTTTATACAAAGTCTGTTATTTTATTATTGCACAATATAATTACATACATACGCTTACAAATCAAATAAATTTCTAACATCACAATTATGTTTTTTCTTTATTAAATGTTTATTTATTATATTTAGCTTATTTATTACATTGTTTTTATAGGGTCTTAGTCGAGGTTGCGGATCGTCATCGCATTTATTTAGGCGTTTATGTTCGGTGTTTTATTATTTTTTATTTATTTTCTAAGAATTCTGTAATTGAATAATAGCAGGCATTCATTAAATAGGTTCTGATTTGCTTGTTGAATGAAGGTAGGGTTATGGCATCTTTTATAGTTTTAGGCAACTTATTGTATATTTTTACTGCCATGTAGTAAGGACTTTCATTTAACATCTTTATTCGGGATGGTGGTAAGTGCAGTCTATCTTTATTGCGAGTGTTTATATCGTGGACATCATGTTTTGTAGAGAAGGTATGGATGTTTTTATACACAAAGGTACAAATATCAAGTATATATATTGAGGCGAGTGTTAGTATATTTAGTTTTACAAAATATGGTTTGCAACTCTGTGTATTATCTATTTCTGCAAGAATTCGAATACATTTCTTTTGAATAATGAATAATTCCTCCACGTTTACGCTATTGCCCCACAGCATGATGCCGTATCGTAACCATGAGTATGCGTGTGCGTAGTACGCGGATAAAGCTGTTTCTAAGTTAGTGCTGTGTTTGATTTGGAAGAGAGCATATGTAAAACTTGACAATTTAGATTTTATCTGTTCAATGTGGGCCTTCCAGTTGATATGTGTGTCTATGTTTATTCCTAATAATCTAAACGAATTAACTTCTTCTAAAACTGTATTTGCATGAATAATGTTTATATCGAGGGGAGGTTTCTTGTGTGATCTGAACTGCATGAGTTTTGTTTTATTTGAGTTTATTTCCAGGTTATGATCGGCAAGCCACTGTGTAATAGTTTGGAGTGTTTCTTGGATTAGATGATTGTAATTTTGTATGTTGTCACATTTTATTAAAACAGAGACGTCATCTGCAAATAGTACGGGAAGCGAGATTGTTGGGTCTAATATTTTTGGCAAGTCGTTAATATATATTAGAAACAATACGCACCCTAGTACACTTCCTTGAGGGATGAAATGAGTTAGCTGTCTCACTTGTGACCGCACGGATTTAATTTCTTTTTTGTTTAGGGTTCATGTTTAATGCTATTTTTTACCAAGCATAATATTATGCTAAAATTTTCAATAGCAGTTGAACTACAGATATTGCCTATGTGTATTTTTTAAACAGAAAACGGCTGTAACGGCTTAACTGTACCCGGGACCAAACGACCGACGTAAACTTAGGTCACAGTACCAATGAGGCAGTTTAATTGGTCATTTGAATAGTTTAGTAATGTCGTTTCGAATCCTTGAGGAAGCTAGGACGCGGCGGCAGCGAAGTTACTTTGACATAAAAATAAAATATAACTGCGATATAAAAATAATCCGAGCGCCTTTTATAACAGTAAATTAATATTTAATAACTTCTATTAAAAGGGGGTAAAAGATGTATTGTCTAATATAAATTATATAACCAATTATTAGATTGCTAACCCGTTTACGTACATATTTAAAGTAGCCTTGCTCTCAGGGGCCAAACTGTCCTTATAAAAATGTCATCATTCTAGTTTATTTGTGATAATTATGTAACTGTAATAATAAATATGTAGTTCACATTAATTTAAGGTAATTATGGATAGTACACAATTATTTTATACGCCATCTATTATTGAATAGGAAAACTACATAGACGTTTTATGAAATGTCTTGATTTAAAATTTGACTGCAACATGTGTATTAATTTGGTAACCTGCCATCTAGTATCCAAAAGTTGTACTATATGTTTTGATATAGTTCTTATTTTGAACCATAGATGTCACTATTACAAATTTTATTATTGAGCTATACTGGTATATGATTTCTACGATAACATCCTTACATAAAAGATCCAAGAAGCAGGAGGCCACACGCATTCCACAGAGATTTGTGCGTTGCGCTGGCAGCACAGAGATGTGCACAAATCAATATTCTCGTGTAGCACAGTACAACAAAATTGAATAATTAGTTATAGGTACAATAAATACAAAATAAAAGATGTTATATGCTGTCAGCACGCAAGTTCCAGTAACATAATAATAATCTATATATCTATACAAATAAATAAAATTGAAGTGTCTGTTTGTAATGTCAAAATAACAGCTTTTTATGAAAGTATATAAGGTACCTATACGAAAACATCTATTTTTTTAATTTTTGTCTGTTTGTCTGTCTGTTTGTTCCGGCTAATCTTCGAAAGGGCTGAACCGATTTTGACGGGACTTTCACTGGCAGATAGCTGATGTTATAAGGAGTAACTTAGGCTACTTTGATTTTAGAAAAAAAATAGGGTTCCGCGGAGACCAACACTTTTTAGTTAAAATCTACGCGGACGAAGTCGCAGGTAACAGCTAGTTATATATAAAGTTATTAAATCGCAGCAGTCGCGAAGAATCGTATGATTAGGTGAAAATAAGTTGACACCGCACTCGGATATTGTTATCACATAGAGACCCATAATAATAAAATTATAAGACAAAGAAACCTCTTTTAAAAATGTAAATCAAGCCTCAGACATAAAATTTGGTAGATTAAACTATTATACTTAAAAGTAAATCAAGAAATAATATAAACTGGCCAAGTGTGAGTCGGATTCACGTCATTGCGTTTCAGCATTAACTGCTTGGTTGGATACTTTACGCTGTTCCGTAGCGCGTAGTATTGAACCCTTGACCCGTGAGCCCGACTTGTTACATGTTGTCGATTTTATTTATCTTCGTACGCCAGTTCATTATTTGACTGCACATTATTTTACGTATTACTATTACATAGTAAATTACATTATGTAATAGTAATTCATCCTGAAATACAGCATTGGCGCGTAATGTAGGCACCAGCATCCCAGAGTTCAGTAACTCGTTCATAGTTTGTAAAATGTATGTCAGTACCTACTGTGGAGAGAAAGTAAATAATGTTTATTTACTCATCAAAAAAAGAAAACAGCATAATAACAGAAATATATTTTAGCAAAATTATAGCATAAGAATGGAAATTGGGAATATTTAAAACCTACATCTTCGTGATTGGATAAATAATTCAGTGCACGCGTAGCGAACATAGTGCCGGCAGCGAACTGATTGCGCAAACTGTTAGCGTAGTTGACAAACGTTTCGATTACGAACTGAATATTTTTATATTTAATTTATTGAGTGTGCACTGTATTCTATCTGTTTTAAATAGTGTTTCTGGTTACTACGCTGCTCTTTTGGATCATAGCGTGATGGTAGGGGTTCCCCATTTATTGGCATAAAATTATATGTCATAATTTAACATAGAAATATTAGAAATACTTTTCGTATATAAAATAATTATGTTGGCGGCTTAGGTTAATGTTCGTGCGCAATATAGGGATTACCTATTCTTACATAGCACGTTGGAGTTGCCAATAATAAAAATATAAACAAACTACATGTATAGATATTAATTTTTTTCTCCCTAGCCTTTATTATTCCCAAGTCACTTGGGGTCGGCTTTCTAGTCTAACCGGATTTGACTGGATATCAGGTTTTACACGGAGCGACTGCCATCTGACCTCCTCAACCCGAAAGCTAACGATACCCTAAGACTAGACCAGTGTTAGAGGGCACTGACTTCCCAATAACAATTGTCATAGATGTTGATGACAGCCGGGACTGACGGCTTAACGTGCTCTCCGAGGCACGGACCAGGCGATAATTGTCAATCAATACGCACATCATTTCGAAAAGTCATATAACTTCCGAAAGTCAGAGGTGAGCGACGTGAGTTCGAACCCGAGACCCTCTGCATTGCAGTCTGTTGGTCTCCCCACTGAGCTATCGCTTTTTTTTCGTATGGATTAATACTTGAGGAGAAATCCTTCTGCCTCTTTTAATAATATTGCGCACACGGCGTAGTGTGACATTTGACAGTCAGTTTATTCGGAGTCCCACACCATCAGTGAGAAGTTTTACTAAATAATATTGAGGTGTATTTACTAACACTACATTATATAATATGTACATTTATGTTAAGGTTATCTATGGGCTCATGCAGCCTAAAATAAATGATTATTATTATTATCAGGAATTATCTTCTTTTGTTGCAGAATGGAGAAGAAAAAGAGCCGAGACGACGCGGGCTGACGGAGAAGTTCGTGCAGTACGTGAAGAGAAGACTCAATCCTCCCTCAGGTTAGTGAAGCTTACACTTTTTTTCTTTATATCAATATATATATATATATATATAAATAACAATCTGTATTATACTAGCGGCTCCATCAGACGTGGACCGGCCCGAACGAACCGATTTTGTATCTAAACTATCCAGGAACCCACTCAGACACACATACCATGTCATCAACATCATTCTGTGCAATACACAGAAGAATTTATAAATGTAGCTACCACAGGTTTATAACGACTAGCGGGCGGCAAGTGCTCGACATTCGCCCAGCATTGATTTAAATTTTAAGTTCGATCGTTATTAAGGTTTTATTGTCTATAACTATGCTCTTGTAATCACATTTCATTTAGTCACCTACTCCACATACATAGTATGTAACCATAGTTACGCGCTTCGACTGCGTGTGTCAAATGCGTGCTTGTGTGCGTGTAGTGTTTTTTCAT
The DNA here is from genome assembly GCA_963564715.1 of Catocala sponsa. NCBI lineage: Eukaryota > Metazoa > Arthropoda > Insecta > Lepidoptera > Erebidae > Catocala > Catocala sponsa. The sequence continues at coordinate 293,522 of OY751356.1, read as the reverse complement.
TAATTTAATGTATTTCTAATGCATATTTTATATAAATATTAGGATTCGCCCCTCCTGCTCCATATAAACTTTAACTGTGCCAAATTTCATACTCCTCCGTCCGGGCAATTTTCGTAAAAAAAGAGGTACAGTTTTTGCTTCACGTATTAATTTAAAGATTACCGATACTAAACTCACATCCGAGGCGGCAGTTATTATTGAAGTTGTTCTAATGCTAGTCAAGTTCCAGATAAGGTTTTTAACAGACATTGACCTGCAGATGCATTCCAGACCATCATTTAAGGCTCAATTTAGCAATCATCTATAAATATAATAATTATGATTTTAAAAGTTCAAGTAAATTGAAAGTTATATTATTTTTTAGAGGTGAGCACCAATGTTCCGCTGGCTGCTGTTTTGGCTCTCTATTATGGTTTTAACTGCCTCCGTGGCGCAGCGGTAGTGGATGCGACTGCTGTGTATGAGGTCTCGGGTTCGAATCCCGGGTCGGACCAACAAAAAGTTATTGGGTTTTAAGAAATCCCAATAGCAGCCCGGAGTTAGGAAGTTGGCGGTGTTGGACACCCCCGTGCCTCGGTGCGCACGTGTCGCCGATGGTCCTGCGCCTGATCTCTCTCCGGTCGTGTCGGATTACCGTCCCATCGGATCGTGTGAGTTAGAGAACAAAGAGTGCGATTGTGTTTGCGCACACGCTTGTGCACTAAGTATAATATCTATCAAATGGCCAGTCTCCGCTCAGACTGGCGGCTGTGACCGAAATTCGGTCTGGAGGACATTTTTTTTTTTTATATACTACTTAGGTAGCAAACAAGCATACGGCCAACCTGATGGTAAGTGGTCACCGTAGCCTGTGGACGCCTGCGACACCAGAGGCATCACTTGCGCGTTGCCGAACCTTTAGGAAAGGAAGTGGCAAGGAGAAGGGGCGGGAAGTGGGAAAGAGAGTGATTGGACCTCCGGTACTCGCACCGAACGAAACACAACAGTAGGAATACTGGTATTTCACTATGATATTCTGTGAGAGGGTAGTCCTTCCCCGGTCGAGCCGGCACATTCATGCTGACATCAGCGAGGCTCTACTACTCACACACATTACGTGGGACCTTTCACGTCATAGCGAGCGATACTATTGAAGTTTATTGGGCATAGTCAATACCTTAATAATACACATGTTCAACCCGGGAACCGAACTCGCCACCACCAGTAGTAACATTGCATTCCCAATTGGCATTTACTGACTCTGCGCTACCAGGGCAGCATAAGTTCATAGGTACCCTTTGTAAAATATAATTCATCTAAAATGGTCTCAAGATTTCAAAATATTTAAGAAGGTTCTGATGCTGTAAGTGCACATATATTATGTAAGTCATCGTAACTGCTTATGTACAGGCAGGCTGTGTGCTTGTTCGCGACTTACGCGTAGTGGGCAGTCTTGGTTTGACTTGATGGGGCTGTGGATTCCATTCCCAGGTCGGGTCAGAATTTGGGCTACCTACTTTTCGCCAAGAAATTGCAGCAACTGTTACGTGAGACCTGAAACATAAGCTGGCGAATTGTCGTCTGTCTATTCCTTCAGGTATATAAGCGTGAGAATATTGATGTTTTCATGAATTCAACTATACAGCCCTTAATATAATCTCTGTATCCTTGCAAGACTCATATCAACTTTACGTTATTTGTAAAATACGTAATTAACGCCATCTCTGTAACGTTAATATAACTAACACCAATTTCGAGAAGGCAGGCCACTAAGTTCTTTAAGCGCATTGTGCTCGTGCTGCCATCTAGCGGCAGTTGGAACATATACGTTTGACTTCTGTATGAACCACTAAGTAGCTTAGTAAAATATTGTCGCGAACACTGTATTAATATATTAAGTTGTCGTAATTCTCGTCGTACTTCGACAGTCTTTACTTGTTGGCCGTGTCATACATTTTGATTGTTACTTTGATATTCCCGCTAGGGGCGCTTTTCAAAAATGCATAAGTATGAAGGCATTACGTTGAACATCTCATATACGTGGCGAGGTTTTCGGGTTCCTATATAACGATATGAACTATTAACCTAAGTCTTCTTGTATTGCTCTTGCTTTCCATATAAACAATTAAAAGTAAGAACCAATCGTAAATCACGGTGGATCTCAAGTGGAATAAAAATATGCAGCAATATAAAAAGAAAACTTCTATGGAAGTACAGGCTAAATAGGAATGAGTGTAATAAAAACAAGTTCATAACTTATGCCAAAACATTTAAGAAAATAATTAGACTAACCAACTTGCTCAAAATAACTTTAAAATAAAATCATCTCAAAACAAGTCTAAAACAATCTGGGCCATTATTAATGAACACAAATTTAATATATCAAAGAACACCATTTATACTTTAAAAACCAAAAATAATGTAATTACTAATGCCTTCGAAGTTGCTGAAGCCTTTAATAACTTTTTCATCGACAAAATAGAACCCGTAAAGGACCTAGCGCAAACAAAAACAAATAATTATACTGGTACAAAAAGTATCTTTATGTCACCGAGCACACCAAATGATGTACTAAGGGTAATACTTAATTCAAAAAACACAAATAGTGTAGGGCACGATGGTTTATGTACAAAAATAATCAAATAATAATAATAATAATAATAATAATATTCTACCACATACACACAACATCATCTAGCCCAAACTAAGCAGAGCTTGTACTATGGGTACTAGACAATGGATAAACATACATATATACTCTTATAAATACGTAGCTAATGAAACTTGCTGCCATTTGAGCCATATACTTAATATCACTAAGTGCTGGCGTTTACCCAGATGAATTAAAAATTGCTATTATAAAGCTACTTTTAAAAAAAGATGACAAGAAAAAATGCAAAGTTACAGGCCAATAGCACTTTTGTCAAATATATCTAAGATTTTCGAAAAATATATCTATGAGCAATTACATCAATATCTAGAAAAAATAATATACTGTCAGAAACTCAGAAAGGCTTTCGCAAAAACAGAACGATTAATATGGCGATTTTTGATTTCTTGAAAATATAATCTCTCACGTAGACAAAAATACATTTGTGCATTATATTGCGATATGACGCAGGCTTTTGACCATGTAAACTTTGACACTTTATTTAGCAAATTAGAGACTTATGGTATACGAGGAAACATATTGAATTTGATGGCATCATATTTAAAAAACCGTATCCAGTATACTGAGATTTCCAAAATTGATAGTTTCTCAAGAAAGGAACTAGTGTTTGCATCAAACAAGCGTACGATTAAATATGGTGTGCCGCAAGGGAGCGTGTTGGGTCCTTTGCTTTTCATTCTGTATATTAATGACCTCCCAACTGTCACCAATTTTCCGATGTGCCTCTTTGCTGATGATAGCACTGTCACAATAAATTATAGAAACAATAACATTTTCGAGAAAGACATTAATGACACGATAGGCTCTGTTGTCGGCTGGATGGACAGTAATAACTTAAAGATTAACTTAATCAAAACTAAACTTATGTTCTTTAGTCAGCGCATTACACCACCCAAACTTAACATCAATCATGAGTGAACGCATATTAGTAGTGTGGATACAACAAAATTCCTCGGTTTAACCATAGATAAAAACCTTAACTGGAAAGAACACACTGAACAACTGAGCAAAAGGCTAAGCTCATCGGCTTATGCCCTCTACAAGCTTGCGCCTATCATCAACAGGGAAGCGCTTATCACTGCATACTACGGAACAGTGGACTCAATTTTGAGATTCGGCATTATATTTTGGGGAAACTATACCAACAAGGAATTTGTCTTTAAATCCCAAAAAATATGTATTAGAGCCATGTTTGGACTTGGACCAAGAGAAAGCTGTAAACCGTATTTTAAACAATATAAAATATTAACCGTACCATCGCTATACATTTATGAGGCAGCAATTTTTGTTAAAACAAATCCAAATTCATTTCAGAAATTATCTGACGTGAATAACCGTAATCGGCGAGATAAAGAGCGGCTCTGTGTAGTACATAGTACAGTCCAAGACCGCATTAATGCACAACAGCATATTTTGCAAGGCCGCAGTGCTCTTGAATAAAATACCAAACCAAATAAAAACACTTAGTATCTCACTCTTTAAAAAACATTTTAAAACATACTTATGTAATAAGTGTTATTATAGTATAAGTGAATTCCTATCGGATACAAATTAAACATTAATTATAATAATTATATTAATTCTAGTTCTTTGTCGACTTTGATCATGACATTCCTTTTCGTGCCTAAGTACGTACTAACCTAATTAATCCACTCGACCTAAAGGTTTATGAGTTCATTGAATGTAATATATTTTATACATATTTGAATTGAATATTAATTTCAACTACCAAAGACATATTTTAAACTATAACTATCTAAGTTTAATTTGCAATTTGTTTTGACATTAAGTTATATATCATGTAACTATTTCTATTTTTAATATTTTATTACCTAAATCTTGTAATGTATTTATTGTTTCTAATATTGTATCAGTGATCGTGTCTTACATTACAATAAAATGAATAATATCTTAATTATCAAATTCAATACTGTATAATAATAATATAGATTCAAGACTGTCTTAAAACTTTTATAATTTTGTACACCACTATGGTCAAACATGTAGCTACTTCTAATTATCTATAACATCTGACATGCAACATATTGTATTTTCACTCATGTTTAAACAAAATAAATTATCTTTATCTTCTTCAGAGATTAATGAAAACACTATGTGGGTTTGTGTGTCTGTCTGTTAGTGACAGGCATAACTCCGGAACCACTGGACCGAATGACTTGTCACTTGGTGTGCAGACACCTTGGGATCATACCTCGGTCGAGTTTGAATATGGGCCCTGTGGATCAAACGACCCCCGAGATATTAGGGTCACAAGGTCACATGAAGACGAAGAGGTTGAAACCTGGGTGTTTACACCCATCTCGTTTAGTAACAACAGTGACAGAAGGTGTTTTATCCTCGCTATTTAAACAATACCTTATTTGTTTTATTTTGAACGCTCTCTCTGTGAACTGACTATCTATGGCTGTAAAATCCTTTAGCCTTCTAATAAATGATTATTATTACTATTATTTAGTTTAAATAGGTACTACTACAAGACATTGTAGCCCCGTGTGGCGACCGAATTCATATTCGACGCATTATAGCGACGAGGATCTCATTAAACTGCTGTTATAATTATAAAAGGGCTTATGTTTAACTTATCACCAGATTTAGTAAAATATAACAGTCAAAAATAGTAAATGATCACCAAATTGCACAGCAAAATATATTTAAAGAGATCAAAATAAGTCGACGTCCTATTTTTGGGTGGGTTTAAGAAGGAACCTAACATAACCTAACCCTTCCGAGACGGAACGCAGTGATTTGAGGCGTATAGGTGCTCGCTATGATATATTTTAGTAAGCGTATTTTGCTGCGCAATTACTATTTTTGGTGGTCATTATAATCAATGCCTTATAAACATTTGTTGAGTACTGCTACACATAAAATTTAAAAAAACAATTGTAAAGCAATGATGGCGTATTGCAGGTTCAAGGGATGAATATTTGTGAGCGCGCGTCGCCGCGGCCGCCACACCTAGTGTTATGGGTTCAAGGGATGAACATTTGTGAGCGCGCGTCGCCGCGGCCGCTACACCTAGTGTTATGGGTTCAAGGGATGAACATTTGTGAGCGCGCGTCGCCGCGGCCGCTACACCTAGTGTTATGGGTTCAAGGGATGAACATTTGTGAGCGCGCGTCGCCGCGGCCGCCACACCTAGTGTTATGGGTTCAAGGGATGAACATTTGTGAGCGCGCGTCGCCGCGGCCGCTACACCTAGTGTTATGGGTTCAAGGGATGAACATTTGTGAGCGCGCGTCGCCGCGGCCGCTACACCTAGTGTTATGGGTTCAAGGGATGAACATTTGTGAGCGCGCGTCGCCGCGGCCGCCACACCTAGTGTTATGGGTTCAAGGGATGAACATTTGTGAGCGCGCGTCGCCGCGGCCGCCACACCTAGTGTTATGGGTTCAAGGGATGAACATTTGTGAGCGCGCGTCGCCGCGGCCGCCACACCTAGTGTTATGGGTTCGAGGGATGAACATTTGTAAGCGCGCGTCGCCGCGGCCGCCACACCTAGTGTTATGGGTTCAAGGGATGAACATTTGTGAGCGCGCGTCGCCGCGGCCGCCACACCTAGTGTTATGGGTTCAAGGGATGAACATTTGTGAGCGCGCGTCGCCGCGGCCGCCACACCTAGTGTTATGGGTTCAAGGGATGAACATTTGTGAGCGCGCGTCGCCGCGGCCGCTACACCTAGTGTTATGGGTTCAAGGGATGAACATTTGTGAGCGCGCGTCGCCGCGGCCGCTACACCTAGTGTTATGGGTTCAAGGGATGAACATTTGTGAGCGCGCGTCGCCGCGGCCGCTACACCTAGTGTTATGGGTTCAAGGGATGAACATTTGTGAGCGCGCGTCGCCGCGGCCGCTACACCTAGTGTTATGGGTTCAAGGGATGAACATTTGTGAGCGCGCGTCGCCGCGGCCGCTACACCTAGTGTTATGGGTTCAAGGGATGAACATTTGTGAGCGCGCGTCGCCGCGGCCGCTACACCTAGTGTTATGGGTTCAAGGGATGAATATTTGTGAGCGCGCGTCGCCGCGGCCGCTACACCTAGTGTTATGGGTTCAAGGGATGAACATTTGTGAGCGCGCGTCGCCGCGGCCGCTACACCTAGTGTTATGGGTTCAAGGGATGAACATTTGTGAGCGCGCGTCGCCGCGGCCGCTACACCTAGTGTTATGGGTTCAAGGGAATGAACATTTGTGAGCGCGCGTCGCCGCGGCCGCTACACCTAGTGTTATGGGTTCAAGGGATGAACATTTGTGAGCGCGCGTCGCCGCGGCCGCTACACCTAGTGTTATGGGTTCAAGGGATGAACATTTGTGAGCGCGCGTCGCCGCGGCCGCTACACCTAGTGTTATGGGTTCAAGGGATGAACATTTGTGAGCGCGCGTCGCCGCGGCCGCTACACCTAGTGTTATGGGTTCAAGGGATGAACATTTGTGAGCGCGCGTCGCCGCGGCCGCTACACCTAGTGTTATGGGTTCAAGGGATGAACATTTGTGAGCGCGCGTCGCCGCGGCCGCTACACCTAGTGTTATGGGTTCAAGGGATGAACATTTGTGAGCGCGCGTCGCCGCGGCCGCTACACCTAGTGTTATGGGTTCAAGGGATGAACATTTGTGAGCGCGCGTCGCCGCGGCCGCTACACCTAGTGTTATGGGTTCAAGGGATGAACATTTGTGAGCGCGCGTCGCCGCGGCCGCTACACCTAGTGTTATGGGTTCAAGGGATGAACATTTGTGAGCGCGCGTCGCCGCGGCCGCTACACCTAGTGTTATGGGTTCAAGGGATGAACATTTGTGAGCGCGCGTCGCCGCGGCCGCTACACCTAGTGTTATGGGTTCGCTCACACGTGACAAAAATATGTGTTTCGTTGTTTGAATGTTCGCAGTCCCCCGCGCGCCCGCGACACAGCAAATGCTCCATAGAGCGGGTTATTTCTCAGATCCCCATTGAGTATTCCCATCAATGGGGATCTGTGAACTTTTTGTCCACAAATCCCCATTGACTAATCATCAACTTAGCAATGGGGATTTATGGACCAAAACCAATATAAGGTTCTAAATCTGGGAGTAGTATATAAAGAAATCAACATGTCACAATAGTGAATGTTGCCGCTCGCTACTAGATGGCGTTACTATACTACGTAAACTTTCTCTCTCGTATATTGTCACCTGTAAGTTAACAATTTATATAAAACATCCTCCATTTTGTTTTTGTTAAAACTTTTCAAATTACGCGCTGTCTGTTTAACTTTGTTACACTGTCAGTTTGTTCGGAATTTTAAGGTTTTTAACGAAAAGTTTTATTTTGACTTTTTATGGTACATAAATATTTAGAAGTACCTACTTTATTAGATTTACTTTTGTATGCAGGTATATTCCTGAATGGGTATGCACAGGTCTATAGTGCCTGCTGGTCGCTAGGTGTGGTGTAGGTCACATCTTATGGGTATCTATTTATCTAGACAGCAATAGTTTTGTTTGTGTTAAGGCGGTGTTAGCCTGATGGAGTTGGCAGCGCACTTTAGTCCAGGTACGAATGCCACCAAGTACAAGACTGACGTGAACCCCTACTTGTGTTACGAGCCACAAGTAGGGGTTCTAGCTCAGATCGAGGGGTTAACAAGAATTTTAAATTTTAACATAAATAGGCGTAAGTATTGAACTGCCTGCTTCGGTGTTTCCCGAGCGCTATGATATGTCCTTCTTCAAACGAGGCTTAAAGACTTTGACGGCCTCGATGGCGTAGTGGTTAGTGTAACCGACTGCCACGCCTGAGGTCGCGGGTTCGATTCCCGCACAAGTCAAACATTTGTGTGCATGAACATGGATGTTTGTCTTGGTCTGGGTGTTTCTATGTATAATATGTATGTATTTACAAAAATAAAAGGTATATATGTATGTTTATCCATTGTCTAGTACCCATAGTACAAGCTCTGCTTAGTTTGGGCTAGATGGTGTTGTTTGTATGTGGTAGAATATGTATGTAGTAGAAAGAGAATTCTTTCACGGTAGGCAGCGGCTTTGCTGTGTCCTGACATTGCTGAAGTCCATGAGCAGCGGTTACCACTTTCCATCAGGTGGGCCACTTGCTGCACAGCAGAAAATAAGCGTACCAAACGCTTATTTTTGTTTTGTCCCTAAAACTAATAACAATGAAGGTACGTCGCGTTTAAATATCGTGTGCCGTCACTTGTAGGTCGGAGCTGAGTGGTAGAGTTGAGATCTCGACAGTCGTCTCCCCGCAACCACAGAGCCTGCTCGTGGCTCAGTATGTACCCGTTATGTATATCTGGTACCAGTAAATATATAATCATATCTATCATGAAGTATTTTATTTGGACTCCACAAGAACATTAAATGAAATTGATATGTCTTCCAAGGCCACAATATTCACTTATCATTATTTACCCTATTACGTGTTAACTTAACCAACGATTGCAACGGACTGAATCCTAATCCTAATCCTAACTAATATTATAAAAGCGAAAATGAGTTTGTTTGTTTGTTACCTTTTCACGCCTAAACCACTGAACCGATCATTCTGAAATTTTGCATATACGTTGTCAGGTGTACAGAAACGGACATTGGCTACCTTACATCCCGAAAAAAATTATTGTTCCCGAGGAAAACAACAATAACGTTCTTATGATAATAGATGGCGCCACGTGTCTTTCGAATCATGATTGAATTATATTATTACAAGCAGAGTACAACCCGAATTGATTGTCAAATTCTAAATTAACGCGAGCGAAGCCGCGGGCAAAAGCTAGTATAATATAAAATCAGGCAGACGGGAAATTGTGTAGATCTTTGAGACTTTGTACTCACACACCATGCGCGTGCACTTACATAGTATGTATGCGCGTGCGTCCCTACATCCTCATTAGCTTGTATAAGTATATAAGTATATAGGCTAGTGAGACATTGTTAGCTAGTATAATAGGTAAGTGTATACAGTTGTACATAATGTTCTCGAAGACATGTGAAGTGTGCCGACACGCACTGGGGCGGCGTGCTGGACTGTGGGCTAACCGTTCTCTCACTGAGAAGATGCCGTGCCCAGCAGTGGGACAGGTTAATACAGCGCTGATATTATTATAAAACAAAGTCCCCCGCCGAGTCTGTCTATTTGTTAATAACCTCAAAACTACTGAACGTATTTTCATGCGGTTTTCACCAATAGACAGAGTGATTCATGAGGAAGGTTTAGGTGTATAGCTTGTTAAAGTTTTGTACTAGCCGTGCGAAGCCGGGACGGATCACTAGTTTTATATAAACAGAACTTGATAAACGAGGTGTCTAGGCAGCTAGCATGTAATATATTATGTACAATATGTATCGTATCGCTAACGCGGCGCTGCACGCAGACTCCCAGCCATTTGTCTTAGAGAGTAAGATGTATGGCAGAGAGATACGACCTGGGCTTGCTTTTAAAAGCTGGAGATATAAAGAATTTAATTGTTGTATCTTATTCTTTTTCTTTTATTATGAACAGATTTTACATTTTAAACTTATGAACTAACATCTTTATATACAGGTGTCCCAGAAGATGTGACTCAAATTGTAACGGGAGATTCCTTAAGTAAGGATCTTTCAAATGTGATAAATAAAAATAATGAAAAATAATGTTGTGGTGTTGGCCGTACAAGAGTTTCTTTGGTGCAAAAAAAAATACACCAAAATAATGCTGCAATTTCGACACTACGTCAGTTTAAAAAAAATATCGTATCTGTCGAATCAGTCCTTCACAAATAGTAATGGTGAAAAAAAATTAAAATAAGCCATAAACGAAGCACCTGTATGTAATGTAGGTATAATCATAATTCTATTGTATATTGTAGGTAGTTATTAAATCTTGTGCATATATATTGTTTGTGTCTCTTTTACGCAGCCAGTCTGCGAATGTACGAGATCGGATAAAGAAGCGGGTCATTACTCCCTGAATATCACACTGTAGTTGGAAGTCTGAAAAAAGTATTTGATTTTTTTATTTTTACACCAAGGTCATAATTTTTTATTTTTGTTTATTTAGCACATTTGAAAGGTCCTTACCTAAAGAATCGCTCGTTACAATTTGTAAGCTTAAATAGTACTAAAGTTCAATAATAGTAGTGTTAGGGTTCCAAAATTATGTAATAAAAGTGTTTTAAAGTAAACTAAACAACGCGACAAAATCCGTATGAAGTATTTAATTTCATACATACATACAATCATACATACATAGATTCACGGGGTAGGCAGAGACTACGGATTTCCATTTGCTACGATCCTGACACACTTCTCTGGCTCCATTCACTTTCATCACATTCCTCATACACGCCCGTCGGTTCAAGGTGCTCTTGACCTGGCCTTTGTCCAGAACGTCTCCGATCTGATCGAGAGACGTTCGCCTAGGTTTTCCTCTTGCGACTGTTCCATTCACACTAGCCTTATAAACTTAATTTCAATGTATAAGATTCGCGTAAATATAAGACAAATTATGTCTGTGTCGCGGAGCACTTCACAAACATTCAAACAACGGACACAAGGAGCACCCACACTCGCAAGGGTTAGTCCCCGTCGCCACCTCCAGCACTGCCCCCTCCGGTGGACAATGGGCAATGGCACATTTTCCAAAAAAATATCCCATTCACCACTGGAGGAGTCAGCCCTGGTTCTTCCATTCTTCATATTGAAAATATCCCTTTCATCACCAGAGGAAGGAATGCTGGGGGTGGCGACTGGGAATAAACTCATCCCAGTTGCCACTCCCGGTGGCGAATGAGATATTTTTTTGGAAAATGTCCCATTCGCCACCGGAGGGGGCAATGCTGGGGGTGGCGACGGGGACTAACCCGACTCGGAACAACTACTCCTGAATTCCACATTTGGCTCTTTATCGAACCCACAACCTTCGACGCGGTGGCATTAGAGAGTCCGTTTAAACCACTACACCATTCGTGCACCATCGCCAGTACAGATGAAAGGCTGTGTAGTGTGTAGGCAAGCTCAGCTGTATATGGTGTGGAGCGCTCGTGCTGAACGTGACTGCTCGGCCGAGCGGCGCACGTACATCTGTGGTCACACCCCGCACTGTAGGCTCAGGACACTGTGGCAGATGAGATGAGATTAGATGAGTGGAGAGAAAGAAAATCAAAATTCTAACTGATATTATAAATGCGAATGTGAGTTTGTTTGTTATGCTTTCACATCTTAACTTCTCGAGCGATCATGATGAAACTTTGCATACACGTCACTGGGGCGACAGAAGGACAGGGGAGGTACCTTTTATCCAGGAAACAGTACTGTTACTAACCTACCCTACATGTTAGCGAGCGAAGCCGTAAATATGTTTATTAATAGCTGTGCCCGCGGTTTCACCCGCGTTTATGTTTACTGCGCCGCCCCCGTGGGTCGTAGCGTGATGTTATATAGCCTCTAGCTTTCCTCGATAAATGAGCTATCCAACACTAAAATAATTTTTCAATTCGAACCAGTAGTTCCTGAGATTAGCGCGTTCAAACAAACAAACAATCAAACTCTTCAGCTTTATAATATTAGTATAGATAAGGTTTAATTTTGTAGATTATTTTCATATCACACAAGAGCAAATAGCTATCAAAATATGTGTTGTGTGTATGTGATAGGATATTTATTAATTAAACACTAGCTTTTGCCCGCGGCTTCGCTCGCGTTAATTTAGAATTTGACAATCAATTTGGGTTGTACTCTGCTTGTGATAATATAATTCAATCATGATTCGAAAGACATGTGGCGCCATCTATTATCATAAGAACGTTATTATTGTTTTCCTCGGGAACAATATTTTTTTCCGGGATGAAAGGTAGCCTATGTCCGTTTCTGTACACATGACAACGTATATGCAAAATTTCAGGATGATCGGTTCAGTGGTTTAGGCGTGAAAAGGTGACAAACAAACAAACAAACAAACTCATTTTCACTTTTATAATATTACTAACTAACTAATTAGGATTAGGATAATACAACTATGTCTACCCTTCGGAGCTACAGAGCGTGAGACTATACATGTATCAAATAATTGACTGACTTTTCTAATATTTTTAAATATCACCTCTCCGTTATTTTTTTTTTTTTAACGCGGAGAAATGTTTAGTTAACTTTCCCCATCGCAGGTTTTGGGGCGGGCGATGGGGATATGTCGGGATCCAGCCCAAGATGCAAATTTGGGCTGAACCGACTGAAACCACCGCGATGTTCCTCATACCTTTATGGCGGAGCCGCGCGGATCGCTCTCGCATTCAAATCGCGACCCCGCCGAAGGTTCGACCCGCCGATGGACGTGGCGGGTCCCACACTACCGCCTCAATGACGTAGTGGTTAGTGTAACCAACTGCCACGCCTGAGGTCGCGGGTTCGATTCCCGGGTGTTTCTATGTATAATACGTATGTATTTACAAAAAAAAGTATATATGTATGTTTATCCATTGCCTAGTACACATTTTTTTTATTTTTTTTTATTGGGGAAATGCGCCTAATGCATACCCTCTCGCCACAAGGGGAGGTGGGAGGGTTATGTCCGGCTCCCCCGTATTTCGGGCCTACGGACCAAAACCCCACGGTGTGCACGCTCGCTGCCTTGCAGTGGATGGGCCGCTGGCAAAAGTTACTACCTCAGCGACCCACCCAGCAGTCTACAACTCCTCGGCGACGCCCCGGCACTACATAGGCCGTCGGACCGACTCAATGGCTGGCGGGCGGGAGATCCCCGTTCTCCCGCCCGCGACCTTCATTATGGCGGCATTAGGTTCGCCGGCGACGGCTCGGATCCGCAAGGATACTTTCTTTACGGATCCGCTCCGCCGCCTCCTTCTGCGAGATAACGTCCTCGCAGAAGGACGCAACCGCTGCCCACTTCCTCTCGCTGTCGACCATGGCTTTGATCACGGCCGACAGCGAGAGATGTTCACCCACAACCTCAATGAGTTCACGGCGCTGCACCGCCCAAGCAGGACATTGCTCGAGCGTGTGCTGCGCCGTGTCCTCCTCACAGTCGCAGTGGTGGCAGACGGGACTCGGTTCCCTCCTAGCGACCGTGTGCAGGTATTTGCCAAAGCAACCGTGCCCTGACAACACCTGCACTAGCCGGAAGGAAAGGGTCCCATGCTGCCGCCCTGCCCATCGCTCCAATACCGGCTGGAGAGCCCCAACGGTTCTAAAACCAGCCACGGGCGCCTCCAGCCGCGCCTTCCACTTTAAAATCATGCCCTGATGGGCTCGATTGCGCGCGCATTCAATCTCTGTCAGGAGGGGACGACAACCCGTCTCCTCCCGAACCGCCTCACTCATTGTATATACTTCGGCGAGCACCTCAGCCTCCAAATCCCACGGGGGTGTTCCGGCCAAAGAGCAAGCTGCGTCGGCCGACACCGTGCGGTCTCCACGTATTACCCTGACCGCTATGACTCTCTGCGGCCTCCGCAAGAGAGTCCTGCACTGAGCGGTCAGGGAGTCCGCCCATACCGGTGCGCCGTAAAGCGCCATCGACCGGACAACCCCCGTGTAAAGTCGCCGGCAACCAGCACTGGGCCCGCCCAAATTTGGCAATAGCCACCCAAGGGCGGACGCAGTGCCGAGAAGCTTCGGGGCGAGCTGTCTGAAATGCTCGTCGAAGTGCCACCTTCCGTCCAGCACCAAGCCCAGATATCTCATGTGGGCCTGGACGGGAACGCGCGTCGAGCCCACCATTATCGAGGCGCCGCGGGGTGGACTGCGACGGGGCCCATGAAAGACCAGGGCCTCCGTCTTGTTAATAGCCACCCGTAAACCCAGCGCCTCGATACGCCCGACCACCTGGGAAACCCCTACGGTGACCAAACGGGCCGCCTCCTCGAAGGTACCCCCACGGGCTGTGACGAGGGTGTCGTCAGCGTAACTGATGACGCTCAGCCCGAGGGGTAGGACAGCACGTAGGGCCCAGTCGTACCCCATGTCCCACAGGAGCGGACCAAGAACCGATCCCTGCGGGACACCGCACGACATGGGCCGCCGCCAAACCTCGCCTCGAATCTCGAGGACACTCCTGCCTCTCAGATAGTCTGTCACTAGCCGCCCCAGGTAAAAAGGTACCTCGTGATATCGAAGCGCCCCCTGGACACAGCTGTATGGCAGACTGTTAAACGCGTTGGCGATGTCTAAAGACACCGCCAGCAGAACACCGCCGCCGGCGACCGCCTCCTCGGCCGCGGCCCTCAGGCGCATAGTGGCCCCGACCGTCGAACGTCCTTCCCGGAATCCGAACTGAGCATCCGACAGGTCGGGACCGACCGTGCTCAGGTGCCGGACGATGCGGGTGGCGAGAATTTTTTCAAACATCTTCCCCGCCTCGTCCAGCAGCACTATGGGCCTGTACGCCTCGGCCGACTCTGGAGGCCGTCCCGGCTTGGCCAGCAATACCAACTTCCCCTCCTTCCAGCACTCAGGGAATCGTCCCGACACCAGGCTCGCGTCGAAAAGTTCCCTGAGGCGGACATCCAGGTGATCGAGGGCCAGTGCGAGAGCTCGCGCCGGCACACCGTCAGGTCCAGGAGCGGTCGTCTTGGAGCGGATCCGCAAGACAGCCGCCCCCATCTCCGCATCTGTAACCGGGGGAGCACTGAGGTCCGCCTCCCGATGTCGGCCTTCCGATGGGGCCATTGTCGGGGGCACGTGCTCTGCCCGGTCAGGAAATAACTCCTCGTAAGGGGGGGGCCCCGCGCATGGAGCTTGTTCAGCGCATTGTCTAGTACCCATAGTACAAGCTCTGCTTAGTTTGGGCTAGATGGAGTTGTGTGTATGTGATACAGTATTATTTAAAAAAAAACCATCACACACAAATTGGAGGACCTAGTCCCCGACGACAAAGCGGGGGACCTATTCCTCCTTCCGACATCGACAGGCGTGCGCGGAACACAAACGCCGCCTACTCACCTCTCCGTTACGTTCATCTCCCTTACGTTCATCTCCGTTACGTTCATCTCCGCACGGCCCATCTCAATGTTGTTGTAACCCTTATGAATAATAGTTACCAATTAAATACATAGATATAGGTTTACAAAAGTAAGAAATGTGTTTGAAATATGAATGTTTGTTATTTAAACACGCGTAAACTGTTAAACAGATTTCGATGTATCTTACCACACAGATAGACTATGTCCTGAAATAACATAGAATACCTATACACTTTATTTTAATTTAATTACCGCTCGCTGTAACGGTGAAGGAGAACATCGCGAGGAAACCTGCATGTCTGACAGTTCTACATAACACTTTTTATCACCTTAGTATTTTTTAATTACTCTTTAAAAATAATCTGCCGTGTTGGCACACTCCACATATCCTCGAGGACATTATGTAGAACTGTCTGACATGCAGGTTTCCACACGATGTTTCCTTCATCGTTACAGCGAGCGGTGATTAACTATTTAATACGCACATCACTTCGAAAAGTCAGAGATGCGCGCCCTGGGGTATTCACACAAATTCAGATCAATTTAAAAGCGTGTTGCAAAGGTTTTGTCGCGATTAGTTAAGCGACACGTCGCGTTGTCGCGGCGACACGGTCGTATGTTAGCGCGCGTCACGCCGGATATTTACGAGGTGTCACAGCTCTGCTAGCGAAGAGTTATTACGACATGTGCCGAATATAAAGTTTATGGAGAAGAGAGATTTACGATAGATAATACAAGGTATTGCCCTCAGCTTTACTTGCGTTTATGTAGATTTATGTCGCTGGGTATCCACCCAGCGACCCCGCTGATGTACTTTCAGATTCACCGTGGTGGTTTTGGTCCGTAGGCCCGCAGTCTCGGGAGGGCCCGACGTAACCGTCTCGCCTGCGCGCGTGGCGAGGGGGTGTGCATCAGGAGCATATCGCCAGGTCAAAAAAAAAAAGTTTTATGTTATGATAGATTTTTTATAACGCGGGTGAAACCACGGGAACATCTAGTAACTAGTATAAAACAACTATGTAGATGTTCCCGCGGTTTCACCCGCGTTTATCGTTACTGCTCCGCCCCCGTGGGTCGTAGTGTGATGTTATATAGCCTATAGCCTTGCTTGATAAATGGGCTATTCAACACTAAAATAATTTTACAATTCGAACCAGTAGTTCCTGAGATTAGCGCGTTCAAACAAACAAACTCTTCAGCTTTATAAAATTAGCATAGATTATATTAAAATTTACAAATAATTAGATATTAATACTAGCTATTGCGCGCGACGTCGTGTCTTTGGGTTTTGGAAATAAGTACCTAGTAGTAGTTAGGATACATTTTTTTGAATGAATACGCACATAGCGTATTAAATAGTTAATGAGCGCTCGCTTTAACGGTGAAGGAAACATCGTGAGGAAACCTGCATGTCTGACAGTTCTACGTATTGTTCTCGAAGATATGTGAAGTGTGCCAACACGCACTCGGGCGGCGTGCTGGACTGTGGACTAACCCTTCTTATACTGAGAAGAGGTTCGTGGCCAGCAGTGAGACAGTTTAATAGCGGGCTGATGTTATTAAATTGATTATATTCGACAAGTTCTTGATAGAGTTAAAATAATTAATCACAATTTAGTCGACGTGTGTGTGCCTGCTGACCTCATGAACAATGGCGCGCGGGCGAGCGGCGCTACAGCACAATACCATTACTTGTACAACGATCATTTGACTTATATTAATGGTTTTTGGGGTTGGCAGCGCGGTAGAGCACAGCCAAGTTTTATAATATATATTGTACATGAGTTTTCTTTAACTAGCGGTCTCCAAGTGGTCGAAATTCGACCATAATTGATTTAATTTTTAAGTTTGATCGTTATTACATACACCGCCAAATTGCAATAGGTACTCTAGGTACGTAACCATACCGTCGGGTAAACATCGGGATAGTGTAAACTTAAATATAAACAGCTTTAATAATTTAATTAGCTTAAAAATAGTAAAGTTTAATATTAGTGGTGTAACAGTTTCTAAATTATGTTACAAAGTGTTAAATAAACAACCCGATAGAATCCGTATAATATAGTAGTTTAATTTCAATGAATGTAAACATAGGTACGAAGAATTAGACGTCATCAATCGAACAATGTCGAAATACCACGAACGCGCTTCGACTGCGTGTGTCAAATGCATGCTTGTGTGCGTGTAGTGTTTTTTCATTAATTTAATGTATTTCTAATGCATATTTTATATAAATATTAGGATGCGCCCCTCCTTCTCCATATAAACTTTAACTGTGCCAAATGTCATACTCCTCCGTCCGCGCAATTTTCGTAAAATTGGGTACAAAGTTTTTGCTTCAGGTACTAATATATAGACACAGCGTTTGATACAACTGATGTAGTTTGATGAGAGATCGTTAGAGTGCGTTCAGCTCAATAGTTAGATAACGTGGCGTGCACTTATGACTGAATATTCTGATATTACTTTTTCAGAAAACTTTCGCACTTGAAATTAATTGTGTATCACGAAGGTCTTTACAAATATTCAGACAACGAGCAGAAACAATATATTATGTAGGCTTGGAACAAACATTTTTGAAGTGAAACCTTCTTTAGCGGCGTTGTGCACTTATTGTGACGGGTAAAAAATGTTAAACTCGCGTCAGGACACGTGACCTGATCGAAAATTCGTAAGACGGAGGGAGAATTGTCATGTTTGTGTACGATAGCGCAATAAATGAATATTGTATGTTACCACATAAATGATAGTACTTTTATACTGATAATTAAAGCAATTAAAGTAGCAGCGAAGTGACCACTTCAACAACTGCGCCACCTGGCGCATGAGTGTGGTGAGGCAGTAATGGATGCGACTGCTGTGTGAAGTCTCAGGTTTAATGTTTGGGTCGGACTAAATGTTATTTCGGTTTTTATTAAGATTTTTCAATAGCAGCACGAGGTTTGGTAAATGGTCACAGACCTCTCCATGACACACAGCGCGGGACATGAAGCCATGATCTGGCGAAAATAGTGTAAAGTACTCATCTGCTTATCTCTTTGAGGATATTGGCGAGAGACTATGTATGTATTCAAAGGACAAACAAACATACAGTTTACGAAAATCTAATTTTATTTAGTAAAATGTTTATGTAAATTACATGCGATAGCTCAGTGGGGAGACCAACAGACTGCAATGCAGAGGGTCTCGGGTTCGAACCCACGTCGCGCACCTCTGACTTTCGGAAGTTATATGACTTTTAGAAATGATGAGCGTATTGATTGACAATTATCGCCTGCTCCGTGCCTCGGAGAGCACGTTAAGCCGTCGGTCCCGGCTGCCATGAACATCTATGGCAGTCGTTATTGGGAAATTAGTGCCATCTAATATCCTGACACTGGTCTAGCCTTAGGGTATCGTTATCCTTCGGGTTGCGGAGGTCAGATGGCAGTCGCTCCGTGTAAAAACTGATATCCAGTGAAATCCGGTTAGACTAGAAAGCCGACCCCAAGTGACTTGGGAATAATAAAGGCTAGGGAGAACAGTTTACGTAAATTCACCAAGAAATTTAAAGCAACATAAAAACCGCAAAATTCAAACTTATACTTATAAAGTTGAATTAAATACAAAAGTTTGAATAACTTGGCCGTTCTCTGCCGTACACTTTATTTGGAATATAGTGAGCGTGAAATATAATTGGATACGACTTATTAAAAGTTTGGGGGTAAGCAGGCGACTATTGTAAAGTGTATCAAACTGTTTAAACTGAAGGCAGTTCGGCATTAGTTTCAATTTATCGCTCGTAAGGTTTTGGTCTGATTCCCGAATTGAGCGAAGTGTTAGTGTATTGTTCTATTTGAGATGGTAAACTTGGGTGTGATCGTGATATCCCGGGTTGGATGCCAAGGTCTTGCGTGGAGTAGTTTCTATGATGCTGGGCCACACTTGCTGGCGAAGACTCGTGTACGCGTTGTCACGATATAAGTTCGAGTTCGTTCCACGACGAAGTGCCTGGCCACATAAAAAAAAAACTTCGCTACGTCGCGATAATCAAGAACGTCGCAATAATTCATTTCACGGGAAACATGGAAGCAGTCAAACAGTCAACTAAAACGCGCGATGTGTACCCAACCGCACGAACTTTGTCGCGACAAAACCCTTTGATGTGCGGCAATTTACCGACAGCGGCGCGAAGGGCATTCGTATTCGCGAAGATGATTCGCGATAGGGCGAAATCTTTGGCCAGACGTGTCGCGACAACGCAAATCTTCGCGTTATCGCGATAGTGTGGCCCCAGCATTAGACAAAATTACAACATTATGAAGATCTTTCAGACACTTGTTATAAAAAAAAATGCAGGTTAATTCACGGTATGTTCCTTTACTGTTTAGGAGGCGCTCGTAATCTGTTGCACTCACTGATCGGTAACTGATTAGCGAGATTAAGCAACGTTGGGTGCGGTCAGTCTATAGATGGGTGACTGCTTAGTGGTATTTCATCTGAGCGTCTCCGTGCTTCGGAGGACCCGTAAAAAGTCGGTCCCTGTTGTTGTCAAATTGACAGCAGTCGTTAAACCATGTGAGAGGCCTACGGGCGGCTTGAACAACTCTTGACAACAGGTTGGCCACTAACCACACGGAAAGAAGAAAAGAAGAAGAAGACTGTTAAAGCGAGCGATAATTAACTATTTAATACGCACATAACTTCGAAAATTGCGCGCCTTGGGATTGAACTTGAGACCTCTGCGTGGCACTCCACCGGTCTGCAACAAGCTTGCCTATGACCCTGGCCAGCGGCTTCGCTAATTCGGGAACTATACTTACTTATTTTCTGGATAAAAGTAAGTACCCCATGTCCTTTTCTATACCCTGACAACGTGTATATGCAATTTCATAATGATCGGTTCAGTAGTTAAGGTGTAAAAGCGTAACAAACAAACTCACATTCGCATTTATAATATCACTAGATGTTCCCGCGGTTTCACCCGCGTTTATCGTTACTGCGCCGCCCCCGTGGGTCATAGCGTAATGTTATATAGCCTACAGCCTTCCTCGATAAATGGGCTATCCAACACTAAAAGAAGTTTTCAAATCGAACCAGTAGTTCCTGAGATTAGCGCGTTCAAACAAACAAACAAACAAATTCTTCAGCTTTATAATATTAGTATAGATAGTTAGAATTAAAAGCACTTATGATATCCTTCACGCTATCTGAGCATGAAGGAGCAGAACAGTGAGTCACGCTCCTTTTAACATTTAATATATATGTCTTTAATTGTTTCTCCTAGAAGCCATTAGTGTCTGAACACAAGATCTATAGACTAATATATATTGTTAAGTATTTAAGTAGTACATTATCTTTATATATATAAATCTTCTGTGCGTGTGTTTGTAATTAAACTCCTCCTAAACGGCTGGAGCGATTTTGATGAAATTTTTTGTGTTCAAGTGGATTCGAGAATGGTTAAAATTAGATTTCTTTTTCTTGTGTACAGGACGTCTGTCGGGTCAGCTAGTATATATACATATCTATACTAATATTATAAAGCTGAAGAATTTGTTTGTTTGGTTGAACGTGCTAATCTCAGAAACTACTGGTTCGAATTGAAAAATTATTTTAGTGTTGCATAGCCTATTTATCGAGGAAGGCTATAGACTATATAACATCAGGTTACGACCCACGGGGGCGGCGCAGTAACTAAACGTGGGTGAAGCCGTGGCTACAGCTTGTGTTGCTATAATATTATATATGCGAACGTGAGTTTGTTTGTTTCACGCTTTAACTACTCGACCGATCATCACGACGATACACGTAGTCAGCCAGGGGAACAGAAAAGGACATAGGGTACTTTTTATCCAGAAAAAAAACTGTTGCTAACTTAGTTCACATTTACGCGGACAAAGCCGCGGGCATAATCTAGTTTATAATTCTGATTGCATGGATGGATGAACATTTAAAGAGCGTTATACAGTGCTGCTCAAACTTGCAACTCAGTAAAGAAAAATTATGACAATCTTCACTAAAACTTTGCGGTTTAGTACGGCTAAACCGCAAAGTTTAACAATTAAGTTGCGATTATCTATAAATTCAATCTATCTTTGTATAGTTTAATAACTATCTGTGGTTCCAATCTATCCTTGAATTATTATTGTTGACATCCGATCCAATTCCAAAACTATTTAGGTAGCCTTAACTTTGTGATAATCTGTTGGTATTAACTTTGAAACAAAGGGCCTCTTCTTATCTTATGCTAGCCTGGTACTGCGGCGTAATTGAAATAGATGTTATGAGAGCGTTTCTGCGGGCAAACTGTTTAGCAGTTTGGTGGGATCCACGCAGAGATCTCGAGTTCGATCCCAGGACACGCATCACTGACTTTTCGAAATTATGACAATTATCGTTCGCGTTCGAAGAAAATACATCGTGATCTGTAATGATTTGTTAGCTCTGATTTGAGGATAAGCCATCTTTAGCAAAGTCTGACTAAAGATAGGTGGAAGATTAGAATAAGCGACAATGTTCTACTACTCTACCCTTCTCTTATTAACTTTGAAATTAAAAGCCTCTTCATATCTTATCGTAGCCTGGTATTGCGGTGTAAATGAATTTGAAGTTTGTTCTGATTATGATCAGCTAGTCGGTGTTAGGTATATGGATTAGGAAATAGTATATTTATTAGTTCTACTTTGGTTAAGCATCTCTGCCAATGGATGGTTGGATGATGAGAGTAAGTGTCAATGTTCTGGTCTACTATTAACTATGTGATGATCTGTTAGTTATTAACTTTGAAACAAAGGTCCTCTTCACATCTTCTGATCTCCTGATACAGCGAGTAATTGAATTTGATGTAATCACGAAGCGATCAATTAACTAGCTAATCGGTGTCGCAGCTTTAATTTGAGGTACTCTGTCTTGCTCATTCACGTGAGTCTTGCTTGTGATAATAAAATAAAAAAAAACATTGGGGCAGTCTTTGGGAACTGCCAATAGAAGTGAAAACTATAATCCTTGATCATAAACACTTCACTATATTAAAAATTAAAAAATGGAAAGCGCGGAAGCGTGACGTCATATGACGAAGCGTGACGATGACGCGAGTTCTATGATTTTTGTTCATCCAAGAAGTGCTCAACGCGCCTAAAGAAGATTTCACTTCAAAAATTTCGGAAAAATAAGTTATTAAAGCGAGCGTAGCGAAAATTTCCAAGTCTATACTTATCAGATAATATGACGCCTTTAAAATATTAAACTTTATAAATTACTGAACTAGCTACGATCTCTGCTTAACCTGGGATAAAAAGTTTATCCATGGGCCAGGTTTTATCTAAATCCGTTCACCGTTCAGTCACAATTGAATCACAAATCCAAACAACTTAATTTTCTATATATTCGCGGACAAATCTGCAGGAAAACATTATCTCTCAATACACGAAACCCTTCAATATTTCATTTATTATATTACTGGAGTTAATGTAACTGTTCTGCGCGACTGAACCATTGTTTCATAAGATTAATGGCGGCCAGTTCGTAGGGTCACTTGAAAAATGATCGAGAGACCGCTCACGAACAACTGTGCGTACTAACCTCTTTCGTATCGCTGTTCGCCTGGTACTCTCGCGGAGTTCCGACAAGAAGTGCGTGACATATGGCTCGACTAGCTTCACATTCATAATTTATATCCATGGGTCTTTTTCTATATAAAGTGTTGCCGTGTGTCCTTCTATGAATTATAGTGTATTTTAGTTTATAAGCTTATACATAATATAATTATATAATTTATACATTATATGAATAAAGAGTGCAAATATGAATTTGGGGAGTGAATTTGGTCTAGCACTGGGCAACTGGTTATAATTTTTACTAGCGCAAATTTTGTATACTTCTTTCATATTGCTGTTGGCCTAGTACTTTCGTAGAATTCGAACAGGAAGTGACTTTTGACTATCCGACAGAGAACCAAAGTCATCAACATAGCCCAGAGAATTAGCAAGCTGAAGTGGCAGTGGGCTGGCCATATCGCGCGAAGAACAGACTCTGTTTTAAATGCCTGAAATTAATAAGTGAGATCTACTCGTATCTATCCATGGTTGATATATTATAGTGATTGTAACTGATTTCAGTTAATTTTCAATCTATTCATAATTATTATTTTATTTAGTACGCATGTGATTTTGTACGCGTAAATATGTATACTTCTATCATATTACTGTTGGCTTGGTACTTTCGTAGAGTTAATAATACGTAACTTCGCTGTTTTGCACAGTCAAGTAATTCACAGAATACGGACATGACGGCTAGCGTACGAAATAGGGATCTTATCTTATCTTATGTGGGGGCCAGTCAGTGCAGACCGCCGACACTTTGACCCAGTGGGATCTTTTGTGTCGACACTCTCCCAATAACGACTGCCATAGATGTTCATGGCAGCCGGGACCGACGGCTTAACGTGCTCTCCGAGGCACGGAGCAGCCGATAATTGTCAATCAATACGCACATCATTTCGAAAAGTCATATAACTTCCGAAAGTCAGAGGTGCGCGACGTGGGTTCGAACCCGAGACCCTCTGCATTGCAGTCTGTTGGTCTCCCCACTGAGCTAAATCTTTTTAACAAATAAATAAAGTTAAGCTTAACAAAATTATAATATTGATACGTGTCCCCTCCAGCCGGCGCCATATTGCGCAAAACATTTTAATTAAATATTTTCATTAACTAAGTGACATTGCTAAGAGTTACAATATTATTAATTTATAATTACCTCGGTAGCGCAGCGGTAGTGAATGCGATCGTTGTGTACGAGGTCTCGGGTTCCATCCCGAGTCGGCAAAGAGGTTTTGACGGAAACTTCTCAGTAGGAAGCCGGCTTTTAGGACTGTGTCTTTATGGTAGGTAGCAACAGACTCGCCTCATATTACGTGGGATCTCAAATATTGTATACTTCTTTCATATTGCTGTTGGCCTGGTATTTTCGTAGAACTCGCAGACGAACAATGCCGAAATACCACGAACGCGCTTCGACTGCGTGTGTCAAATGCATGGTTGTGTGCGTGTAGTGTTTTTTCATTAATTTAATTAGTATTTCTAATGCATATTTTATATAAATATTAGGATTCGCCCCTCCTTCTCCATATAAACTTTAACTGTGCCCAATGTCATACTCCTCCGTCCGCGCAATTTTTGTAAAAAGGGGTACAAAGTTTTTGCTTCACGTACTAATATATAGATAATAATTTTTACGTCTCTCTTTAAACAGTGTGGCTTTGAGGTATAGAATGTTTTGAGCTTGTGTTGCCGTTGATATTATCCGCAGGGAGAACTGTAAGTCGAACTATTCAGTGGAGTTTATTAAAGCGCCGCTTTTGAATACTGTTTGTATAACTTGAATCTAGGTATAACTGGAAAATAACGGTGCTAGTATTAAATAGTGGTTATAAGTAAACTAATGGTGATACTTTTAAATAGCTGTTACTAGTCAACTAACAGTGATACTTTAAATAACAGTTGAGCAGTAACATTGCTACTGTTTAATAGCTATTGAAAGTAAATAGTATTTCTTTTGGAATAGCTGTTAAATAACAATGCTTTTGTTAAATTGCCATTATAAGTAAATTAACAATCCTAACTTAATATTATAAAATCGACAATGAATTTGTTTGTTTGTTACCTTTTCACGCCTAAACCACTGAACCGATCATCCTGAAATTTTGCATATACGTTGACATGTGTACAGAAACGAACATAGGCTACCTTATATCACGAAAAAAATTACTGTTCTAGAGGAAAACAGTAATAACGTTCTTATGATAATAGGTGGCGCCACGTGTCTTTCGAATCATGATTGAATTGTATTATTACAAGCAGAGTACGACCCGAATTGATTGTTAAATTCTAAATTAACGCGAGCGAAGCCGCGGGCAAAAGCTAGTAAATAAATAATATAAAAATTCGTCTTATGTTTACGCGAATGTTATACATTGAAATTAAACAAACTTTACTTTACTTTTCTTTACATAGCTTAAATAGAAGTAAACAGTGACCAGTAAAAGTGTTTTTAACAATAGCAGTTTAAAGTTTCAAAATTATATAATAATAGTGTTTTATAAAAAAGAAACAACGCGATAAAATCCGTATAAAGTTGTATAATTTCAAAGCGTTAGGAAGTGCCGAAATAAGCAGCTATCATAGTCAACTGACAACTGACGGAAAGACAGACTAAGTCACACCATAAGACTGCTATTTTTCATAATTTAGTACAGAACCCTCTAAATGTTATACGTTAATAAAGTGTCACTAAGTACAGCATTTATAACAGTTTATATAGCAGACTAATACGATCATTAAATAACGTTGTATAAACACACCTCGTTATTTTCACGCTAACATTAGTTGTAGGTGAACAGTTTCTTTAAGAAGTTGCGTTCTAATTAATTACGATATTGAAAGGAATGTAGGTCTTCTAATTACAAGACTTTAAATACGTTTTGATGTGACGTGACCTGTTATATAAGTATGTAGGATTAATTTTAATTAACAAATGTCAAATAGAAATTTAGACCTTTATATATTCGTAGGTAATATTATACATAGGAAAGAGAGGAAGAAAAGATTATAGTTATATTATTGGAATAAATAATCATTTCCCCGTGCCTCGAAGAGCACGTTAAGCCGTGGGTCTCTGCTGCCACGAACATCTATGGCAGTCGTTATTGGGATGTCAGTGATCTCTAATATCCTGACACTGGTCTAGCTTTAGGGTATCGTTATCCTTCGGATTGCGGAGGTCAGGTGGCAGTCGCTCCGTGTAAAAATTGATATCCAGTCAAATCTGGTTGGACTAGAAAGCCGACCCCAAGTGACTTGGGAATAATAAAGGCTAGGGAGAAGAAGATAGGAATAAATAATCATCTGTTTCTTTCTTCTAGGTAAGCTCGAATTTGAATCTCGGGTCGAAAAAGTATATGTGTATATTTATCCATTGTCTAGTACCCATAGTACAAGCTCTGCTTAGTTTGGGCTAGATGCTGTTGTGTGTATGTGGTAGAATATTATATAACTATAATCGGCACAGCGAAGACCACTTGAACCACTACGCAATCTGAGCAGTCAAAAAACCAATATATGACTTTAAAATATGACCATACTTAACTGTGACATGTTGTATAATCCCAGTCTATAAATACACGAAAACCGCATCATTATTCGTGATGTATATTCATGTGACGTCACGAACCGTCGCCTACGGGGACGCAAGTTGAGTTGCAAATGTGTTCGCAACCTGCTTACATAAAGAGTTCAGATCTCGAGCTGCAACTCTCTTTAATTGCTGGCTTTGAATAATTCGTTGCGACGTCTAGTTTTGAAGTGGAATGCTGCTCAGAATAATGGATATTTCCTAGAATTTATTCAGATGTAGTAGTTCTGTGGTTTAAAGGTTGCGCTATTTTTGGTAATTATGAGGTAATAGATTTAATTTCTGAGTAAAGCATTATATCCTAACTTATATATATTATATATTAAATGCGAATGCGAGTTTGTTTATTTGTTTCGCTTTCACGCCTTAACTACTCGACTGATCATCATAAATCGTATACACGTTGTCAGGAGGACAGAAAAGGATAGGTATCTATAGGAAAAGTACCTACTGTTCATGAAGTTAACTAATTAATGCCAAAATTAAGATTAAAGCTAACGAAGCCGCGGGCAGAATCTAGTTATAAATAATAATAATGTCCTCCAGACCAATTTCGGTCACGGCCGCCAGTCTTAACGGAGACTGGCCATCAGCGCAGGATATAATACAGTGCACAAGTGTGTGCGCAAACACAAATGCACTCTGTGCTCCCTAACTCTCATTTTTCCCATGAGACGGTCATTCGACACGACCGGAGAGGGATCAGGCGCAGGACCAACGGCTTTACGTGCTTTCCGAGGCACGGGGGTGTCTTACACCGACAACTTCCTAACTCCGGGCTCGTATTGAAATTTCTTAACAGAAAAACCCAATAACTTCTTGTTGGTCCGACCCGGGATTCGAACCCGAGACCTCATTCACAGCAGTCGCATTTACTACCGCTGCGTCACGGAAGCTGTTATTTATACTTATACACATATACGTTATGGCAGCGATAGCTCAGTGGAGAGACCAACAGACTGCAATGCAGAGGGTCTCGGGTTCGAACCCACGTCGCGCACCTCTGACTTTCGGAAGTTATATGACTTTTCGAAATTATGTGCGTATTGATTGACAATTATCGTCTGCTCCGTGCCTCGGAGAGCACGTTAAGCCGTCGGTCCCGGCTGCCATGAACATCTATGGCAGTCGTTTTTGGGAAGTCAATGCCCTCTAACATCCTGACACTGGTCTAGCTTTAGGGTATCGTTATCCTTCGGGTTGCGGAGGTCAGATGGCAGTCGCTCCGTGTAAAAACTGAAAACAAATCCGCTTAGACTAGAAAGCCGACCCCAAGTGACTTGGGAATAATAAAGGCTAGGGAGAAGACGACACATATACGTGTTTTGACAATCTCCTTTATTTGAAGTTGGTTAAAAACTCCAATGTGCCAGCTGACGAGGTAACAGTCATGGCGGATGTAACAACGCGCCGGCGCGCGCGCACCTGCTGATTGTTTGTAATTAGTGTCATTATATCCGGCGAGAGAGCTCACAGCTCACAGGGTAGTGTTGAACAGTACTACAAGACATAAATTGGGATAACACTGGCGTCTGTGATACAGTTCTCACCAGTGCGGAATCCAGGGAATTCACTAACTTGTATGAATGTAACTATGTCACTAAATATTATTTTTGAAGTGAAAACTTGTTTAGGCGCGTTGAGCACTTCTTGGGTGAACAAAAATCATAGAACTCGCGTCATCGTCACGCTTCCACGCTTTCCAGTTTTGAATTATTTTTGGTTTATAAAGAAGTGTTTATGATCAAGGACTAAAGTTTTCGCTTGTATCGGCAGTCCCCAAAGACTGCCCCAAATTTTTTTTACTTGTTTCTTTTGTCATCATATTTTAACCAATTTACACAAAATCTTTACACATTATATTCTTAAACGTTTCTTATGAATTACATTGTCTATTGGTGGAAACTGCATGAAAAGCCGTTCAGTAGTTTTTGAGTCTATCGCGAGTAGAGGCAGCGGAGGACTTTGTTTTATACTACGCAGAGGTCCCGAATTCGATCCCAAGGCGATTTCTGACTTTTCCAAGTTATGTGCGTATTAAATATTGGGCGTATGGTGTAACCCTTCTCACACTGAGAAGAGGCCCGTGCCCAGCAGTGGGACAGTTTGTATACAGGGCTGATAACTATATAATATATATTAATACGTGAAGGAAAAACTTTGTACCTCTTTTTACGAAAATTGCGCGGACGGAGGAGCATGACATTTGGCACAGTTAAAGTTTACATGCAGAAGGAGGGGCGAATCAATATTATTTATATAAAATATGCATCAGAAATACATTAAATGAATGAAAAAACACTACACGCACACAACCATGCATTTGACACACGCAGTCGAATCGCGTTCGTAGTATTTCGGCATTGTTCGTCTGACGTCGTACAATTCTTTGTTACTATGGTCACCTATAGGTAACCATAGTAACAAGTTTTCTTTATTACAATAAACAATCACAAAACAAAGTACGGTCGCCTAGTGGTCGCCTAGTGGTCGCCTAGTGGTCGAATGTTGACCTAGGCGACCGTTAGTTATTATAATGATGTGTTTGGAACTTGTTCTGCTGTTTTGTTTACACTGTGCCTGCGTAATATCCGCTGTGAGTGCGGATTTACAGAATAATTAAAACGTTAGAGGGGAAATTGTACCCGGCGCGGCCCGCGGGGTAGCCCGCCGCCCCAGGATGATTTATTTTTACACGGACTATGAGGGAACAGTCCACTTTTCTGTGACTTTACTAGTAATAAAAATACAAAGAATCAAGAAAAATTAGATAACATCGTTCAAGTGGGTTGGACTCGGTCAAGAAGGATTCTGTGCCTTAAAAGTAAATGTTTACATTGTTATCCAAACATTTTTCTTTTAGAAAGTAAACGTTATTTTGTTCGGAAACCGTAAATATATAGTAACAAAGTAAAAATAAAAGCCTGTTCGGAAACTTCGGAGCGCGAGTCCGATTCGCACTGTTTTCTTGTTTCTATGTTCATCAAACGAATTATAATCTATGAACAGATTTTGATTAAATTTTCTTTATGTCTTAAAAATTAATAAAATAATGAAAGGGTTGTAATAAAAAGCTTATATAAAGCATCCCTGAGCAGTGATGTGAGACTTGTTAAGTTAATTACAGTAATTAATACAAGTGCAGCCAATTACGACATGGATGGCGATATCACACGAGGAACTCACCCCTCTGGGGTATAATAGGCCTTGCCATTGTCACGTTTTAGTTATACATATATAGTCTCACGTTTATATATCCTAAGGGTGGACAGAATTACTTCGGGAACAGTACTTTTTTGGGTGAAAGGTACCCTATGTCCTTTTCTATTCTCCTTACAACGTGTATGCAAAATTTCATGATGATCGGTCGAGCAGTTGAGGAGTGCGCGCGTAACAAATAAATAAACTCACATTCGCATTTATAATATTACTTAGGATGTATGTTTGTTAATGCATTTCTTATTGGAACTGCAATCATTATCACATGCGATAATTATTAAAATAAAATTGAGTCAGTCTTTGGGGACTGTTGATAAAAGTGAAAACTTTAATCCTTGATCATAAACACTTCTCAAAAAAAAAAGTGGCGTGTTGGATGCTAGTTCCTGATTCTCTCTTAGCGGTTATTAAGGGGGTCAAAATTTCGTTATTTTTTGCGTAGGACGCACCATTTCTGAGATATTGTTAATATTCTAAGATAATTCAAAACTGGAAAGCGTGGAAGCGTGACGATGACGCGAGTTCCATGATTTTTGTTCACCCAAGAAGTGCTCAACGCGCCTAAACAAGTTTTCACTTCAAAAACATTTTTACCATCCTGGGAATCGTACCTAAGATTTCATACACAGCAGTTACATTTACGTACATATAAAACATAATAACACTATACACCAATCGGCAACCGAACCCCTTACCTCCTCACTCGTGTTAATAGCATTCAATCCGTCATGTAAGCATGCTCGTAAATAAAAAAACACATAACATTATACATTATACTGGGAAACAGGCGTGAATCTATGTATGTATGTATGTATAACATTATATAGTTTGTGTGTATATAAGGCTAATATTCTGCTCACCCTTTGTACCTCTCGCCAAGATTGAATAGAATCCCTCGCCGTGGGGATGAAATACATCGAGCTATGAAATAAGGGATGAATATTTAAATTAATATTATTAAAATTATAACCATTAGTATAAAAAACCGGCCAAGTGCTAGTCGGACTCACGCACGGAGGGTTCCGTACCATTATCTATAAAAACGGCAAAAAAATCATGCCTGTTGTATGGGATCCTTAAATATTTGTTTAATTTTAATTTAATTATTAATTTTAAAGTGAATATATAACTAAATATTCTGTGAATATTTCAAGCGTCTACCTGTTGCCGTTATTAGTATCGAGCAAAAACGAGCAAAAAGTTACGTTTGTTGTATGGGAGCCTCCTTAAATATTTATTTTATTCTGTTTTTTAGTATTTTTTGTTATAGCGGCAACAGAAATACGTCATTTGTCAAAATTTCACCTGTCTAACTATCACGGTTCATGAGATACAGCCTGGTGACAGACGGACAGAAGGACGGACAGCGGAATCTTAGTAATAGGGTCCCGATTTACCCTTTGGGTACGGAACCCTAAAACGCAGCGATAGCCTAGTGGGAGACCGTTGGAGTGCCACGCAGAGGTCTCGAGTTCGATCCCAAAACACGCATCTCTGACTTTTCGAAGTGATGTGCGTATTAAATAGTTAATGATCGCTCGCTGTAACGGTGAAGGAGAACATCGTGAGGAAACCTGCATGTCTGACAGTTCTACGTAATGTTCTCGAGTGTTCTGTTTCCGTTGTTTGAATGTTTGTAAAGTCGCCGCGACACAGGAATAAAGTATTTTTAAAATAAAACAATGATATGTGAAGTGTGCATATCCGCAGTGGGCGGCGGCGGCGCGCTGGACTGTGGACTAACCATTCCCACATTGTGAAGAGGCCCGTGCCCAGCAGTGGGACAATATTTATACAGAATGCTATTTAGTATAACAAACTAACAGGCACCTAGGTACATATTAATAAAAATAAATTTAAAAATTAAGTACTGCTATCACATTACATATCTTTTTAGCAGCCTCTGAACACGAAAATTGGTTAAATAAACGAAATGAAAATATCTTTATTAATTTAGGTCGCAAAATAACACTTGTATATAGTATGGTTATGCATCTACTAAAACTACAATATGAATGTACATTATCCTGTCGCCACGTTCAACAAAGCAAGGCCGTGGAACCAATGAGAAGAACGGACAAGATGGTCACCACCACTCTTTTTAATTTCCAGTTTTACAATGCTGCTTGTTTAACGTGTAGGTACACGAAATTTCATGATGATCGGTCGAGTAGTTAAGGCGTGAAAGCGTAACAAACAAACAGACATTCGCATTTATAATATTAGTTAGGATTATGATTATTGATGTGTCTATACTAATATTATAAAGTTTATGAGATTACTAGATGTTCCCGCGGTTTCACCCGCGTTTATAGTTACTGCGCCGCCCCCGTGGGTCGTAGCGTGATGTTATATAGCCTATAGCCTTCCTCGATAAATGAGCTATCCAACACTAAAATAATTTTTCAAATCGAACCAGAAGTTCCTGAGATTAGCGCGTTCAAACAAACAAACAAACAATCTCTTCAGCTTTATAATATTAGTAAAGATTTGCTTGTTTGAACTCGCTATCAAAACTCGAACTCAGAACTATTTTTTGTTTAATTATTCGATATTTTCTAATGCGATTGCTATTTATTATTAGTTTAAAAATAATATATTAGAAATAGCTTCTCTACAGTTTCATAGTTCTTCGCACACAAATAAAATGAATAATGTCAGTGCCACGACGCAGACACACTCACAGAAAACTTACCATAAAAACTACCACAGTACATTTCTAGTTTACAAGTTTGTGAGAAAATGGTTTAAAAGTTCTTATGTACTTATGTTTCCCTGGTACATGTTTTATGTAATTTAGTATATGGAAACCCTGCTTACATTGAGAGAAGAGGCCCGCCCCATGCCCAGCAGTGGGACAGTTCAGGCCTGATATTATATTTATTCTTATTATTTTTTTTTAGTTATTATTATATATGGGAATGCCTTGTGTTTTCTTGGTGCAGTAATAATAATAATAATACACACAACACCATCTAGCCCAAACTAAACAGAGCTTGTACTATGTGTACTAGACAATGGATAACATACATATATACTTTTTTTTTGTAAATACATACATATTATACATAGAAGCACCCAGACCAAGACAAACATCCATGTTCATGCATACAAATGTTTGACATGTGCGGGAATCGAACCCGCGACCTCAGGCGTGGCAGTCGGTTACACTAACCACTACGTCATCGCTACTGCTATGCCTGAATTCTACGATTGGATTCCCAGGTTATTAGTTAACAACCCTTTGTCTGAACCTAGCAACTAACATAAATGTAGTAACTTAGTAAACTCGCTAACCTATATACTTTGACGTTCATAAGTGTTACTTTGTGACCTGAATGAATAAATGATTTTCGACTCTGACTTTGACTACGTTCACGCTTGCAGCTGAAGTTTGAGATTCAATTCCCGAGTCGGATAAATTCAAATTCAAATTCAAATTCAAATAATTTTATTTTGTGAACACAGGTTTACAAGATGTTATACAATCGTTTATATAGTGCGCTCCATGTCCCGCCGATAGGCATACAAAATATTAGATGGCAACATTAAAATATAATATGTTATAGAGATAATATTCAATTTCAGATTAAATTTTAATATTGCATGCAATTACAAAAATAATGAATTAGAAATGTCAATTTTAAAATGTCACAATGATTAAAAAGATATGTCAATTAAAAATGTCACAACGCTAAGTAAAGGATAGGTCTTACTGTAATAATATGTCATTTAAAAATTCATTAATAGAGTAATATGCCTTGTTAACTAATAGTCCAAATAATTTATGTTTAAATTCATTCATACATTTACTTAAAATGATTTGTTTTGGTAACCTATTAAATATTTTAGGTGCCATAACATAAATGCTTTTATGAAAAAAAGTAGTTTTCGCAGGTAATAAATGTAACTTGTTTGAGCGACGTTGACTTTCTATGGGTTTAAACAAGTTTAGATTACTTTTCACAAAAACGCAGACTTCGAAAATATAAAGAGATGGTACAGTAAGTATGTTAAGATTTACAAATTCAGGTTTGCAGGAGTCTGTGGTTTTTAGCTTACAGATAGCTCGTATACATTTTTTCTGAGCGATTAGTACATTTTCAACATTAGTTCCGTTGCCCCAAAATATAAGGCCATATCGCAAAGTAGAGGCGACATAGCCGTGGTAAGCTGCTAATAAGGCGTCTTTATTAGCTACTTTACTGAGCATGTAGAGTGCGTAGGAGAATTGATTTAATTTCATGCATATATTTTCAATTTGATTTTTCCAAGAGACATCATTATCAATATGAAGCCCAAGAAATTTCGTGGTATCTGTTTCTAATACCAAGTCGCCATCGTGGTCAATTTGCAAAATATTTTGTATGGATTGTCTTAATTTAAAATTCATTATTTTGGTTTTAGATAGATTAATTTTAAGGTTATTAGCATTCAACCAGTCAATTATAGAATCAAGACTTGAGTTAATATCACTTTCAATTTGTGTATTGCTCCCAGTGTTATAGATAACTGTACTGTCATCAGCAAATAAGGACATCTGGTGCTTGATAGCCTTAGGCAAGTCATTTATATAACAGATAAACAAAAGCGGTCCCAATACAGAACCTTGAGGAACGCCATAGCTTAGCTTTCTTTTGCTAGATGAATAAACTAACTCTACTTTTTTCTCAAAATTCACTTGACATATTTGAGTCAATTGCTCTCTATCTTCAAGATAAGATTTTATTAATTCAAGCACGTTACCTCTGACACCATATCTGTAGAGCTTATCTAAAAGTACTCTATGATCCACATGATCAAACGCTCTCGTCATGTCCATATACATAGCTACAACTGGTTTTCTTTTATCCAAATTGATACTGCTATTAGCCGAAAACAAAAGTTTTTTATCCTTTAGTTTTTTAAAAAGACAAATCTCGTTCTAGGTGTAATTAATCCTGTGTCCCGGGGGACTTTACAAACTTTCAAACAACGGACACAAAGTGCACCTCGACTTGGAACAACCAGTTGTGGGTGACACAATATTTCTGGAACGAAGTTCCTTATCGCGCGTTGCGAAAGGGGGCTAGACAGAAAAAATTAAGACCAAAAGTTGTAACGACACTTTTTGCTATAGTTGTAAGTTTAAGGTTATTTCTTAATATGTATGTGTTGTTAATGTCCACAAGACAATTATTACTAAAATTGTGCCTACAGATTAAAGTTTATATTACATTATATTTGTGAATAATAAAAAAATATTATTATACCTTAAAAAAATAAAATTTTATTACAATTCCTTCACTAATTAAACGAAAGGAACTTCGTTCTATCCTGGTGTCCCTTGACACCTGTCAAGTTTTTTTGTCCCGTATGGGATTTGAACCCCCAACTATCTGCGCAGTGACAGCGGCGAACCGACCATTCAAACCACAACGCCCTCCGTGCACTCGAATTACTATTTGTTAAGGGTTTTGTTCTAACTTACACTTCTGCTGACCCCATACGATGTGTATGTAATGTACTTTTCTTACTCCATTGAACACAGCTACGAGTTATTGATATATTTCAATGTGCGATGAGTTGAGAAATGGATCCTTTTATAGTGGGTTCGGACCCTGCGTAGGTACCTATAGCATCTAACATTAAGGGTTTTCTCAGTAGAAGCACGGAGTCAGGGCTAGTCTATACTAATATTATAGAGAGGAAAGATGAGATTTTTTGTTTGTAAGGATTTAACTCGAAAACTAGGCAACCGATTTTAAAAATTCTTTCACCATTAGAAAGCTTTGTTATCACCGAGTGACATTGGCTATATGTTATTTTCAAAGTACTGTTCTAACATGACCTAACGTACTGCCACGCGAGCGAAGCCGCGGGCAAAAGGTATTTTTTTATTTTATTAACAGAGAGATGCGGTAAGTGCTCGCGAGTGCTGTGCATGAAGTGTTGTTGGAGTTTTCGGTTAAGAAATTCTTAGCACAGGGTCTGTAAGGAACTGTGTCCGATAGGCACTGGGCACGCCCCATAGTACGTTGAACCTAAATCGTTAATTGGCAAAATGTAGGTGTAATTCACCTCTACCAATCACTTTGGGGGAATATAGGCATAAAACTATGTATGTATGTCTGATAATACAAATATAAAAAAACAACGGGTTGCACTCCGGGAGTGCCGGCAGAAGTGAAAACTTGAATATTAACGTTGTGCATTTTTGATATTTTGGAATGGTTAGGGAATAATTTTGCACGAATTGCTTTAATTATCAGTATAAAAGTACTATCATTTATGTGGTAACATACAATATTCATTTATTGCGCTATCGTACACAAACATGACGATTCTCCCTCCGTCTTACGAATTTTCGATCAGGTCACGTGTCCTGACGCGAGTTTAACATTTTTTACCCATCACAAAAAAGTGCACAACGACGCTAAAGAAGTTTTCACTTCAAAAATTCTATTGTATTAAACACATCGGGAGTGAACTATAGCTGAGCGTGAAGTGTTGGCACGCTGCCGCACCAACAACTAAGTTTAAGAAACTTCCCTGCAGTTTATAATCTCCTAGTACATTCGAGATAATTTTAGACAGCCTTAGTAATATAGGGTCTTAGGTCATATATTATGTTGGGTCGTTGCTCCTGATCTCTCTGCGGTCGTGTCGTGACGTCACATCGCACTTTGAGAGTTAGGGAACAGACAGTACACTTGTATTTGCGCACATACTTGCGCACTGTCATATCTCCCGAGGTAGATACTCTTCATTAAGATCCGACATTCCAATAAATTCTATTCATAAATAAATGTGAAACTTTGTATAAATATTTGGATGTTTGTTACTCAATTACGCGCAAACCGGTGAACGAATCTGAATGAAAGTTTCCAGTACAGAATATGTTCTATGTTATGTATGTAAGTCCTATGTTACTTGTAACATAGGACTTTTTATCTAAAAAACGTGGTCGTGAGATTCACACAAGCGAAGCCGTGGGCAAGCGTTGATTGTTAATAAATAGACATGTAATTTAAAATTCCAAATTATATAAAAATAGATATAAATTACCTATAAGTATAATATAATAAATTATAAAGTAAGAAATTTTTGAAGTGAAAACTTCTTTAGCGGCGTTGTGCACTTTTTTGTGATGATGGGTAAAAAATTTTAACCTCGCATCAGGACACGTCACCTGATCGAAAATTCGTAAGACGGAGGGAGAATTGTCAAACTCGCGTCAGGACACGTGACCTGATCGAAAATTCGTAAGACGGATGGAGAATTGTCATGTTTGTGTACGATAGCGCAATAAATGAATATTGTATGTTACCACATAAATGATAGTACTTTTATACTGACTACCGGTCGCCTAGTGCTCGAAATTCGACCAAAGTTTGACTGTAAGATATTGCTGAAATATGTCATTATATATTGATATATGTAACCATAGTTACGCGCTTCGACTGCGTGTGTCAAATGCATGGTTGTGTGCGTGTAGTGTTTTTTCATTAATTTAATGTTATTTACGCATAATTTAAAAAAAATATTAGCATTCGTCACTTCTTCTCTGTATAAACTATAAGTGTGCGAAATTTCATACTCCTCCCGTCCGCGCAATTTTCGTAAAAAGGGATCCAAAGTTTTCACTTCACGTATTAATATATAGATAATTAAAGCAATTCGTGCAAAATTATTCCCTAACCATTGCAAAATATCAAAAATGCACAACGTTAATATTCAAGTTTTCACTTCTGCCGGCACTCCCGGAGTGCAACCCGTTGATTTTGAAGTGAAAACTTCTTTAGCGGCGTTGTGCACTGTTTTTTGCATTATATGAGTCAAAGTCTGAAACTACCAGTCTGTTTAAAATATTTGCCCGCTTTTAGCTTATTTATTAAAAGACAATCTAGCAGCGCGTTACAACTCGTAGGGGTGGGTAAAACCGCGAGGCGCAGCTAATGAGCAATAAACTTTATAGATGTTACTGGCATACTTAGAAATTAATTACAATCTCTGTATCCTAATTTTCAAATGCTTCTTAGTTGGCGAAAAGAGCAGCGATAGCTCAGTGGGGAGACCAACAGACTGCAATGCAGAGGGTCTCGGGCTCGAACCCACGTCGCGCACCTCTGACTTTCGGAAGTTATATGACTTTTCGAAATTATGTGCGTATTGATTGACAAATATCGCCTGCTCGGTGCCTCGGAGAGCACGTTAAGCCGTCGGTCCCGGCTGCCATACTTCACATCTATGGCAGTCGTTATTGGGAGAGTGTCGACACAAAAGATCCCACTGGGTCGAAGTGTCGCCGGTCTGCACTGACTGGCCCCCACATAAGATAAGATAAGATAGCTGGCGAAATATTAGTGCAGTTTCAGCCATACAACAATAAAACATTATACAACATACAACATTCAAACAATTGACAGAAAATACAAAGGCATACATAATATATTATAATGAAAAAACCACACAAACTCGAATCCACTGCATTCTGCATTCATCCCTTGCCAACACTAAACTGTAGTAACAATATAAGATGCTACGAGACCTGCATACCTCGTAGCTCCAGACCTACGGCACATTCGTAGCACGTCCGTAGCACGTGCTACGACAACGTACATTTATTTTCTTGTATTTTATATGTAGGCTTTGAATAGAAGGCTTTTAGTATTTATTACGTTACTAGATTTAACTCGCGGCTTTGCTCGCTTTAATGTAGAATTTCTCACTAAATATATATCTCTTGAAAACAGTACCTTTTTCCTGAATAAAATGTACCTTATGTCCTTTTCTAATCTACCTCTGATATGGGAATGGTCATGACGATCGGTCAAGTAGTTAAGGCATGAAAGTGAAACAAACAAACATTCGCATTTATAATATCAATTACGATACAAAAATACACAAAACACTAATATTTTGTTTAGCTAAAGTTATACTGGAAATTTTAAATGCCTTGATTTAACAACATATCTCATAAAAAGTGATTTCTTCAATGTGATTTACGTTTGATATTGAAAATTGATAATGATCGGGACTCGCCGACAGGTCGTGGTCACGAGTCTCACCTACTGCATTCATCAACGTGAACACAAGCATTCTAGATTACCAAGAATATTAGTAATTTGTAATTTATATAGAGAAATACATATTTTTAAATAAAGATAATAATACCTAGCAAGAAAACTTCATTTAAATGTATATATAGTAGGTGAGTCTATCGCCACCAGCATGTTTCCAGCTTAAATACTACTAATAAGATCCATAAAAGAAAACTCTAATAACACTTTACCCTTATTGGCATCAAATCCAAAACTCCACAGTCGCGTGCAATCATAATCGCAAATTAATGCACCTGAATAACCCACTCTAGGTATAATTCCTGTGTCCCTGGGGACTTCACAAACATTCAAACAACGGACACAGAGAACACGCAGACTCATAACAACCATTTCCGTATCAAAGCTTCGTCCAGGACTCGAACCCACAACACTCAGCGCACTGACAGTGGCGAGGCGACCACTTAAACCACTGGTCACACGTTACCCTACTTGGCATCAAATCCAAAACTCCACAGTCTACAATCATAATTACAAATTGTTATGTCAGAACTAACGAAGCCGTTCTCACTTTTTCACTTTCAGTAATTAGCAGTCTCACCGCTTTATTTGAATTAATGTTAATTTGATTGTCACTTAACGTGTGACAGAGAGAACCGATGTCGTTTGTCCTACTTCTGTACACTAATTACTGTTTTTGTATTTACTTACTAATTAAAAGAAGGTTGTTTCGATGGTTGACTGGTTTAAGTAGGAGATATTGTTAAATCGCGAGGTGCTAAATTTGATTTCATGTCAGAAAATTTTCGGTAGTAGCAACGGTTGTGATAATGTATACTAATATTATAAAGAGGAAAGATTTGATTATTTGTTTGTTTGTTTGTTTGCAACGATTTAACTCAAAGATTATTCACCCAATTTAAAAAAATTCTTTATCCATTAGAAAGCTATTGTAGGCTCCCTGACTTACTTTTACCATATTTATGTGATATTCATATTATATATACTTTCACTTTACACTTCTTTACAATTTTACACTTTACTATTTACATATTTTACATTTTATATTTATATATTTACATATTATATTATTAATAAAACATTACATACATCCTTGCGATATCGGTTTGTCGATACACCAATATCGATAATCAACTATCGACGAGGTCTAGACCCTATTACCACTCCTAAGTACATAGCGGTTATATTTTTACTAACCACGTGTGCACGCGCAGAGGTCAAGGCAGTCATTAAGGGACCACGACGCGGAGCGCTTGTCACTCGCTTATGTAAACGCCTATGTATCTTTCGTATCTCTTCCGCTATAAACATAATAATTATTATCTTCTATATCCTAGTGCTTTTGACTTTGAACTGTATTCTGTGCTTGTGCTTGTCTATTCTACTCTCTAGTGCCTTCTGAACTTTTGTGTATGTGTCTACGGACCTGGATAATATATTTGCTGTAACCGTGAATGGAGTCATTTCTATTTTATACACCTCAACGTAGCCACATTATCTACACTATATTAGCAGTGAGTAACATATGTAATATTTTTTCATGAGTAGTAGAGCCTCGCTGATTTAGAGAATATCGACGTGAAACAGCAGTATTGCTACTGTTGTGTTTCGTTTGCTGAGTGAGAGTGCAGCAGTGTTAGCTCAGTGGGGAGACCAACAGACTGCA
The DNA here is from genome assembly GCA_963564715.1 of Catocala sponsa. Classification (NCBI taxonomy): domain Eukaryota; kingdom Metazoa; phylum Arthropoda; class Insecta; order Lepidoptera; family Erebidae; genus Catocala; species Catocala sponsa. Next base: position 252,792 of record OY751356.1, on the reverse strand, counting down.
ATGCAGAGGGTCTCAGGTTCGAACCCACGTCGCGCACCTCTGATTTAATAGAGTGGCCGTGAGTTTGTTGCAGGTTCTAATAAATGTAAATTTAGTAACTTCACGAACTCATAAACTTTACCGTTCATAAGGGTTACTTTGTGACCTACCTGAATAAATTATTTTTGACTATTGACTTTAACTTAGTATGAATAACAAAACTTTTACAATAAAATTATGTAATTAAAATTTCAATCATCTGTTTATTGCTACGGCGTAGCGGTGTGCTACGCGCGTAGCTAATACTTCATCCGTAGCAGCTTGTGAAGCCAGTGGCGCAGAAAGTTCTCGAATAGTTTGTTAATTTTAGTTTGTGGCAGAATTGTTTGGAAATTGTTGTGCACTTATGTTCCCCTGGTACTTGTGGTGACGGAAACTATACGTAATCATACAAAATTATTGTTTTTATAGAATAATAATAATAATTATAATATTCTACCACATACACACAACACCATCTAGCCCAAACTAAGTAGAGCTTGTACCTACTATGGGTACTAGACAATGGATAAACATACATATATACTTTTTTTTGTTGTAAACATACATATTATACATATGTAGAAACACCCACACCAAGACAAACAATGAATCTATTAAATGTGAGTTTCTTTAATTACATAAACAAAGTAACAATCATAATTTACAACTTAATTAATATTAACAAACTACTTATGAATATAACATAATGAAAGTAAGAAAATATATAAAAAGAAATGGCTGGTTTAGGCAGTAAAATTCCTCAGCATCGCTGTCGACCGGGAAAGTGCCCAGAAGACTGGCAGCATTGCCACGTTGAATGGCAATGTTGATTCTTTGAGCCAAGAAATGTCCAGCCTTTTGGTCACGCGAAGCGCATTAGCCGCTTAGATATATCTCTAAAAAGTGCACGAGCGCCTGGACCCTATGAACCTAGCGTCTCCACCCCAAGCGGCTCAAAACCGTAATTACCAATTAAATTACTGTATTATTTGAATCGTATCATTTATATTTGTATACATATGTATATTGTATATACATACATATTCTCACGCCTATATCCGCTAAGGGGTATCTTATCTTATCTTGTGTGTGGGGGCCAGTCAGTGCAGACCGGCGACACTTCGACCCAGTGGGATCTTTTGTGTCGGCCCCAAGATTTAACCCTTAGCTATCTCCTTATGAATGTACTGCATAAGCCGCAGTGTACAATTCAGAGGGAGAAGTCTGAAGTCTTCAGGGCTTGGATATGCCACCCCATCAGACCCGTCCTCAGTCCAGCCAACGCGTCGCATTCACACAATAGGTGCGATATGGACTCGTCCTGTTCACCACAGGCTCTGCAGATCAAATTGTGTGCCAATCTCAATCTGCACAGGAAGTCTTTGGTGCCAAAATGGCCAGTGAACGCTCCTGTGAGCAGGCGCATTTGGCTCTTAAGCTCGCTCGCTAAGGGGTAAGCAGAGTTGTATTTCATACCACATAACACAAAGCGAGCTTAAGACTAAACAAACACATATCCCAGACCCCGTACAGATACAGGTGCGGGGGACTTACAAACATTCAAACAACATAACAAACCATGAATTTAAAAACTACTGGCTGCTTGTGGGGACTGCCGATACAAGCGAAAACTTTAGTCCTTGATCATAAACACTTCTTTATAAACCAAAAATAATTCAAAACTGGAAAGCGTTCGATGACGATGACGCGAGTTCTATGATTTTTGTTCACCCAAGAAGTGCTCAACGCGCCTAAAGAAGTTTTCACTTCAAAAATCTCTTCATCACCGAGGAAGTAGCGACAGCCAAGTGGGAGACCGTTGGACTGTCACGCAGTGGTGTCGGATTCGATCCCAAGGCTCGCATCTTTTACTTTTCGAAGTTATTTGGGTATAAGTTAATGATCGCTCGCTTTAACGGTGAAGGAAAACATCGTGAGTAAACCTGTGTCTGAGAGTTCTGCGTAATGTTCTCCAAGATATGTGCAGTCTGCCAACTCGCACTGGGGCGGCGTGGTAGACTATGGACTAACCGATACAGGGCAGATATTATTATACACAACAATAATAAATACACATAAATCTGTCCTGGCTGTATATTCGCTTCAGTTAATCCATCCAACGTGACTCGAATATAAGAACCAGAACGCCTGCGGTATTATTTTGTGGTGACGAACGAAATTGGCATAATTGCTTACGCGAATGTTATACATTGAAATTAAACTATTTTATACGCGTTGTTCATTTTGAAACATTTTTATTATATACTCTTGAAATTATTACACTATTGTCTACTGTTAAACTTTACTATAATTTAAGACTGCGCCGAGCGAAATGTGCCAAAAACAGGCGGTCACAGTTAAGTGAATAAAATCAACACTTTATGAATGTGTTTACAATTACTCCGTGTAAAAAACTTAAAATAATTAATATTTTCGCCTACAAAATTATGTAAATTTGCACGAAAAATGCAAAAACGTAAGCTCGTGTTACGTGATTTTTAGATTATAACAGTATCTATCCTATTTTACAGCTTAAACGAAACATAAATAGTTATATTATCAAAAAAGCACTTCAAATCCTCCATACAATTTTGCTATGGTGGCCGCGCGCCGATTTAAATATGCGCCGCACGAGCTCTGTCATTGTCTGTCTTACGCTCGGCGCAGTCTCAAGTTAATCAAATTATTAAACTACTTACTTTTGCTCGTGGCTTCGCTTGCGTAAAAGTAGGTTAGGTTATGTTAGTAACTTATTGAATCGGTTGTATCGTTTTTGAATAAAATAAAATTAAAAAAACAAACAAAAAATCAAATCTTTCCTCTTTATAATATTAGTATAGATTTAGACATAGGTTTACCCCGAGGTTTCAGTTGCTTTTCAGCAGCCATGCTCAATGAAATGAAAATGATGCGTAAGTGGAGCGTAAACTCTCGAGATTAGTATTTATTTTCTGGATAAAATGTGCATTGTGTCCTTTTCTGTTCCCCTGACAACGAGTATGTGAAATATCATGATAATCGGTCGAGCAGTTAAGGCGTGAAAGCGTAACAAACAAACTCACACTCGCATTTATAATATTAGTTACGTTTCTATTTTGGGCGCCCACTATCTCTACTACAAGGAGTTTCAAAACTAGCCATTCTTCAAGGGATGATATACTCGTATATAGGCCCATTCCTTGCAATACTTACCAATATTATAAATGCAAACGTGAGTTTGTTTGTTACGCTTTCACGCCTTAACCACTCGACCAATCAACATGAATGTAGGGGTTAATGATGTGTTGTTGTAGGTGTACAAATGAAATGCTTCATTGTAGATATGGGTGTATATTCTCTGGCACCAGTTATATATAAAATAAATACATATTGAGCTACGACCTAACGCAGTGGATGCCGGGAGGCGCTACTATATTCTTGCGCCTGACTATACAAAGCTAACGCGTCAGCAGTGTCGCTACAATGACATTTTGCGTACACGTCGTCGGGGACACCGACTAGGAAGTAAGGCACCTTTCATCTACAAATGAGTACTGTTACAAGCCTAAACTAACCTTCATTTACGCGAGTGAAGCCGCGGGCAAAACTAGTACTAACTGATAGTATAGCATAGTGCAATCTAGAGAGCAGTAGTTGAAGTTATGTTTATATTTGTAGAGCGCCGATATTGGATCTCAGTGCCGAGTCAACCGGCGGCTGTAGTATCTACGCCGGCTCGACAGCTAACTCAGCTCTGAGGATTTAATATTTATTGAGTGACGGATAAGCAACTAATATTGAGTGTAAGTCTGTTTGTTGAGTTGCACTTTTTGAAGTGAAAACTTGTTTAGACGCGTTGAGCACTTCTTGGGTGAACAAAAATCATAGAACTCGCGTCATCGTCACGCTTCGTCATCGTCACGCTTCGTCATCATCACTCTTCCACGCTTTCCATTTTTGAATTATTTTAGAATATTAACAATATCTCAGAAATGGTGCGTACTAAGCAAAAAATAACGAAATTTTGACCTTCTTAATAACTCCTAAGAGAGTATCAGGAATTCGACCCGCACCTTTTTTTTTGTTTATAATGTGTTTATGATCAAGGATTTTTCACTATCGTCCCCAAAGATAGCCCCAATTTTTTTTTGTACATCTTTGGTGACAAACAAGTATACGGCCCACCTGATGATAAGTGATCACCGTAGCCTATAGACGCCTGCAACACCAGAGGCATCACTTGCGCGTTGTCGACCCTTTAGGAAAAGAAGAAGAGAAAAAGGAAGTGGGAAGGAGAAGGAGCGAGAAAGGGAAAGAGATTACTAAGCTTCGTAATTTGTTTTCTTTTTTCTTTATCATGTGATTTATATGTATAAATAAGATGTAGGTAACCATAGTTACAAAGAATTGTACGACGTCAGACGAACAATGTCGAAATACTACGAACGCGCTTCGACTGCGTGTGTCAAATGCATGCTTGTGTGCGTGTAGTGTTTTTTCATTAGTTTAATGTATTTCTAATGCATATTTTATATAAATATTAGCATTCACCCCTCCTTCTCTATATAAACTTTAACTGTGCCAAATTTTATACTCCTCCGTCTGCGCAATTTTCGTAAAAAGGGGTACACAGTTTTTGGTTCACGTATTAATATATAGATGATGATGAATTGTCCCACTGCTGGGCAAGGGCCTCTTCTCAGGGTAAGAATGATTAGACCATAGTCCACCACGCAGGCTTCGTTTGGGTTAGCAGATTCGCATACGTTCAAGAACGTTTTGTAGAACTCTCAGATGTGCAGGATTCCTCATGCCGTTGACCTTCACCGATAAATTGAGCTATGATAAACTATTGAATACGTACATAACTTCAGCGAGTCACAGGTGCGTGGGATCGAACCCGAGACCTCTGTGTGGCAGACCAAGGCCCAAGCTACTGATTAATGGATCAAATGAGTTACAAGTATCCCGATAGCTGACAGCTAAAATCGAGATGGATCCATCGAAGGTACTTTTTATCCAGCATTACATCGCGGCCGCGGCCGGCTCGAACCGTTCCTATTATTGCAAATGGAGATCGTTACGTGGCATATATTCTAAAAGTACTTTCAGGGGTCCACGGGCGTCTAATGATCGTGTATTTGAGTCCTATTCAAGGCGCTACCAAAGTGAAGCCACTTTCAATGGAAATATTAAGATACTAGCTGTCCCGCGCAACTTCATCTGCTATAGGAGAATTTTGCCCGTTTTCGCAACAAACAAACTCTTCAGTTTTATGATATTAGTATAGATAATTATGTACTAACTAGGTGTTGCAGCCATTATATTATATATTATACCATATACTATATATATAACTAACTATTTAAATGTATTTATATATATGTAGATACATTAATTAAATAGGTATTTGTAGTCCTCTACGACATTGTGCTCATCCGTACAGAAGGCGGTGAACGCCCGCTTCGATGTAATTATATAATAAGCTACCGGAGGAATATAAACAATTAAATTTAAAACACTTTAGAAAAAGCTAAATTTTTTTTGTATAATAAATGCTCCTACTCTATCAAAGATTTTCTAAATGACACGTTTTGTTTAATCTATACTTAGACTAGCTGTCCCGGCAGACGTTGTCCTGAAAAAAAGAGAAAAAAAAAACATATCTAAACCATCCTCGAATCCACTTGTACACACACAAAGTTTAATTCAAATCGGTCCAGCCGTTTAGGAGTTCACTGTCAACACACGTACAGAAGAATTATATATATACAGATTTGTTTTTGTATTAATTATTTGATTTATTTGTGTGTTTATGTTGTTATCATAGTATTTTTGTACGCCGATTGTATTGGCAAGACACAGGTTATGCACTTTCATTTGTTATTTGTAAGATCTTTTTTTAAAACCTGTGCTTAACAAATAAAAATAATTTGAATTTGATATATTTAGTCTACAAGCTAAATAACAAGCGAACACCCCTGCTTACCCCCCGTCCGCTTGAACACTTAAAACGCTCAGCTCCGGTATGAAGATACAGCGCGCCCCCTGACACGCGTCGTAAACTATACACCAATGTCACACACGCAGACACACTAGTCTCGTAGACGAGCCACTGATGTATAACGTGGTGATGTACTAACGGTTAAGCTTAGACGATCGATTTATTGTTACTAGCGGTCGCCTAGTGATCGAAATTCGACCATAATTGATTTAAATTTTAAGTTTGATCGTTATTAAGGTTTTATTGTCTATAACTTTACCTTTATAATGACATTTCATTTAGATTTCGCCAAGACTATACAGGTTAATTTACCTATCTTTGTCAAACAAGTTTTTATTTACTTAAGTATACTCTTTCATTGACGACATTCCTAAGCTTCCTACTTTGTTTTCTTTTTCTTTATTATAAGATATAAATAAGGTATATATGTAACCATAGATACGAAGAATTGTCAAACGAACAATGCTGAAATACCACGAACGCGCTTCGACTGCGTGTGTCAAATGCATGGTTGTGTGCGTGTAGTGGTTTTTCATTAATTTAATGTATTTCTAATGCATATTATATATAAATATTAGGATTCGCCCCTCCTTCTCCATATAAACTTTAACTGTGCCTAATTTTATACTCCTTCATCCGCGCAATTTTCGTAAAAAGGGGTACAAAGGTTTTGCTTCACGTATTAATATATAGATACTTGATATTTAAGTGCTAAATAGTAATTACTATCTGAGCTTAACCAGACAATTTTAAGTGTAGATTTTGTTATGACAGCTTTTTAAACATACATATATACTTTCTTTTGTAAATACATACATATTATACATAGAAACACCCAGACCACGACAAACATACATGTCCATGCACACAAATGGATAAACCAGACTTTAGAGGTCGATTCGAATCCTGCGGTAGTCCGGTAGACAAACCGGCGATAGTCCACGTCTATAAGTTGGGTGGTCTGTGGTGATAGATAACTAGGATTTACAGTTGCGCACGGCGATATCTAGATGGCGCTGCCGTAGATAACTGTAATGGGCTCGCACTGTTGTAGCTTATTAGCTAATGCTGTTACATTATATATAACTTATATATAGCTTATATACATATGTATACTGACAGCCTCGGTACAGTTATACATACTTAGATTTTGCTCGCGGCTTCGCTCGCGTAAATATTTTTTTAATAATAATAGTTTATTTATTTTAGTATAAATTCTTAGTTTTACAATTGCATCTTAACAATAACATAAAGTGCACTTGTAGATATTTGCCCCAACTAGGTTACACCTGTAGTCCGAGCGACAAACTGCTTGCATACTATGATCAGTATAAATAAATTTACATTATAATAACTTTTATAATAAACTAAAGGCAAAAATAAAAACAATTAAAATAAGTTTAAAATTCTACTTTAAAACTAAATTAGCAAAATTTTATTTACAGATTGCAAGTAACTGCTCGGTATGGTCATATTATGACAGAGTTTGAGTATATGCAGTAATTAAGTTTTTACAGCTAAATTGAGTTAATTTATAAATGCTTAATTCTCTATTTATTCTAATGTACAAAAATGGACCTGGAAATGCAAAAAATCTATTTGTAGATTAGTAACAGTGGTTATTTATTTATTTCTCTATTTACTACATTACACATTTTTATAATTGGCAGCGGCTTCCGCACTAAGCTCGAGGCTTGTATCGCGGTAACCACACGTTATACATTAGTCGCTTAGCATCTAGAATATGCAGACATCGGGTTGAAAACAAATAAAATATAAAAAACTAACAAAAATAAAACTTCTAACAAAATAACGTTCGAACGAAGTGAACATATTAACATAACAATTTTGGAAATAAAAAGGGAAATACAGTTGTATGTGATGAAAATGTGTGGAGATTTATGATTGTGAGGGTGTGTGTGTGTGTGTGGGTGTGTGTGTGTGTGTGTGTCAGGGTGTGTGTGGGTGTGTGTATGTTTGTGTGTGAGGGTGCGTGTGCGTGTGCGTTCGTGTGTGAATATTGTATCGTTGTTGTCAACTGTGATTGAGAAGAATTAGTTCAGTTTCTTCATAAGAGAGCTTAAAGAGCCACGTTTGGTTAGATTAGTATCAGTACATTTTTCTGAATGAAAGCTATCCTCTGTCCTTGCCTGTTCCCCTGATCACAAGTATTTACATTTCATGATGATCGGTCGAGTAATTAAGATTTGAAAGAGTAACAAACAAACAAACAAATAAACTTACATTCGTATTTATAATATTAGTAAGGATGTTCTCGAAAATATGTGAAGTGTACCAACACGCCCTGGAGCGGCGTGCTGGACTGTGGACTAACCCTTCTCACACTGAGAAGAGGCCGTGCCCAGCAGTGGGACAATTTAATACAGGGCTGATATTATTTTATGGGAAACGTTTCGTCGGGTTATTCCTGTCTGTTCGCGGTTCGGTTATTCCCGATTTGTTACCTCAGGGGGGACAAAAAAGAGTTCAATCTTTCCTCCCAGTTATCTACGTGGAAACAGATCGATCTTATTATTTCCCATCCGTCCACCGCTGTTTTTTATGGGGACAAAAATAAACCAGGCTGGTCCAGTGCGTGTTGGCACACTTCACATATCCTCGAGAACATTATGTAGAACTGTCAGACATGCAGGTTTGTTCACGATGTTCTCCTTCACCGTTAAAGCGAGCGATGATCAACTGTTTATTACGCACATCACTTCGAAATGTCAGAGATGCGCGCCCTGGGTTCGAACTCGAGACCTCTGCGTGGCAGTCTAACGGTATCCCACTAGGCTATCATAGTTACGCCGCCTGTGTTTTCTCTTAAAAGAAAGCGTAAGCTTATGGCTAGTTTCACAACTATCAAATAAAAGTTATCCGCAATATAAATCACATACTGTCTCACTCTTGTTAGGTTAAAAGAATAGAGATGGCGAGATTTTTATCTTATAGTTAAATGCTATTTGTGAAACAGGCCCTCATACTTTTTTTTAAAGACCGCTCTCGCACTTGTGACAATTTCTGTGTCCAGGAGGACTTTACAAACAGCGGACACAAAGAACATCCAAGCTCGGATCAACCTATCTTCATTTAAACTTAAGACAACCAACAAGATTATGCGGTAACAGTTGTATAGATAATTTTATTCTAAGCTCTAATTTAAAATGTAACAGTGAAATCTTAGATCTTGCCCTTTCAGACCATACCGCACAAATTCTGCCTGTAAAAGTTAATGTCACAACTAAAATGAAATATTTTTGTGTACAAAGACGTGATATATCCAGAGAAAATTTAATTAAATTTAAAGGTTATCTTGAACGTCTAACTTTCTCAGATTTATATAGTACAGATAATGCCAGCGATGCATATGATACTTTCTTAGAACACTTTCTTTTATTATACAAACTTTGCTTTCCTTATAAGTTAATTACTATCAAAGCTAATAAAAAAATAAAATGGGTCTCCAAAGGCATACGTGTCTGTAGTAGAAACCAACGAAATTTATTATGGCAATACAGACGTAATCCTTCCTCAGACAACAAAACAACCTTTAAAAAATATTCTAAAACATTCCGTAAAATAATCAAATTAACTCAAAAAGTGCAAAATAACTATTTTATCAACAGCTCGAAAAATAAATGCAGGGCGTCTTGGCGAGTAATAAATAATGAAACAAAACTTAAAGAATCTATTTCCATTCTCAAAGTCGAAAATACAATCATTACAAGCCCATTAGAGATTGCCAATGCCTTCAATAATCATTTTATTGATCGGATTAAGGAGTCAAATTTGGTAACGCCTACAGCTGATTTAACTTACAGCCCTCACACGATGTTTATGTACCCGGTACTACCACAAGACGTCTGTAGAGTAATTAGGTCATTAAAAAATACACGTAGCGTCGGATATGATGGCATAGCGACGAGGGTTGTCAAATTTGTATCGGATAAAGTTGCTACTCATCTAAGCAGAGTTATAAATTTATCTATTAGCTCAGGCATATTTCCGGAAAAATTGAAGACGGTTATAATAAAACCACTTTTCAAACAAAACAATAGGGAAAATATAACCAATTATAGGCCGATTGCATTACTTCCAGTATTTTCCAAAGTTGTAGAAAAGGTTATCTATGAATCAATTAATCATTTTTTGTCTAAATATAGTATTCTATGTAACGAACAGAAGGGTTTTAGAAAAAACAAAGGTATTAATTTGGCGATTTTTGATTTATTGACAAATTTGTTGAAATGTGTGGATAAAAAGACACCAGTCTGTGCTTTGCTAACTGATATGTCAAAAGCTTTTGACTGTGTCCGACATAATACATTACTACACAAACTAAACGTTTATGGTATCAGGGGAAATGTGCTGAAACTAATAGAATCATACCTTAGTAATCGTGTACAGTATACTGAGATCTCTAGCATATGTCAGAAAACTAAACGTGAGGTGACATACGTATCCGATGGTAGAATAATTAAGTATGGTGTACCACAAGGTAGTGTGCTCGGCCCACTTTTATTTCTACTATACATTAACGACCTGCCCAAACATGTTAAGCACCCAATGGTTCTGTTTGCCGACGATAGCACGGCTATAATAAAATGTTCTAATATTACTAACTATGAAAATGACATAAATAATACAATTTCTGACATCGTACAATGGCTTATGAATAATAATTTAGTTATTAATTTGGGGAAAACAAACATAATCCAATTTTACCAACGTTTGACACCACAGAACCTGACAATACAATATAACGGTACCACTATAGGACAGACACAAATGGCAAAATTCTTGGGCATAATAGTGGATAGTCAGTTAACTTGGAAAGCTCATGCAGAACATGTGTGCAAAAAATTAAGTTCATCAGCGTATGTTTTACATAGTCTTCATAACAAAGTAAACATTAATACTGCATTGGTAGCCTATCATGGTCTGGTGGCATCCGTGTTGCGATACGGTGTTATATTTTGGGGCAATTGTAGCCTTAGAGGGGACGTGTTCAGAGCTCAGAAACGATGTGTGCGAGCAATATGTGGCATTAAGTCTACAGATAGTTGTGTTCCTAAATTTAAGTCACTAAAAGTACTAACTTTCCCATGCTTGTACATTTATGAAATGGCTGTTTTTGTAAAATGCAACAAACACTTATTTACTCATGTTTCACAACTAAGAAAAGGTCCTTTAAGAAGCCAGTATAAGAATAAATTATATAATGTACCTTATAACACAACTTTGTTAAAGAAAAATGTTTTAGGTATGGCTACAGTAATTTATAATAAAATACCCGATGCTCTAAAGGATGAGAGAATACATATTTTTAAAAAGAAACTGTCAGAACTTTTAATTACAAAATGTTATTATACACTTACAGACTTTCTAGGGGACGATCAAATATAATAATTACCTTTTGTCATTGTTTAAATAATTAATAATTTATTATTGTAATCATTATTATTATATATTACATTGATATTAATTTCATTTTCTTCTTTGTTCTCTCCTGACACTTTTATATTATGACATTATTTTAAATCATTAATTATGACATGAACTATTTGTACCATTTAATTCATTTGCAATCTAATAAAATCTATTAATGTATAAAATTTGCATGCTTACTGAAGGCAGAATGTAGCAGATCACTAATGTATGTAACATCTAATGTATGTACCTATATTCAATGCAAATAATTTAAAAAAAAAAAAAAAAAAAAAAATATAAAACCATTTGTGGAGCACACAAAGTTGTCTCGTGTGGGATTTGAACCCACAACACTCGGCGCAGTGTCAGCGGCGACCAATTACACCACTACGTCATCCAAACAGTCATTAGTATTGAAGTCAAGACATACAAATCTTCACGCTATTAAAAATTCATGTCATCAACTGACTTTCTTTCATTAAACTCTTGACTTATTAATTGAAATCTTGAAAACCCCTTTTAACTTTTGGACGAACCGGGAATGAATACTGTGAACAATGGACGACGTTTTAAATTATTTATAAGTTCATTTTATATTTTGTGTTGCTGTGAAAAGGCCCTATTGAAGGGTTATTTAGTATATCTATACTAATAATATTATAAAGTTAAAGAATTTGTTTGTTTGTTTGAACGCGCTAATCTCAGGAACTACTGGCTCGAATTGAAAAAATAGTTTAGTGTTGGATAGCCTATTTATCGAGGAAGGCTATAGGCTATATAACATCACGTTACGTCCCACGGGGGCGGCGCAGTAATCATTAACGAGGGTGAAACCGCGGGCACATCTAATTAAAAATATTTTGAAGGTAAATAATAAAGTATCAACATAGCAATCTTTAAAACAAACTACCTCCGTGGCGCAGCGGTAGAGAATGCGACTGTTGTGCATGAGATCTCGCGTTCAATTCCCGTTTTGGGCAGAATTCTCAGAGTTCTCAGTAGTATTAGTCTGAAACTGCTTCCTTTAGATGGCCATAGGATCTCAATCAACAGAATGCTTCCTCTGTTTAAAATTTAGAAACCAAAAAAATATTGGGGCAGTCTTTGGGGACTGCCGATAGAAGTGAAAACTTTAATCCTTGATCATAAACACTTCTTTATAATAAAAAGAAAGGGCGGGTCGGATTCCTGATACTCTCTTAGGAGTTATTAAAGGGGTCAAAATTTCGTAGGACGCATCATTTCTGAGATATTGTTAATATTCTGAAATAATTCAAAACTGGAAAGCGTGGAAGCGTGACGATGACGCGAGTTCTATGAGTTTTGTTCACCCAAGAAGTGCTCAATGCGCCTAAACAAGTTTTCATTTCAATTAAAAATGGTTATTTGCTTTCAATATACAATCCCGCTTTATGAATACCCTAGCTTCAGAGCTAACGTGTCCTGTCTTAGGAACCAGTGTCCTCTCCCTTAAGAAAAGTGAGTGTCATACAGCCCTACTCATCCCTCCCGGGATACAAATTCACTCTTTGTAATGTTTCCAACGCGATAAGGTTTACATTTCACAATAACTACGCAACTACGACTATTTGAAATAAAAAACTTATTTCTATGGTTTCAACAAGCGAGATTGAACTGTACTGTAAAGTTGAGAGAGTAGATTATTGCGTGTGTCGATATTGGAGGGTGTTTTAAATGTTAGGAGGCAAAACGCACGCGCGGGAAACCTTTTGTGTTGCCATGTGCAAACATACATTTACCAATATTTATTTAATAAGTCTTTGGTACGTCCCACTGTTGGGCAAAATACTCTTCTTTGGATTTCCAAATCACTATTTTCTTTGTTATCCTCTGCCAGTCCCTCTCAAAGAGGCCCGTTATCCCGCACTCTTCCTTCACGTCTTAAATAATAACAATTCTAGAAACCTATCAACTGCATCGGTGGCCCAGCGGTTAGTATGCGGCTGCCGTGATCAGGTTTTGATTCCCGGATAATTGTGATTCGGTTTTTTTGTACCCCTGCTGGGCACGGGCCTCTTCCAGGGTGCGAAGGGTTAGACCAAAGTCCACCACGCCCCAGTGCGTGTTGACACACTTCACATATCCTCGAGAACATTACGTAGAACTGTCAGACATGCAGGTTTCCTCACGATGTGTTCCTTCACCGTTAAAGCGAGCGGTAATTAACTATTTAATACGCACATCACTTCGACAAGTCAGAGATGCGTGTTTTGGGGTCTAACTCGAGACCTCTGCGTTGCAGCCCAACGATATAATATATAATAATATAATATTCTACCACATACACACAACGTCATCTAGCCCAAACTAAGCAGAGCTTGTACTATGGGTACTAGACAATGGATAAACATACATATATACTTTTTTTTTGTAAATACATACATATTATACATAGAAACATCCAGACCAAGACAAACATCCATGTTCATGCACACAAATGTTTGACTTGTGCGGGAATCGAACCCGCGACCTCAGGCGTGGCAGTCGGTTACACTAGCCGCTACGCCATCGAGGCCGATCTCCCACTGGGCTTTCGTTACCGATAAGACTAATAGATAATTAATGTTAGTTACAGAAGCAGTTCTAGTTAAGTTCTCGAGTTCAAACTACTGAAGTCATGTTTAAGCTAGCTTTTGCCCGCGGCTCACCTCGCGTTAATCCCACGGGAATACCGGGATATATGTGTCATATTGGTTATTTCAGGATATGGTTTATGTGCATGCCAAATTTTATTCAATCCAATCAACAGTTTACGAGTAATTAAGTAACAAACATACACACATGTTTACAAAACATTCAAACAACGGACACAAAGATAATCAAGATATATAAGGTATAAGATCTATCCAATTACGTAGCACCTATAGCAGAGTTGTTGAAGTGTGGGTGTTTAACACTCACCGACAAAAATAAATATAGAATAAATACATCTCAATCTGAATGTACATAAACTTGTCTTGATATCAAATCAAAACATATCAGAATATCATACATGATATCCTAATCCTAACTAATATTATAAATGCGAATGTAAGTTTGTTTGTTACGCTCTCACGCCTGAACTACTTGACTGATTATCACGAAATTTCGCATACACGTTGTCAGGGGAACAGAAAAGGATATAGGGTGCCTTTCATCCAGAAAAAAGTACTGTTAGTAACCTAACCTACATTTACGCGAACGAAGCCGCGGGAAACATCTTGTACGTATATTACAAACAATTTTTGACTTAATATCATAACAAGAACAAATCCTCGAGCTATGCCGCCTCAAGAGCAGCCGTAAGTCTATACATCACATATCACCGCGACCTCAAGCTATAAAACAACATAAAATATTCAACACTTATCCTACAGCCTTGCTTACCTAAAAAAACAATAAAACCTCCACACACCTCCCAGCAAAATTTACCCTTAAAACAAGCCTGAAAGTTTCACATATTTTTTATTTTTTGATACTACTAAGGTGGCAAACAAGCATACGGCTCACCTGATGGTAAGTGGTCACCGTAGCCTATGGGCGCCTGCGACACCGGAGGCATCACTTGCGCGTTGCCGACCCTGTAAAAACCTAACACCCTTTTTGATGAACCCCTTACTGTAGTCTTGTGGGAACATACATACATAGATTCACGCCTGTTTCCCAGCGGGGTAGGCAGAGACTACGAATTTCCATTTGCTACGATCCTGACACACTTTTCTGGCTTCATTCATTTTCATCACATTCCTCATACACGCTTTGCCGGTTTAAAGTGCTCTTAACCTGGCCTTTGTTCAGAACGTCTCCGATCTGATCGAAAAACATTCGTTTATTCCATTGCGACTGTTTCATTCCCACTAGCCTTACAAACTCAGGAACATAAACCGACAATACTCATCTCCCAGCAAAATTTACCCTGAAAGCAATCCTGATTTCAGCCCACACCACCCTAAGACTGCCGACAAAACGTTAGTACCGCCGCGCGCTCCGTGCTGGACAGACGTGTGTTAAATTCAAACAAAATCACGTCCGAACCAAACCACCTGTTAAAAACATTTATTTTCAAAACAATCTAGTATCCACACAACTTAAATACTTGTAAAAAGGTAAGATCAACATTAACTATTAAGATTAAATACGTGTTTAAGTTAAATTTAACCGTAAAAGTAATTTTTTGTGGCGTTAACTATAACTGTTTCGGTTCCATTGATTGGTTGGTAATTATAGTATTGGTCGATAAGTTTCGGTCGTATTAATGGATACCTAGTTTAATATTGATTAGGTTTTTGTCGTTCTGAATATTTTATTTGAAGCCTCACGGCTGTTTTTCAGACGGGGTATGCAGGAAGTTTATTACAGACACATTAAGCGGGATACCTTCTTTTCGCATAATAGTTTTTTTGACTGACTTCAGAAGAGGTTTCTCAATTCGACTGTATTTTTTTGTGTGTTACCTCAGAACTTTTTTCTAGGTGAACCGATTTTGATGATTCTTTATTTGTTTGAAAGCTGGTATCCCATGTGGTCCCATTTTTGATCAAGATCTGACCAGTCTTTGAGTAATCCTTAATATTGCGTATTTGTCTGACTCCGAGTACATGGACGATGTTCTCATCTTCTTACTTGTCTAGTTGAACTCCGAGTACATGGATGATGTTCTCATCTTCTTACTTGTCTAGTTGAACTCGGTTTTCTTTTCTGTTATTCTTAATATACTCTGGCATTACTATTTAGGCATATTTTTTTTGGTATAATAATACTTTACCATCATTGTTTTTGGCAAAAAGTTTAAGTTAAGCCTAACCAACATAGCAAGATTACTTAAAAAAATATGCGTGAGTTATTATGCGTAAATATAATTAGGGTACATAAAAATTATATTACAATATATAAAACAAAAATTGGGGCAGTTTGTGGTAACTGCCGATAGAAGTGAAAACTTTAATCCTTGATCATAAACACTTCTTTATAAACCAAAAAAAATAGGGGCGGGTCGAATTCCTGATACTCTCGTAGGTGTTATTAAGGAGGTCAAAATTTCGTTATTTTTTGCGTAGGACGCACCATTTCTGAGATATTGTTAATATTCTAAAATAATTCAAAAATGGAAAGCGTGGAAGCGTGACGATGACGCAAGTTCTATGAATTTTGTTCACCCAAGAAGTGCTCAACGCGCCCAAACAAGTTTTCATTTCAACAATGTTATGTTATACTAATGGATAGGGAACTATATACTTTAGCCAGGTCTCACGTAATAGGTCTATTGTCATTTACGGTACCGCGAATCTCGCGAAAGTGACCATACTAAGAAGAGCGAGCTCACACATTACATGACAGAGAACGATAGTGTACATTATGTAGTAGAAGAGTGAGCGTGATAATACTATATTTATAATTCAGATGCCATAGAATCAAGAATCTCTTACAACGAGTAAAGAGCACAAATACCACATCAATTCTGTAATGTAGATTTCAAATGTGACGCTTATCTTCAAGGTCTGAGATCTTTAGGAGAAGATTGTGAGGCAAAACTTCTAGACGAAATAAGATCTTCAAATTAAGAAATAGTTAATGTCACAAATAATGTAAAATGCACAGATTAAATCAATTTCAAAATATTATATTTTTCTTTTCATATTATAGGTACCCATGGATAGAGATAGTTACATACTTATATATGTATATTGTTATACATATTTAATAATAAAATTATTTATATACATGTTGTCTAAATAACCTGAACCGTTTTGCTTAAATAGGTACTAAGTCTAAGGCTTTAAATTAAGTGTTGTAATTAGATAAGATTCCAACATTTGTAGTATTTTCTAAAAATATAAGAATTTGATTGCTGCTGATTCCCAAAATAAATGTCAAATACAATAGATTTTAATTAAGTAGGATAACTTATTATATCCAAATATGTCTGAGAAAAATTTCATAAAATTGTACCTACAAACAGAAAAGATTTGGATTTTTTAATAGCTTAAATATGAAATAAACAGGAACTAGAAAAAGTATTGTCTTCTGTTTATGCGAATGTTATTCATTGAAATTAAACTTCTATATACAGATTTTTTAAGCTCATTCTGCGTAAATAGAGACACCCATGATTAGGTACATTATGTTCGATTACTTTGAAATAACTACACTGGAACATTGAGACAACTACCATCTTAGTCTCCCCGTGACCATGGCTGCTGAAAAGCAACCGAAACGTCGGGGAAAGTGTAAACATAAATATAAATAGTATAATAGTATAGTAATAGTATAAATAGTTTTAATAGTTTCAATAATTTAATTAGTTAAAAAATTAGTAAAGTTTAATAGTAATAGAAGTGTAAGAGTTTCTAAATTATGTAATAAAGTATCAAATAAACAACGCGATAAATTCCGTATATAGTAGTCTAATTTCAATAAATAACATTCGCGTTAATAAAAGACAATAATATTATGTAAATCAGAGAAGTGTGTCAGGATCGTAGCAAATGGAAATCCGTAGTCTCTGCCTACCCCTCTGGGGAACAGGCGTCAATCTATGTATGTATGTATGTATGCTTACAAAATACGCAATTACACGTTAACCGACGCGGCAATCGAATACGTGACCTTAATGCTCAGTCGCATTCACTGCGCCACCGACGCAATCGCTTAACACAGCTTACAAAACTCAATAACAACTCAACCCGACATCGAATCCGCTACAAATAAGCACAAAGCTATAACGAGCCAATTGAGTGCCGGCATCATTGCGACTGCTCCGTCCGGGGAGGCGGCGCATCAATAGTCAACGCCCGGGAGCCGAACGCGGCGCTCTCTCGAACCCGTGACTGACATCCGACTACTGAGCACAATGGGGCTGCGCCGATGGAATTGTTACGTTTATTTGAAGTACCTCTAACGGATTACCCTCTAGTTTAAAAAAATGCAGAATCCTTATATACCTTTAAAAAGCGATTGATCCGGCACCTCACTGCAGAGATCGAATAATAATATATAGCGGTTACTTACTTAATAATGTATATTCTTTAGTAAAAAAATAGTATATATGAAATGGGTTAAATCAAATCTAACATTATGTCTATAGTTTAGCGCACTGTGGCTTGGCCCGCCTTCGGAATTGTTTGTGAATTTGTTTAAGTAGTTTATACAGCAGATATTAACTTTTTTCTTTATTAGTTACTAGATGTTTCCGCGGTTTCACCCGCGTTTATCGTTACTACGCCGCCTTCGTGGGTCGTAGCGTGATGTTATATAGCCTATAGCCTTCCTCGATAAATAGGCTATCCAACACTAAAATAATATTTCAAATCCGCGTGGAATATTTACTTTGGGCTAACGCTAACTTTAACCCGCGACTTCGTTATCATTATTTTGCTGCGATGATATTTTAAAACTGCGATGTCTCCTAAGATATTCATTGAAATCGAATGATGTAAAGAGCAATTTTGTTTTAAATTAAATACTTGTGATGAATAACGTATTTATTTGGATAAGGATTAATATCATGTTTATAAAAACACCTTCGCAAATAATGCATTATTTTAGAACAAATTTGGTTAGGAAAAAAAGGTTATAGTGAGCCAACCTTAAAAGATAGACATATGCCGTCACGGACTTTTTTTAGAACGTTTAAAGGGAAACAATTCTGTGATACATAATTTTTGCGAAACTTTAACTGTTTACGCAGCGCACGCAGCGGAAGCTCTCAAAAGGAAAAAAAAACCCTCCGATTTTGAAACATTCTTCCTTAATGCTCCGCTCCTATTGATCTTAGCGTGATGATATATAGCCTATAGCCTTTCTCGATAAATGGGCTATCTAACACTGAAATAATTTTTCAAATCGGTCCAGTAGTTCCAGAGATTAGCGCGTTCAAGCAAACAAACAAACAAACTCTTCAGGTTTATAATATTAGTATAGATGTTATCGCATAAGTGACGAGTTGTCTTGGTGATAATAAAGGTCTTTAAACCTATCTATTTTATACTGATTTTATAATAACTAGCGGTCGCCTAGTGGTCAAAATTCGACCAAAACTCCTAAGCTTGCTACTTTGTTTTCTGTTTTTCTTTATTACATATAAATAAGGTATAGATAACCAGGCCCTCTGCATTGCAGTCTGTTGGTCTCCCCACTGAGCTATCGCTACTTCTTTTGTTCTAAATTTTGTAATAAAGTGTCAAATAAACAACGCGATATTATCCGTATATAGCGCATTCGCGTAGACATAAGACAATATTTGTTTTATAATAATTAGTGATTAGTTAGCTTTTTTAAATTTAATTGTTTTAAAGTTAATTGTTTATATACCTCCGGTATAGTATAAGTACTAGCAGCAGTCATACGACAGCTTTACCTAAATATGCACCACAGCCATTACACAGCCACTACGACATTACTACAAAATGGTGGCTCTTATTGCAACTATGCACCGAGCTATGAAACGAAAATAGTACTGCGAAGAATTTTATAAGAATTTTGTGTAAAGTGCCTTTGGTCGAGCGATATGAGAACTGAAAAAAGTACAAATCGTTACCTCTAGAATTTATATGAACAGATTGCGCGAATATTACGTTCAGAATATTGCATCAAGCGAAGTCAGCTGTTGCTACTAGCCATCAAAAGAAACGCTTTAAAATTCTCAGATTATTTGAAGTTATATCTGTATCAGTGGCTCCGCTCGAAAACATTACTTTTCTTGGTGAAAGGCATCGTATGTCTGTCTCTGTCCCCCTGACAACGTGTGTGCGAAATTTCATGATGATCAGTCGAGTAGTTAAGAAGTGAAAACGTAACAAACAAACAAACATATTCGCATTTATAATATTAGTTAGGCAAAGGTCTCAGGTTAGATTCCCATTCTAGAAAATGTTGTGTTTTCCTGTTACGACATTTTTAATAACAGCACTTTGTGTAGTTCGCAACGACAATTATACACTTCCTCCCTCTTACTTCAGACCTATAGTCATATCTAAACAAAATGAGGTGCCATACACCTTTCACTACCTTTCGGAGATATACTACATAGTATCAATGAGTACCAGGCGATAAGAAAATAAAAGAGGTACATTTTCCATCGGTTGTTTCTTCATTAATGTTTAACAAGCTCTAAGATCTGCTAACTCCCTAGTGAGAGCTCAAACGTAGGATAACAATGCTCTCGATTCACCGATAATGGGTTCAGTTCCCAGGGGAGTGAGCAGACCGCTTAACGTTTAACATTTATCTTTTATTGACTATTAAAAAATATGCGAAATGTGACTATGGATACGCAAAAATATATGTGGTCTCTTCCCAGGAGGGTTAGACCGAATTTAAGACCTCTGCGTGGCAGTCCAATGGTCTGCCACTAGACCAGTATTGACATTAGTTAGCTCTCTCTCTTTCTTTAATTTAATAACATACACATAATATCATTCTTTCCAAAGAGAAATTTAAGAAAATTATGATTTATGCATTATCGCTACAGAAATACAAAAATTTCTTTCCCATTTTAAAATTCGTAGAAGTTTGTTTGAAAATGTCCAAAACAGTTGTAAAAGAAATATTTAATGAAAACTTTTTGTCGTACCAACACCGGGAGATAATTTCGTTTTGTTGTTTCGGGGCTGCGTTCAAAAGTTTTTGCGTTTTTGCTAACACTGAGATTTAGCAGAAGTTTTGGACGAGTCCTTTTGAAATGGTGACCGGGAGGGACTCTTGTGGGATGAAACAAGCATGAGGTTTAACTTATCTGTTAAGATTAAGGGTCAAATGAGGGTCTTCCAATGTTCTCAAAGATATATGAAGTCTGCCAACCCGCACAAGGTTAGCGTGGTGGATTATGGTCTAACCCTTCTCATATTAAGAAGACCGTTAGACTGCTACAGAGAGGTCTCGAGTTGGGTCCCAAGGCATCTCTGACTTTTCCAAGGTATGTGCGTATTAAATAGTTAATGATCACTCGCTTTAACGGTGAAGGAAACATCGCGAGGAAACCTGCATGTCTGACAGTTCTACGTAATGTTCTCGAGGATATGTGGAGTCTGTCAACACGCACTGGGACGGCGTGTTGGATAATGGGCTAACCGTTCTCATACTAAGAAGAGGCCCATGCCCAGCAGTGGGACAGGTTATATACAAGACTGATATAATTTTTCATTACATTAGCGTAGAGCAGAAGCGTCAATCTAAAAGTTGTCATAGTAAATTAACCCACAGCTCTATAGCGTAAAGCACATATTTGTGTTTAAAAAGAAAAGCGGTTGTCGCTCGTAGACGCGCGTAGACGCGCGTATTTCGCGCGTAGGTATAAACTAATACTAGATGTTCCCGCGATTTCACCTGCGTTTAACATTATTGCGCCGCCCTCGTGGGTCGTAGCGTGATGTTATATAGCCTATAGCCTTCCTCGATAAATAGGCTATCCAACACTAAAATAATTTTTCGATTCAAACTAGTAGTTCCTGAGATTAGCGCGTTCAACCAAACAAAAAAGAAAACTCTTCAGCTTTATAATCTATACTAATGTTATAAAGCAGAAGAGTTTGTTTGTTTGTTTGAACGCGACCAATAGGAGCGGAGCAACAATGAAAAATATTGTAAAAACGGGGCAAATTATCTTATGTGACGCAGACGAAGTTGCGCGGATATGCTAGTCTCCTTATAAAATGGCTTTAAGCTATAAAAACAAATTGACATGAATATAAAATGTTGGAACCTTAAGTAATAAACCTACATAGAACATTTCATTGCCATTTCACTTAATATTTTCATAGAAATAAAATAAATACTTTGGTTTTCCATAAACAGTTTCGGTGTGTTTTTCATACAAGCAATTTCATCATTATATTTGTGGAGGGACGTGGTGTGATGTCCCTCCAACACAAAGGGAATCCTCCGAGGAGGCTGGTGGTCGCGCCGGCGGGTGATGGCGGGAACTTGTATATACTCAGTCGCTGTGTCAATGTTACTTGTGTGATTCAGGTATGTATGACGTCATTTTAAGCGCTTATAGTATATAGCGCCATCTGTTGAAAGTAGACTGAACTTCTTCGTCTGTCGGGAGTCGCCACATATTTTTTCTGTAAATTTGATAATATTGTTCATGACGAATCCGGAAAGATACTAAATTACCTAACTCTTTACATAAATTATTTACTGTTGTAATTGAGTAGTTGTATCCCGCAGTGTCACCTACGTTTATGATTCTCTATGTATGTATGTATGTATGTATGCACAGAAGATTTATATATACATATAAAGATATAATATTAGTATAGATTAGTATAATAATAATAATAATAATAATAGTATTCTACCACATACACACAACACCATCTAGCCCAAACTAAGCAGAGCTTGTACTATGGGTACTAGACAATGGATAAACATACTTATATACTTTTTTTTTGTAAATACATACATATTATATATAGAAACACCCAGACCAAGACAAACATCCATGTTCATGCACACAAGTGTTAGTAATGTGTTAATAGTATAGATACAGATATTTTTAAAAATACCATTGCCACTTTAGTTTCATAAATAAATAAGAACTACACATAAACACGAGACAGATCAGTCTCACAAGCCCACACACACGAGCACTCATCACAAACACACGTACGACGCCATCTTCATCTGGTAATGTTTCACTAAATATTTAAGATCGCCAGTCGTCGCGGGAACACTCCAAATGTTCATTTTTATGACAAACTCGTGTGGCGTGTCTTACTGCCCTCATTTAGGGAATTATATTTATTATTTACTAGTTCCTCCCGACTCAGTCCCGCGGGATAACACGCGGGATACAAGACGTATGCTACGTAAACTAGGAGATGGTCTGTCTGTGCACAGAAATTACTTATTACTTTATATGGATTTTATTGCAGTTTTTGCAAAGTCGTATGCGCCGAATAGTCAAAATTTTACTACAATCTTTATTGAAAATTTGAAAACTATGTACCTATATGAATTTACATTTAAAGAAATAACAAGCTCAATTTTTTTTACTGATAACGCTAAAACTCATCAATAACTACAAAATAAAACAAAAAAACATTGGGGCAGTCTTTGGGGACTGCCAATAGAAGTGAAAACTTTAATCCTTGATCATAAACACTTCTTTATAAACATAAAAAAAGAAAAGAGAAAAAGGTACTGAACTGTTTTGTTTTTGCCTGTTTATGAATACATTATTTACTTTATTATATATAATTATTCTATACGTGTGTATGTCACGATACTCCATCTAAATGGCTGAGTTCATTTTGATGAATTTATGTGTGCGTGTGTGCGTTTGCTATTGACCACGGTAGTTGGTGTCGCGAGCGGGTTGCAAGTCAACGTTCGTTAGTCTTGTGTGCCATTCAAACCGGCTTAACTTTATTTTTATATTGAACTAGATGTTCCCGCGGTTTCATCCGCGTTTATGTGTATAAACATAGTCTTGGATACAGTTTTTTTTTATTATACTAAGGTGGCTAACAAGCTTACGGCCCACCTGATGGTAAGTGGTCACCGTAGCCTATGGACGCCTGCGACACCAGAGACATCACTTGCGCGTTGCCGACCCCATAGGAAAGGAGGAAGTAGGAAGGAGAAGGAGCTGGAAGGGGGAAAGAAGGTGATTGGGCCTCCGGCACTCTCACTCACCGAGCGAAACACGACAGTAGGAATACTGCTATTTCACGTCGATATTCTGTGAGAGCTGACATTCAAGCTGAAAGCAGCGAGGCTCTACTACTCTAATGTTCTGTTCATTACTTTTAATTATACATTGTGACTCTCTGCCCTCCCCCCCATGTCATCAGTAACTATGTCAAGTCTCAACTCGTGCATGATGTAAAAAGAGGTACAAAGTTTTCTCTTCAGATATGAAGCTATCTCTCTTAGCGTGATCCTTCTTCATTCAACGCTAACGAATCAGAGAGCAATGTGGAGGTACGTGGCCCGATGTCCCTCCAACACAAAGGGAATCCTCCGAGGAGGCTGGGTGATCGTGCCTGGCGGTTGATGGCTGGAACTTGTATATACAAGCTGTCCGGCAATTAATGGATAACCTTGAAATGTCTTATAGTAAAACTGAAGGCCGTTCAGAAAAAAATATGAAAAAGGACTCTATCCTAATTACTACATACCTGAAATATGTTTTTTTTTTAATTACCTCATTTTACTTTTTTGTACATTACGACCATAAATGAATGAACTCCATCGGTTTTTTGTTGTTTTATTATTAAACACTAATTATGCTAATAGATAGACAGTCAAAAGTATAACTAGAGCTATTGCACTTTTCAAATATATTTTGTTATTTTTTTCTGAGCGGCCATCAGTTCTACTGTAAGACATTTCAAGGTTATCCATTAATTACTGGACAACCTGTATAGTAACACGCTGTGTAAACTTTGCTTGGGTGATTCAAGAATATATGGCGAAGTGTTTAATTGTTTACAGCGCCATCTTTTGTCATGTGTCGTAATTTCTTTCACCTGTATAGACTTGCCATTATATGTAGTAGTAATAATATAATAATAATATCAGCCCTATATTAAACTTTCCCACTGCTGGGCACAAGCCTCTTTTAAGTGTGAGTAGGGTTAAGCCATAGTCCATCACGCTGATGCGGGTTGGCAGACTTCACATATCTTCGAGAACAATACGTAGAACTGTCAGACATGCAGGTTTCCTCACGACGTTTTCCTTCACCGTTAAAGCGAGCGATCATTAACTGTTTAATACGCACATCACTTCGAAAAGTCAGAGATGCGCCGCCTTGGGATCGAACTCGAAAACATGCATATTATAAATTATTTGAACTCCCTCATTTTCCTCATCACGTCTTGGCTTAGATCAGAGCTGTCCATGTTTCTAGTAAACTCTTCACCGAAGTTGAAGCCTTTAGATTGTCTACCATGCATCCGGTAGAATGCCTCCCAGAAAACCATCCTATCGTGGTAAGGCTGTTCTTGAATGGAAAAGTTTGAAGCGTAGCTTATGTTCATGTAATACGTCGAATCGTTGTCCACGCGTGGCCAAAGGTGAGGTATGTGAGTAGTAACTTCTGGAGTAGGATTCCTGAAAACAATGGTGTTGTTCAAATATCGTTGTTTTGAATTGTAAAAAGCGATACTGGGACGAGTGCAGGTCCTTGAGGGACACCAATATTATGTAAAGAACATTGCCGTAATATATATGTTTGTTAACGGCTGCCTCGATGGCGCAGCGTAAGAGAATGTGACTGTGTTTGTGTGTGTGCATGAGGTTTTGGTTCTATTTCCCATGATGAGCAAAGTTTTATTGGGTTTTACGTTAAGAAACTCTCAGTAGTATAATGAAACTCAAACGTCTAAAATATTATGTGACTATATTACCAAACTTACAGCAATTACACGGACTATTGAGAACGTCTTACTCAGTTGAATGCTAGTTCCTTACTGCTGAGCGAGCTTTCGCCGAGAGAACGAGTTATTTTCCCCTCCACAATAACCCCACTATTTTAAAATGACGGTTGGCTGTGTTGCCATTTGAATAAATAAAAACTCCCGAACAGAATTATTAACAAAAATAAGAAATCATGACATTCGGCCATCCAATACCATGCTACTCCTGGAGCACAACCTCAACTAAAATCACTCAGTTTTCATTATCACACGATCAAGATATGGTGCTAGCAAGAATGAAAAGTATATATCCACTTCCCTATGCATAACCGAGAAACATCCCGTTCATCGAAATTTAAACAAAATTAAAAAATGACTATTGGAGAATTGCTTTTATACATTAAATGAATATTGTAATTTCTCACATACTTTAAAACGAAATGTCTATTAGCAATATAATAATAAGTACTGTATATTATAATTATACAATGTATTTATATTTAATTTATCTTGACTTATGTAATTATTAAACTGGTTAAGATATTATTTATTTCCTTCGCATATTTATAACTAGCTGGTGCCCGCGACTTCGTTCGCGTGGACTTCATGAAACAGATCATAGGATATCTTTATACACAACATTGGTTGTTTTTCCTTCAGGAGCCAATACAAACAAACCCGCAGCGCTACTGACCCGCGAAAACGCTACGTACAGTTGTCCGTGGGAAAAACAACCAGACCTCAAGTCCACACCAATGGCTTTGAACGTCTGTCCCTGTGAGTTATCTATCGTCATGGCGAAGCAAGTAGTCACAGGGAACTGTGTGCGTTGCAATTGAAACGGGAAATTGTTTGGAATAAGTGGTATACGCGGTTTTAATACAATTTCACCCATAGCACAGCCAGTCAGAATCTCTGCTTCGATGATATTGCTCTGTAAATAATAATAATAATAATAAATAATAATAATAATAATTTATTTCGGATAAAATAATCTCCATATATTGTTAGTACAAAGTTCTTAACCTAATGTTAGTAATCTTATAATATAGTAACAAACAATGCACTGAAAAACAACCACACCACTAGGTATCACAATACCTTGGTATGTAGCTGAATCCAGTGCTTTAACATTGGGAAATCCCACCTATCACATAATACGCTCAGGATGCTGTGGGAGCTGACACGCATTCTGTGCAATATTGAAGCGCTAGGTACGCTTGCGGATGATGGCAGGACAACCATCAACCGACGCCTCCGCAAACATCGCCGAAGCAGTAACCTTAAGCCTGTTGCATAACTTCGGTGGAGAAAGGTTTCTTATTAGCATTATGGGTACACCGACTTTAAGGCTGATTCTGTGAGCGACCACTTGCCGTAAGAGAGTAAAAACTCTATAGGGTAATTGGTGGCATCGTCTTGTTCAATTACGTTATTAAAAGAATTGTATACCACTTCATCCCCAACAATTCCCGCTAGAATTTTTTGATTAATTGCACCTGCTTGGTCATTGCGAGGCGTTAGTATCGCGCGCTCACATAACCAAACATTATATTGGCTCGGTATGGAATTGAGGTGTCCGAATACTGACTGTATCAGTTCTGCCTATGAAGCCACAACTTTACCCAGCACACCAGGAATCGCCACCCGACCATGATTTTCAGGGAGAGATCCTTCTCCAATTTGTACCAACATGCTGGAGAATTCTTGGGCATGTGAATCATGGCCAAGATGAACTCTCATATTTATATAGTCTCAGTTGTTGTACTTGTGGCCAGAGGTATGACTTTTTTATTGAGGCAATGATTTCGTCTGCCCTTGTCCCTTTATTTATCACGGGAAGAGTTTGCCGAAAGTCTCCGGAGAAAACACAGGTGACGTGGCCCATTGGTCGATCATCCCGGCGAATATCTCGCAACGTTCTGTCCACGGCTTCGAAGGCTTTTTTGTTGGCCATGGTACATTTATCCCAAACGATGAGACAGCAATCCTGTAACACTTTCGCTTTATCGCAATTTCGCGTTATAGAACATGTGGGTATTTCGGTTCTGTCTAAATCGATTGTGATTTTGAACATGGTGTGAGCCGTTTTACCATCAGGAAGTAACGTTGCAGCAATTCCTGAAGATGCTCTGGACAACTTTTGATAAGATGTCACTCCTGTATATGTTATAGTGTAACTGGGCCCTTAAAGCTCGACATTAGATTTTCCAGAACTTCGATTTTTTTACATCAATAGAAAATGCTCACTAGAGAGAACAACTTTTGTTAAGACGTCACTCCTGTATATGTTATAGTGTAACTGGGCCATATAGCTCCACATCAGATGTTCCAGAACTTCGATTTTTTTACGACAATAGATAATACTCATCAGACAGAACAGCTTTTGCTATGACGTCATTTATGTATATGTTATTGTTAGGCTGGTCTGTTGCGTTTCTGCATCAGCTGTTCCAGTTTCCAAGATCAATTATAGCCCTGATGTTGCTCAGACATCATAGCTACATAACAAAAAAGTTTCATTCAAATCCATCCAGTAGTTCCGGAGATTAGCGTGTACAAACTGACAGACAGACAAACAGACAAACATTTTTTTTCAGATTCTTGCTCTATTACGTTTTCTAAATTATTTTTTTTGTTAATATCTTCAGTGTACAGTTACACTTTTTTTACTCTTTTATTATATGTATTGATGATGATGATTATTGTTTCTATTGATAATGAATATTATGTTTATTAATTATTGTTATTTTTTTGTTTTTGTACTATCTAATAACATTCGTAAATGAAATCAAAAATAAATTTATTCACGTTCAGGGCAATACTTATGAATGTCAAAGTGACACAATTTTTTTTTTGTGAATTTACATTTACTGCCACGTTCAGCAAGGCAAGGGTGTAGGGCTCATGAGAAGAACGGGCAAGAAACTCATGGCCACTCTTTTCAATCGTCAAGTTTACAATAAAATTTTGTTTACAAATCATGACTGTACGCCTACTATCTTATCTTATGTGGGGGCCAGTCAGTGCAGACCGGCGACACTTCGACCCAGTGTGATCGTTTGTGTCGACACTCTCCCAATAACGACTGCCATAGATGTTCATGGCAGCCGGGACCGACGGCTTAACGTGCTCTCCGAGGCACGGAGCAGCCGATAATTGTCAATCAATACGCACGCAATTTCGAAAAGTAATATAACTTCCGAAAGTCAGAGGTGCGCGACGTGGGTTCGAGCCCGAGACCCTCTGCACTGCAGTCTGTCGGTCTCCCCACTGAGCTATCGCTGCGTACGCCTACTAAAGGCGAGGTATGATGTACCTTAACCTTTGTAACACCCTCTGTAATTATGTCTCATGTGCATACGAATAAACTTCTACTTCAATGTCATCACATCACTTCAATCAAATCATTTCAATGTCATCAAACCATCTCAATGTCATCTAACCATCTCAATGTCATCTAACCACCTCAATGTCATCTAACCATCTCAATGTCATCTAACCACCTCAATGTCATCTAACCATCTCAATGTCATCTAACCACCTCAATGTCATCTAACCATCTCAATGTCATCAAACCATCTCAATGTCATCTAACCACCTCAATGTCATCTAACCACCTCAATGTCATCTAACCACCTCAATGTCATCTAACCATCTCAATGTCATCTAACCACCTCAATGTCATCTAACCACCTCAATGTCATCTAACCACCTCAATGTCATCAAACCATCTCAATGTCATCTAACCACCTCAATGTCATCTAACCATCTCAATGTCATCAAACCATCTCAATGTCATCTAACCACCTCAATGTCATCTAACCATCTCAATGTCATCAAACCATCTCAATGTCATCTAACCACCTCAATGTCATCTAACCATCTCAATGTCATCTAACCACCTCAATGTCATCTAACCACCTCAATGTCATCTAACCACCTCAATGTCATCAAACCATCTCAATGTCATCTAACCACCTCAATGTCATCTAACCATCTCAATGTCATCTAACCATCTCAATGTCATCAAACCATCTCAATGTCATCAAACCATCTCAATGTCATCTAACCATCTCAATGTCATCAAACCATCTCAATGTCATCTAACCATCTCAATGTCATCAAACCATCTCAATGTCATCTAACCACCTCAATGTCATCTAACCATCTCAATGTCATCAAACCATCTCAATGTCATCTAACCACCTCAATGTCATCAAACCATCTCAATGTCATCTAACCACCTCAATGTCATCAAACCATCTCAATGTCATCAAACCATCTCAATGTCATCTAACCACCTCAATGTCATCTAACCACCTCAATGTCATCTAACCATCTCAATGTCATCAAACCACCTCAATGTCATCTAACCATCTCAATGTCATCAAACCATCTCAATGTCATCTAACCACCTCAATGTCATCTAACCATCTCAATGTCATCAAACCATCTCAATGTCATCTAACCACCTCAATGTCATCTAACCACCTCAATGTCATCTAACCATCTCAATGTCATCAAACCATCTCAATGTCATCTAACCACCTCAATGTCATCTAACCACCTCAATGTCATCTAACCACCTCAATGTCATCTAACCACCTCAATGTCATCTAACCATCTCAATGTCATCTAACCACCTCAATGTCATCAAACCACCTCAATGTCATCAAACCATCTCAATGTCATCAAACCATCTCAATGTCATCTAACCACCTCAATGTCATCTAACCATCTCAATGTCATCAAACCATCTCAATGTCATCTAACCACCTCAATGTCATCTAACCATCTCAATGTCATCAAACCATCTCAATGTCATCTAACCACCTCAATGTCATCTAACCATCTCAATGTCATCAAACCATCTCAATGTCATCTAACCATCTCAATGTCATCAAACCATCTCAATGTCATCTAACCACCTCAATGTCATCTAACCATCTCAATGTCATCAAACCATCTCAATGTCATCTAACCACCTCAATGTCATCTAACCACCTCAATGTCATCTAACCATCTCAATGTCATCAAACCATCTCAATGTCATCTAACCACCTCAATGTCATCTAACCATCTCAATGTCATCAAACCATCTCAATGTCATCTAACCACCTCAATGTCATCTAACCATCTCAATGTCATCAAACCATCTCAATGTCATCTAACCACCTCAATGTCATCTAACCATCTCAATGTCATCAAACTATTCAAATCATTTCACCAAATTTATTTCATCAAATCATTTCATCAAACCATTCCACCAAATCATTCCATCACCAAACCATTTCATCAAACCTTTTCATCAAACCTTTTCATCAAACCATTTCATCAAACCATTTCATCAAAGCATTTCATCAAACCATTTCATCAAACCATTTCAGCAGCCCATTTCATCAAACCATTCCATCAAATTATTTCAAAAAATCATTTCAACAAATCATTTGATCAAATCATTTCATCAAACCGTTTCATCAAACTGTTTCACCAAACTGCCTCACCAAACCGTTTCATCAAACCGTTCCATCAAATTGCTCCATCAAACCGTTCCATCAAACCACTTCATCAAACCTCTTCATCAAACCATTCCATCAAACTTTTCCATCAAACCGTTCCATCAAACCGTTCCACCAAACCGTTCCATCAAACCGTTCCATCAAACCGTTCCATGAAACCGTTCCATCAAACCGTTCCCTCAAATCGTTCCATCAAACCGTTCCACCAAACCGTTCCATCAAACCGTTCCACCAAACCGTTCCATCAAACCGTTCCATCAAACCGTTCCACCAAACCGTTCCATCAAACCGTTCCATCAAACCGTTCCATCAACCCGTTCCATCAAACCGTTCCACCAAACCGTTCCATCAAACCGTTCCATCAAACCGTTCCACCAAACCGTTCCATCAAACCGTTCCACCAAACCGTTCCATCAAACCATTCCATCAAACCATTTCATCAAGCCATCATAAAATCATTTCACCAAATAATGGGTCTTTATTTAAGGCTACTTTGACCTCTAACAATTTTTACAGAAATTTCGTTTGCACATCCCTATATCTGTCCTATATCATCCATCTTATTTTATGAACGATACCTAAATGCATTCAAAAGATAACAAAAAGATTTTTAATATCGTTCGAAAACCTATACCAAAACCAAACCAATATACAATCTTATTTTAAATCATTGACTATTAATATCATTCAAAAATTATGTCAAAATTCTAAGAACTCCTTCAAACAAATTCAATCACATGATTTAGTGTAAAATTTCATTACCTCTATTGTTTACATAAGTTACCGATGTCATGCCTGATGCCTCCCTCCGATAGCATTACGTTCTCATGCATTCCTTTCTAATAACGGTGTCAAATTTTTAAAACGATACCTTTGTATGAAAAGTGAACTTGATTATGCAGCTGTAGTTAATAAATGCTCTTATACAAAATAAAATAGCTTTAGTTATAATGATTAGCAAATTATAATAGAATTATTAAATTTATAATCCAAATAACAATGAACATAAATAATATTAGTAAAACGTATAGGCTGCAACGCAGGAACTACTACAAAAGTCAGAATAATTGCCAAATATTTGTCTCTTTGACCATACTATAATTTAGGGAGATATTTCATTGGAAAGATTACAATTTGAATCTACTATTAACCATATAATAATTATAATGTGTACTATAAAATTAAGAGTGAAACCGCGCGCATCTATAGTATGCGTAACGGGTCAGATAACATGACTGTACATCGGACACCTATTGCGACACAATAATGGAATGCACAGTTATAAAAACTATCAGAAATATAACTCAAAATTATATTGGTTTATGTTTTAATTAAGTTAATTAATATGCCTTTAAAATTATTATGATATATGCCAAATTAGAAAAACAAACCGAATTTGTATATATTTCCATGCTATCTTAGAACACAAACATGTTCAAAGACAAACAACATACCTATATGCATCTAAAAACGTATAATGGAATTCAAACGTGGTCTTTAAGAATCGGCAAATTATTATAATAATATATCCCATTGTAATATAATTTCTTTAAATCGTATTTGTTAATTGTCAACAGGCATATTTGTCCAAAATCTTTTCTATGATAGTTATATTATAATATCATTTTCTAGTATTATGTCTCAGTTAAAATTAAAAACTTTAAAGTAGGTATATCTAATGTGCACAAAAATAATAATAATTGTCCGCGACAATATTTATAAAAAATGTCACCATCAGGACCTGGAGTCATCGCGTCGTCCGATTTCATGGTCTAAAAATATAATATCATTAGGACTGAATCGATTTTATCATGCTTAGACTAAACATTGTAAAAGTCAGTAATAGACCATAGTAGCACGGCCTATTACATAAAGTAAGGTTATCCTCTAATATTTCAACTTCAAAAAATTACCTATGCTACGCACATATGACACTGATCATTTCAATAATGTACACTATGTAACTTGAATGTACTTGGCTCACTAACGAGACAACTAATCTCTGCTAGTCGACACACATACATGACATATGTATGAGGCGAACCTAACCTCATTTTAATTTAAGCACATTTAGCTAAATCATGAGGCACACATAACCTCTGCTAAAAAGCAAAAGGCACACAAATAACAAGGCGTATTAATCAAAGCATACTTGGCTAAAGCATGAGGCACACAACCTCTCCTATTAGCACATAGATACATAGATTCACGCCTGTTTCCTAGAGGGGTAGGCAGAGACTACGGATTTCCATTTGCTACGATCCTGACACACTCCTCTGGCTTCATTCACTTTCATCACATTCCTCATACACGCCCGTCGGTTCAAGGAGCTCTTAACCTGGCCTTTGTCCAGAACGCCTCCGATCTGATCGAGAAACATTCACCTAGGTTTTCCTCTTGCGACTATTCACACTAGCCTTAAACTTTTTTAATCCTTCCTCGTCCATTCTTTCTACATGTCCAAACCAGCTTAACATACCATTTTCTATTCTCGTCACTATATCCACTTTCATGCCTATTAGCACGAGGCCCACATAACCTCTTAGTAGCACGAGGCACACATAACCTCTTAGTAGCACGAGGCACACATAACCTCTTAGTAGCACGAGGCACACATAACCTCTTAGTAGCACGAGGCACACATAACCTCTTAGTAGCAAACGAGGCACACATAACCTCTTAGTAACAAACGAGGCACACATAACCTCTTAGTAGCAAATGAGGCACACATAACCTCTCTCTTAGTAGCAAACGAGGCACACATAACCTCTTAGTAGCAAAAGAGGCACACATAACCTCTTAGTAGCAAACGAGGCACACATAACCTCTTAGTAGCAAACGAGGCACACATAACCTCTTAGTAGCAAACGAGGCACACATAACCTCTTAGCAGCACACGAGGCACACATAACCTCTTAGTAGCACGAAGCGCACATAGCCTCCAAGTCAAGTGGCAACAGCCTGCAAGTCAAGTGGCAACAGCCTTCA
This sequence comes from Catocala sponsa, assembly GCA_963564715.1. NCBI lineage: Eukaryota > Metazoa > Arthropoda > Insecta > Lepidoptera > Erebidae > Catocala > Catocala sponsa. Next base: position 218,479 of record OY751356.1, on the reverse strand, counting down.
AGTCAAGTAGCTTTATAAACCAGCAGCGCTTGTTTAACAAAGAAATTACCTCAATACTACAAAAGCTATTGCAAGTATTTTACTCGTCAATCTACGTAATAACACTGCATCCCAGCCAAAGACTGCTGAAGAGTATATCACTGTATAATCACTCAGACTAGGTAAGCGTAAGCGTTATACCTAAGCAAACAACGGCACTATGCTCCAGCAAAAATACTGACGAAGAGTAGCCTCGTCCAAGTATTTCACGCAAGAGCACAATGCACTCTCAGAACTAAAAAAAAAACTATCAGGGACTACCCTGACCAAGTATTCTACTGATACAATGTAAATGCTAATGTTTAAAAAAAAAAATCATAGGTTATATCATTTTATCATCTAAGCGCTGCTAATTTACAATGCATATTTCAATTATTTACTAAAGAATTATAATGTAGGTACATAATAATATGCAATGAAATAAATTATTTTCACTCGTGCGTGTAGAGTTTTCAACCAATAGGCAGGCGGACCTCTGGTTTGTCGGCATGGTTGCCTCCAGAAAGTAAACCTTACTCATTAGCTGAATATGTAGGATACACTGAGGGTATTCCCCAACAGCACTCCAGTTAAAGAGTTACTAAGTGTATTTCAAGGTAACCGTTCAGTTTTAACACTCGAAAATACACCAAGTTGTGATGATTCCTATGGGAATCGCGTATAATGTCATTGTATAATGAAACTCAATCGTTTAAAATATTATGTGACTATATTACGAAACTCACAGCAATTACACGGACTATTGAGAACGTCTTACTCAGTTGAATGCTAGTTCCTTATTTCTGAGCTATCTTTCGCTGAGAGAACGAGTTATTTTTTCCCTCTACAATAACCCCACTATTTAAAAATTATAGTTGGCTGTGTTGCCAATTGATTAAATAAAAACTCCCGAACAGAATTATTAACAAAAATAAGAAATCATGACATTCGGCCATCCGATACCATGCTACTCCTGGAGCACAACCTCAACTAAAATCACTCAGTTTTCATTATCACACGATCAAGATATGGTGTTAGCAAGAATGAAAAGTATATATCCATTTCCCTATGCATAACAGAGAAACATCACGATCATCGAATTTTAAACAAAATTAAAAAAAATTACTATTTAAGAATTGCTTTTATACATTAAATGAATATTGTTATTTCACACATACTTTAAAACGAAATGTCTATTAGCAATATAATATTAAGTACTGTATAAAATTATACGATGTATTTATTTTTAATTTATCTTGACTTATGTAATTATTAAATGGAAATTGACATTGTTTATACAATTTTTTTTTTTGTTAATTTACATTTACTGCCACGTTCAGCAAGGCAAGGGTGTAGGGCTCATGAGAAGAACGGGCAAGAAACTCATGGCCACTCTTTTGTTCAAATCATGACTGTACGCCTACTATCTTATCCTATCTTATGTGGGGGCCAGTCAGTGCAGACCGGCGACACTTCGACCCAGTGTGATCGTTTGTGTCGACACTCTCCCAATAACGACTGCCATAGATGTTCATGGCAGCCGGGACCGATGGCTTAACGTGCTCTCCGAGGCACGGAGCAGGCGATAATTGTCAATCAATACGCACATAACTTCGAAAAGTCATATAAATTCCGAAAGTCAGAGGTGCGCGACATGGGTTCGATCCCGAGACCCTCTGCATTGCAGTCTGTCGGTCTCCCCACTGAGCTATCGCTGCGTACGCCTACTAAAGGCGAGGTATGATGTACCTTAACCTTTGTAACATCCTCTGTAATTATGTCTCATGTGCATACGAATAAACTTATACTTCAATGTCATCACATCACTTCAATCAAATCACTTCAACGTCATCAAACCATCTCAATGTCATCAAACCATCTCAATGTCATCAAACCATCTCAATGTCATCTAACCATCTCAATGTCATCAAACCATCTCAATGTCATCAAACCATCTCAATGTCATCAAACCATCTCAATGTCATCAAACCATCTCAATGTCATCAAACCATCTCAATGTCATCAAACCATCTCAATGTCATCAAACCATCTCAATGTCATCAAACCATCTCAATGTCATCAAACCATCTCAATGTCATCAAACCATCTCAATGTCATCAAACCATCTCAATGTCATCAAACCATCTCAATGTCATCAAACCATCTCAATGTCATCAAACCATCTCAATGTCATCAAACCATCTCAATGTCATCAAACCATCTCAATGTCATCAAACCATCTCAATGTCATCAAACCATCTCAATGTCATCAAACCATCTCAATGTCATCAAACCATCTCAATGTCATCAAACCATCTCAATGTCATCAAACCATTTCAACGTCATCAAACCATCTCAATGTCATCAAACCATCTCAATATCATCAAACCATCCCAATGTCATCTAACCATTCCATCAAATTATTTCAACAAATCATTTCAACAAATCATTTCAATAAATCATTTCATCAAATCATTTCATTAAATCATTTCATCAAACCATTGCAGCAGACCATTTCAGCAGACCATTTCATCAAACCATTTCATCAAACCACTTCCTCAAACCACTCCATCAAACCATTCCATTGTTCCATCAAACCGTTCCATCAAACCGTTCCATCAAACCGTTCCACCAAACCGTTCCATCAAACCGTTCCATCAAACCGTTCCATCAAACCGTTCCATCAAACCGTTCCATCAAACCGTTCCATCAAACCGTTCCATCAAACCGTTTCATCAAACCGTTCCATTCAACCATTCCATCAAACCATTTCATCAAGCCATCATAAAATCATTTCACCAAATCATTTCACCAAATCATGGGTCTTTATTTAGGGCTACTTTGACCTCTAACAATTTTCACAGAAATTTCGTTTGCACCATGATCAAATTGAAGGAACAGAATTCTTTTATCACTTGTGTGTACCTACATAAATTCACTTCTAACCTCACAATGAAACCTCATACATAATAATCAAAACATACATTAACATTATTTAAACAAATCCAAATACCAATATGGTCTTTACGAGTCCAACATCGTCATTGGGTCAAATGGCTGTCAAAAACATATCAACCAAATATTTCTATCTGTATTTCACATTTCCTAACATTCATATCAATCATAATAAAATACTCATACCCATACCTCACTCTTAGTATCACATCTCTATATCTGTCCTATATCATTCATCTTATTTTATGAACGATACCTAAATGCATTCAAAAGATAACAAAAAGATTTTTAATATCGTTCGAAAACCTATACCAAAACCAAACCAATATACAATCTTATTTTAAATCATTGACTATTAATATCATTAAAAAAATTATGTCAAAATTCTGAGAACTCCTTCAAACAAATTCAATCACATGATTTAGTGTAAAATTTCATTACCTCTATTGTTTACATAAGTTACCGATGTCATGCCTGATGCCGCCCTCCGATAGCATTACGTTTTCATGCATTTATTCTAATAACGGTGTCAAATTTTTAAACGATACCTTTGTAAGAAAAGTGGACTTGATTATGCAGCTATAGTCAATAAATGCTCTTATTCAAAATAAAATGGCTTCATAATGCTTAGCAAATTATAATAGAATTATTAAATTTATAATCCAAATAACAATGAACATGTCTCTTTGATCATACTATAATTTAGGGACATATTTCATTGGAAAGATTACAATTTTAATCTACTGTTAACCGAATAATTATAATGTGTACTATAAAATTAAGAGTGAAACCGCGCACATCTATAGTATGCGTAACGGGTCAGATAACATGACTGCACGTCGGACACCTATTGCGACACAATAATGGAATGCACAGTTATAAAAACTATCAGAAATATAACTCAAAATGATAATGGTTTATGTTTTAATTAAGTTAATTAATATGCCTTTAAAATTATTATGATATATGCCAAATTAGAAAAGCAAACCGAATTTGTATATATTTCCATGCTATCTTAGAACATAAACATGTTCAAAGACAAACAACATACCTATATGCATCTAAAAACGTATAATCTTTAAGAATCGGCAAATTATTATATATCCCATTGTAATATAATTTCTTTAAATCGTATTTGTTTATTGTCAACAGGCATAATTGTCCAAAATCTTTTCTATGATAGTTATATTATATAATTATCATTATATAGTATTATGTTTCAGTTAAAATAAAATAAAAACTAAAGTAGGTATATCTAATGTGCACAAAATAATAGTAATTGTCCGCGACAATATTTATAGACAAATGTCACCATCAGGACCTGGAGTCATCGCGTCGTCCGATTTAATGGTCTCAAAAAAAAATATAATATAATTAGGACTGAATCGATATTTTCATGCCTAGAAGATTAAACATTGTAAAAGTCAGTAATGGACCATAGTAGCACGGCCTATTACATAAAGTATGGTTATCCTCTAATATTTCAACTTCAAAAAATTACCTATGCTACGCACATATGACACTGATCATTTCAATAATGTACACTATGTAACTTGAATGTACTTGGCTCACTAACGAGACAACTAATCTCTGCTAGTCGACACACATACATGACATATGTATGAGGCGAACCTAACCTCATTTTAATTTAAGCACATTTAGCTAAATCATGAGGCACACATAACCTCTGCTAAAAAGCAAAAGGCACACAAATAACAAGGCGTATTAATCAAAGCATACTTGGCTAAAGCATGAGGCACACATAACCTCTCCTATTAGCACATAGATACATAGATTCACGCCTGTTTTCCTAGAGGGGTAGGTAGAGACTACGGATTTCCATTTGCTACGATCCTGTCAAACTTCTCTGGCTTCATTCACTTTCATCACATTCCTCATACACGCCCGTCGGTTCAAGGAGCTCTTAACCTGGCCTTTGTCCAGAACGCCTCCGATCTGATCGAGAAACATTCACCTAGGTTTTCCTCTTGCGACTATTCACACTAGCCTTAAACTTTTTTAATCCTTCCTCGTCCATTCTTTCTACATGTCCAAACCAGCTTAACATACCATTTTCTATTCTCGTCACTATATCCACTTTCATGCCTATTAGCACGAGGCCCACATAACCTCTTAGTAGCACGAGGCACACATAACCTCTTAGTAGCACGAGGCACACATAACCTCTTAGTAGCACGAGGCACACATAACCTCTTAGTAGCACGAGGCACACATAACCTCTTAGTAGCAAACGAGGCACACATAACCTCTTAGTAACAAACGAGGCACACATAACCTCTTAGTAGCAAATGAGGCACACATAACCTCTCTCTTAGTAGCAAACGAGGCACACATAACCTCTTAGTAGCAAACGAGGCACACATAACCTCTTAGTAGCAAACGAGGCACACATAACCTCTTAGCAGCACACGAGGCACACATAACCTCTTAGTAGCAAACGAGGCACACATAACCTCTTAGCAGCACACGAGGCACACATAACCTCTTAGTAGCACGAAGCGCACATAGCCTCCAAGTCAAGTGGCAACAGCCTGCAAGTCAAGTGGCAACAGCCTTCAAGTCAAGTAGCTTTATAAACCAGCAGCGCTTGTTTAACAAAGAAATTACCTCAATACTACAAAAGCTATTGCAAGTATTTTACTCGTCAATCTACGTAATAACACTGCATCCCAGCCAAAGACTGCTGAAGAGTATATCACTGTATAATCACTCAGACTAGGTAAGCGTAAGCGTTATACCTAAGCAAACAACGGCACTATGCTCCAGCAAAAATACTGACGAAGAGTAGCCTCGTCCAAGTATTTCACGCAAGAGCACAATGCACTCTCAGAACTAAAAAAAAAACTATCAGGGACTACCCTGACCAAGTATTCTACTGATACAATGTAAATGCTAATGTTTAAAAAAAAAAATCATAGGTTATATCATTTTATCATCTAAGCGCTGCTAATTTACAATGCATATTTCAATTATTTACTAAAGAATTATAATGTAGGTACATAATAATATGCAATGAAATAAATTATTTTCACTCGTGCGTGTAGAGTCTTCAACCAATAGGCAGGCGGACCTCTGGTTTGTCGGCATGGTTGCCTCCAGAAAGTAAACCTTACTCATTAGCTGAATATGTAGGATACACTGAGGGTATTCCCCAACAGCACTCCAGTTAAAGAGTTACTAAGTGTATTTCAAGGTAACCGTTCAGTTTTAACACTCGAAAATACACCAAGTTGTGATGATTCCTATGGGAATCGCGTATAATGTCATTGTGTGTAATTATGTGGGTAGTTTATTACATTTGTGTAATGTATTGTAAAGTGTACTGTAAAAGGCGACACATTATGATGGCAAATGACAATAGGTTATACTAAAGTATAATTATACTTATCAGTTTGTTCACAGTTAAACAATCGAAATAAGTATCTACTAATTAAACTTAACTTAACTAATTAAACTTTTAAAAACAAGAAAGAAATAACGCCAACACAAAAAGATAATTATCGAAAATGTTTGCGTGTACTTACTCAACCCACTTCTGAAATATAATGAAACTCAATCGTCTAAAATATTATGTGACTATATTACCAAACTCACAGCAATTACACGGACTATTGAGAACGTCTTACTCAGTTGAATGCTAGTCCCTTACTGCTGAGCGATCTTTCGCCGAGAGAACGAATTATTTTTCCCCTCCACAATAACCCCACTATTTTAAAATGACGGTTGGCTGTGTTGCCATTTGAATAAATAAAAACTCCCGAACAGAATTATTAACAAAAATAAGAAATCATGACAGTAGCAAAACCGACTTTGGAATTGTTTCCAGTAGAGGGCATTATCACTCTATACTCGTTTTATGCGAACCCTTACACAGCTGATAAAACGTGGGACTAGTGCAGTCCTACCTACTTCAACGACTATATATCAATATGAGACAATATATATACAAAAACATTTAGATTAACACACAATATACTTTAGCTCACTCCAATACATTGAAATTAAACTACTATATACGGATTCTATCGCGTTGTTTATTTGAAACTTTATTACAAAATTTTGGAAACTGTTACACTACTATTAGTCTCCCCGTGACCATGGCTGCTGAAAAGCAACCGAAATGTCGGGGAAAGTGTAAACATAAATATAAATAGTATAGTAATAGTATAAAATTAAATAGTTTTAATAGTTTCAATAATTTAATTAGCTTAAAAATTAGTAAAGTTTAATAGTAATAGTAGTGTAACAGTTTCTAAATTATGTAATAAAGTATCAAATAAACAACGCGACATTGCATACATTGCATACATTCCGTAATAAGTTTAAGATGTTTTTAATAAACAAACAAAAATCATTGTAATAATAATTTTACATACCTTTATAACAGCTAAGAACATCAATATGACGTATATATTATATAATAATAATTGTGTAATGCATACTTTGTTAATTTGCGCGTACGCACTTACGCAGCGGCAATGTTTTTTACGCATCCAGCTCCAGCTCTGTGAGACGCTTTTTTTGACATTCATGACAGACGTAACAACTACACTCAACTATAAGTGGCGTTCGGAAACACAATCTGTAAGACAATGTTCCTTTGCTTTTTCTTTTTTTTTCTGTTTTGTGTTTTGTTGTGTAATTTTCACATGCAGTGTTTTGTAGTATATCATATGGTTATATTACACTAATTTTTTATAGACTACTATATATACATGTATATATTTATATACACTTTTATGTATGAATAAATATAGTATAAATAAATATATTGTTTAAGTTTATATTTATTATTTTTATCTCATGTTTTATATGTTTTACTTTTTTATGCATTGATCTATATTAATAAATTATTGTTAGTAGGCCTGCGAGAATACCAGCGTTGCAGTCTATACTGCAACAATAGCTGACGCAGTTGCCTAATTTGATCTCCATGTACCGTTTTCTGCTTAATTGTATTATCTAATATTGTTTTTAAAATTATGTATATATGGAGATGCAAATAAAACATTTTTCTTTCTTTTCTTTCTTCTTTCTTTCTATAAAATTCGTATATAGTAGTTTAATTTCAATGAATAACATTCGCGTAAACAGAAGACAATATTAAGTCACTCCAATATCTTACGATCCTTAAATATATACCTAAATGCTATACCCTATAATAATAAATCAGTCCTGTTTATAAGCAGTCTCACTGCTGGCTACGGGCCTCTTCTCAGTCTGAGAAGAGTCAGCTCATAGTCCACCACGCTTGCCCACTGCGGATTGGCAGACTTCACATATCTTCGAGAACATTATGTAGAACCCTTAGACATACAGAATCCCTCATGATGCTTTCCTGCACCGTTAAAGCGAGCAATAATTAACTATTAAAATAAATAGAATCCTTACCCATATTTAGCAAAATTCGTCCACATTTCAGTCATAACCGTTGACACTACACCATCTATGTGATTAAACGGTGCTGTATCGATGTTCCCACGAAACAGGTACCCCAACTCATCACCATGTGCCGCGCCTGCTGCTTTGATGTTATCTCTCAACTTCATAAAATTGTGACCACCATCATGGGACAAAACATAGCGATATACGGTAGCATTACTTGCTGAATAAAACCTCACAGCTCTTTCTGCTGGATAAGTGAAGACGTAATCAGTTCCAAAATCAACAGCATTTTCTTTAATATCATTATTTAAATAAAAGTTCTTTACTGTATCAATATCTTCTTCTGATAAGTCAAGAAATCCTTTGTTTAAATCCTCTTTGAATTTACTTAAGTAGTTTGCGTCATCGCCCTTGTAGAAATATAGCATTTCTTCAGAGGTTGTTCCTACTATTATGCTTTTATCTTTCACATTGACTTGTTTAAGAGTTCTTGTTATAAGTATATCGTCAATACACGGTCTGAATTCATAAGTTTTACTGCCATTTATTACCAAATCTGTGTTTATTTCCGAGAGTTTTTTGATAGTATCTTCTATTTTTAGATCTTTGTTAATGCTAAGTCTTTCAGCGATTGTAGCTACGAAAGCTTCATTAGCTGCTCCTGTCGCCATGTACGGTGAAGCAATATGAGCACTTTGTAATATAACTTTATTAAATACATTATCGTCATTGTACAGTAGTACAAATTCTGCTGTAGCAGAGCCAGAACTGTGTCCAAATAGAAGTATGTTTTCTTCGTCTCCTCCAAAACTGTTTATATGACCTTTTATCCATTTGAGAGCTAATACAATGTCTTTTAAGCCTTGATTGCTGTATCCTAGTTGTGGTAAGCAGAGGAATCCGTATGGGCCTAGTCTGTAGTTAACTGTGACTAGTATTACGTTGTGTCTGACTAAGAACGTCGGCGAATAAGTTCTCAAATTGCCGTTCCCTTCGACGAATGCACCGCCATGTATGTACACCATTACTGGTAAAGTGCTGTTAGGTTGTACATTGTTTGGTGTGTAAATGTTGAGATGCAGGCAATGTATGTTGCCTTGAGGGATTCCGTCGACTATTTGCGGGCATATTGGTGGATCTTTAAAAGCGGAGTATGGGGTTTCGAAGTGCGGGTGAGGTTTGGCTGCCTGAAACAAAATAGAAATTGAATGAAAGTGTTTTAAATAATATTGTTTTATGTTTACGTGGATGTTGTACGTTGAAATTAAACTACTATATACGGAGTGTTATGAAGGCAAGCTAAACATCGCAAGACTTTATGTTACTTTGAGCTCATTCTGCGTCAATACAAACACCAAATAGTTTCAATAATTTAATTAGCTTAAAAAATTAGTAAAGTTTAATAGTAATAGTAGTGTAACAGTTTTCAAAATTTTGTAATGAAGTGTCAAATAAACAACGCGATAAAATCCGTATATAGAAGTTTAATTTCAATAAATCTGTCTATGTTTAATATACGTATATTTATCGGAAACATATGTACGATTGATTAGTAAAAACGCCGTCAGAAGTTTTTATGATGATTAAGGTCTACCTGCTCTGCCGGGGATATTCGCGTGAGATGATGTAGTATTTATTGCCCTGCCGGGGATATTCACGTGAGACGATGTAGTATTTATTGGCAATAGGCAATAGGTTCGGCTATTATAAATGCGAATGTGAGTTTGTGTGTTACGCTTCCACGCCTTAACTGCTCAAGCGATCATCACAAAATTTCGCATGTACGTTGTCAAAGAAACAGAAAAGGACGGCGTACGTAGCGTTTATCCAAAAAAAAGTACTGGTGTAACCTACATTTGCGTGAGCGAAGCCGCGTGCAAAAGCTAGTATGTATTGTATAAGTAGGTACCTGAACGCTATCCGGAATACATTTGAACTGTTTCCCTTGACCTTCGTCAAGTGATAACATTTAAGAGATTATTTACTATCAGACACTATGAGGTCAAACAGCTATGCTACTGGACCATCTTTAATGTACTTTTTGATAAACAATAATATAACCTAATTAATATTATAAATGCGAATGTGAGTTTATTTGTTACGCTTTCACGCCTTAACTACTTGACTGATTATCATGAAATTTTTACGCCTACGGATATTTTTGATAGCCTACGGATAAAAAAATATTATAATAATATTATCAACAGATAATATCGAAATTATTGGCAAAGCCGTGTGCAAGTAAAATAAATCGAAGAGTTTGTTTGTATGTTTGTATGTACGCGCTAATCTCTGGCACCACCAGTCGCATTTGATAAATTATTTTCACAGTTAATAACTATAACATAAGATCACATCACTTCAACGCGCCTAAACAAGTTTTCATTTATAAAACAAAAATAGGGCAGGTCGGATGCTAGTTTCTGATACTCTCTTAGGGGTTATTAAGAGGGTAAAATTTTGTTATTTTTTGCGTATGACACACCAATTCTGAGATATTGTTAATATTCTAAAATAATTCAAAAATGGAAAGCGTGGCAGCGTGACGATGACGCGAGTTCCATGTTTTGTTTACCCAAGAAATGCTCAACGCGCCTAAAGAAGTTTTCACTTCAACAATGTAAAACACAGCTCACCCCAAATGGTTCTTTCTCATCTACTTCCCCGTATGGAACACCTAGAAAAGCAGTGAATTCTCTCCTAAGGCCTCTCACAAGCCCGATATTTGTAACTACACTAACTGAGTCTTCATCACTGCGAGCACAGTCGAGGTATAATATCACAAATATCAGTGCGCACTTCATCTCGCTATTAAACAACGTGACTGCGAATACACACCAATGTTTACAAGTTTATATTAACGCGATAACTTCTGAACCTTTACTGATTTATTTATCACTAGCTGTGCCCCGCGGTGTTACCCGTGGTTTATTAGGGAAAACAAATTGTGTATTAACAGTAAAAATAATAATTACTATTCACATTTTTAGAAGCAAAATAGTTTAAATTTGAGCATCGGAAAGATCAATTTACAAAATTTGATGACTGACAGAACTTGATTATGAACGGAGAGTTGATTATGCTGTCTTATGTAATTGTTTTTTGTCTCGGGTCGTAGAGAGCTAGAAATCATTTCACTGCAGCACATCTCGTAAACAACATTGCGGGACTTATTCTTTAATGCGTAAATAATAAGATTTCTTGCTCTCGACACACGCAAGCGACCCACGTACAGTTGTCCGTGGGAGAAGCAGGGGGTGCCCAGGTGAATGCTGGCTACTTTTAGAGTTTGTCCTTGACTTTTATTTATCGTGATAGAGAAAGCCACTTTTAAGGGAAATTGTAGGCGTTTGAACTGGAAGGGTAAGTTTGTGGGTATTATAGGGATTCTGGGTATCAATACCGTCTCTCCTTTGGCCCCTCCAGTAAGAATGGTGGCCTGGACGATGTGCCGTCTCAGCTCTGTGATGCGTAACCTAGGCTTTCACACCAGGCCAACCGTCGACGGCTGCGCCCTGCACGCGACGTTTCCATTCTTTTCGTGACGCATTCCACGTGTAATACCTTGGCACTTCTACATAGAACAACGTCCGAGCTAACCCGTCTCCCTGGCACAGGCGGCAAATGGTAACTTTTTGGGGGGGGCCAAAAAACATATATGACTTGGTACAGCCAACGAAGCTTGCTTAAGTATCTTATCACACCAAATAAGTATAGTGCATCTCCAGTAAAATGAATCATACTAAATTAAAGCAACAATTGGTGTGTCAAAGTATCTACTATCTATTTTACGATCCTCTGCTCACTCCGTATGGGAATTGGCCGTGATTTTAAGTATAGTGGTCTAATTTTCTATTTAAAAATTTTTTTGAAAAGTTGTGTACAATGTTTCCCCATATTATTAGTTATCCGCGAATTTATTTTCATCGATTTTCCCATGGGAATAAGATTTTTCCCGCAGTAAAACGTAGCCTATGTGTTAATCCAGGGTGTCAGATAACTCCATACCAAATTTTATTAAAATCGCTCCAGCCGTTTAGACGTGAAGAAGTAACAAACATACACACTCACACACTCGATGTTACGATGCTTCGAGCTTCGAGTCTTCGATCTTACAAGCTAACAGATGTAACACCCAAAACGCTTAGAAGATAATTTTCCAAGAAATTAAATTATAACTAAACATGCTCGTCACATACCTGTACATATTTATAAAATAGCAAAATGTCATATCTTATAAATAATAATAACAATAGATCACAATAATGAATTAAAATATAATAAAATAAATGTCAGTCCTATAAATTATAATATGTCATTTAAAATTATACGAAACTTTTTATACAAATGTTCTAATCCATCGGCAAATAGGTCCAGTTCGTAGTGCTGGGCAAGTATGTCTCCACTAGTGCGGAGTGCGCGACTGGTCGGCGCGTGTCGCCCGCGCTCGGTGCGCGCGGCGGACGGCTCCAGCAGTCGTGGGCGGCGGCGCGGCGCTACCTGACCCTTCGAGTCCGTTGATATGTTCACGGGGACTAAAATACGGACTCGCTCTAGTATTCGGGGACTATCGATTTTGTTACGAATTATTGACAGGTATTGTGCAACTTGAGACATAGCCCGTCTAAATTTCAACGTTTCCATGTCTACCATACCCGAGACGAATAAATAAGGGTATAGGTAGGGATAGTATCCGTACTGTTTCCCGTATATCCATCGAGCAAATTTACGCTGTATTTTTTCGATCATTAGAGTATATTTTTCCTCATAAGGATCCCAAATAACAGCACCATACTCGAGTTTACTGCGCACATAAGCATTGTATAACACTTTTGCAACCCCTATGTTATCGAACTGTGATGCAGTCCTTATGACAAAATCTAACGTTGTGTGCTGACTTGCAAATTTTGGTAATATGCATGTGGAAGTCTAATTTACCATCTAATACTAATCCTAAATCCCTAATCTCATAATTTCTATTCAAAGGAGCGTCTGTCAAATTATAATTAATAATAATGGGCTGTAATTTTCGTGAATTTGTTATTATTTTACATTTGAGATTATTGAACGGAAGGTGGTTGTTTTGGCTCCATATGGATACCGCATCAATATCTCTCTGTAATGCCACTGCGTCAGCCTCGGTTTGAACACCCAAACTAAGCTTTAGATCATCCGCGAATAGGAGACACTCGGAGGTCAAGACGACTTCCGGTAAATCATTTATAAATATCACGAATAGCAAAGGTCCTAAGGTACTACCCTGACTTACTCGTGACCTTGTAGAATAGTCTTCAGAATCGTATCCGCTTAGTCGCACATGTTGACGACGATTATTTAGATAACAGAAAAAAAAATTGAGGAGCTTTGGCGTGAATCCAATCATCGCCAACTTTTCCAACAGTATATCATTGTCCACCAAATCAAAGGGTTTTTAAGAGCATCGACCTGCTTACGCTTATCCATTTTCGAGCAGACATAGTCTACATGCGCGACCAAGTTGGTGGTGGTGGAGCGAGCGCTGCGAAACCCATGCTGACTGTTAGTAGTTGGTGACAGATTTGGCTATTAATGCGATCACTAAGAATTGCCTCAAATATCTGAGCAAAAACGGATAGGACTGCAATAGGTCTAAAAGAAGAAACATTTGTGCCTTCCTCTCCTTTAGGAACGGGAGTGACTCTGGATAACTTCCAGCTTTCGAGATATCTTGACTGATATAATGAAAGATTGTAGAGATACAATAGAGGCTCTCCAAGAACTGATATACAATCCTTAGCTAAAAATATAGGAATGCCATCAGGTCCACCAGATGACCGCGGCTTTATAATATTAGTGTGATAAAATCACGGATATATCCACAACGAAGTAGGTAATAATATAAAAATTGGAGCAGTCTTTGGGACTGGCGATAGAAGTGAAAACTTTAATCCTTGATCATAAACACTTATTTATCAACAAAAAAAAGGAGCTGGTCGGATGCTTGTTCCTGATACTCTCTTGCGGTTTATTAAGGGGGTCAAAATTTCTTTATTTTTTGCGTAGGACGCACCATTTCTGAGATATTGATAATATTCTAAAATAATTCAAAACTGGAAAGCGTAGAAGCGTGACGATGACGCGAGTTCTATGATTTTTGTTCACCCAAGAAGTACTCAACGCACCTAAAGAAGTTTTCACTTCAAAAATATCAGACCTATATACCTGTCCCACTGCTGGGTCTTTTCAGTGTATGGTTAAGCCATAGTCCATCGCGCTGGCCTACTGTGAGTTGTCAGACTTCACATATGTTCGAGAACATTACGTAGAACTCTCAGACATGCAGGTTTCCTCACGATGTTCTCCTTCACCGTTAAAGCAAGCGATAATTAATTAACTATTTAATACGCACATCACTTCGATAAGTCAGAGATGCGCCGCCTTGGGATCGAACCCGACACCTCTGCGGGACAGTCCAACGGTTTCTTACTACGCTGACACTGCATTTATCGCTTTCTTAATATAATTACTTGATACTTTTAATTATTGTAAAATCGGATTATCAGTTGTTGTATCTCGTTCCTACGTTTAGAGAGTCATTCAGTCAGATCTGAAAGTGAATGATACAAAAAATATAATTATATTGATCCTAGAAAATAGAAAATCCATTGTTTCTGCCAACCCCTCTCCAGGAAACAAGCGTGAGTGAGTCTAGGAGATTCAATAAAGTAATTCTTAAGCTTATACCAGGCGACCAGAAGCTTCAAGGCAGTACAATCAAAAATGTATAGAATTTATACGAAGTTATTTTTGTTAAGATCGATGCCTCTTCTATAAATATTTGTCGCACAGGAAGCGAGCGGGGGTGAAGCGGGCTGTGTCAGGGTGCGGGGAGGGCAGGCATATATCGTGACGCGTCATATTTCAAGTTAATGATTAACAGCCAATTACAACTCTTCACGTTTCTGTGACCCTGGTACTTTGATCTAAAGTACTACTGTATTCATCACGATTATCTCCAGGGAGTCAGCAGTATCACATACACAATTTATCTTGCTTTTGTATTTTATCAACAAGGACTAAAATCATTTTTATGGGTTCTAAGCCGAATTTAAATTCAACTGAGCATGGAGTCACGCAATATATTTTCTTCTTATTCAAAACGCAATCGTTTTAATCTACAACATATTACGCTTAGAGCGCTCTCGGTTTAAACCAGCCTACTAAGCGCAGTGCTGCGTCAGCTATTTTCGTTCATCGTTCAATATTGACTGAACTGATGGCGTACCAGTTTCAGTCTAAATATATTCCTGAGTCTCGCATCGCGCGTATGACACCTCTTTCACTGTCCTGTGCTCCTGGTACTACAAGCAGTCAAAGGCTACTGTGACCATCAGGCGGATTCTTCTTGTTCCAACCTGAGTTGTATTAAAAATTCGTTCGCATTGTTCTTCTGCCACAGCGCCGAGAGTTCTGGATTCGATGCCCGCACGAGACGAAAAAATTGTGTGATTCACAAATGTTGTTCTGAATCTGGACGTTCTTTGGTCCGTTGTTTGAATGTTTGTAAAATCCTCCGTGACACAAAAATTATTTATAATTCAGGCGTTAAAATGAGATTAAAATCATTGCCTTAGTTAATTGGAAATTCATACATACATACATAGATTCACGCCTGTTTCCCAGAGGGGTAGGCAGAGACTATGGGTTTCCATTTGCTACGATCCTGACACACTTCTCTCGCTTCATTCACTTTCATAACATTCGTCATGCACGCTCGCTGGGAGATGTGATTCGTTAGCATTGGTTTGCAACCTGTCTAGGAAAAGGAAAACTCCAAAGTCAAACCAAATTTCAGGATGCTAGCAGATCCGAGAATAAATCCCGATCCAAGATGTTAACCGATCCGTGCTGATGGATTCGTGGCCAGAGGGAAAAACTAGTCTTGAACGGAGGGTGCCTGTCGTTGGTGGTCACAGGGCACAGAATGGATCCACCTTATCTCCGTAAAGGGCTTTGCGGAGGTGGACAGTATTTTCCCTGTCAATCGTGGGAACAAAGGATACAAATTTATTGTTAATTCATTAACGCGAGCGAAGCCGCGGGCAAAAGTTAGAAATATATCTCTTTAATTAAATTTCAATCAATACAAGTTATGTAAAGTTTATTAATTTACTAAAATGGCTGACGGAGCGCGGTGCTCAGCTAACTGGAACGGATGTACACGTTGTATATGAAATAACATTCATATGTAGCACTAGATGTTCCCGCGGTTTCACCCGCGTTTATCGTTAATGCGCCGCTCCCGTGGGTCGTAGCGTGATGTTATATACCCTATAGCCTTCCTCGATAAATAGGCTATCCAACACTAAAAGAATTTTTCAAATCGAACCAGTAGTAATCACGCAGAATAAACCAAGAGAAACATCGTTTGTACTATGTCTGTAATGGATAATTATTTTGCTGCAATGTTATTTTAAAACTGCTATATCTCCTAAGATATTCATTGAAATCGAATGATGTAAAGGGCAATTTTGTTTTAAATTAAATACTTGTGATGAATAACGTATTTATTTGGATAAGGATTAATATCATGTTTATAATAATACCTTCGCAAATAATGCATTATTTTAGAACAAATTTGGTTAGCATAAAAATGGTTATAGTGAGCCAACCTTAAAAGATAGACATATGCTGTTGCGGATTTTTTTTTAGAACTTTTAAAGGGAAACAATTCTGTGATACATCATTTTTGCGAAACTTTAACTGTTTACGCAGCGCACGCAGCGGAAGCTCTCAAAAGGAAAAAGTACCCTCCGATTCTGAAACATTCTTCATTGGTACTCAGCTCCTATTGATCTTAGCGTGATGATATATAGCCTATGGCCTTCCTCGATAAATGCGCTATCTAACACTGAAAGAATTTTTCAAATCGGTCCAGTAGTTTCTGAGATTAGCGCGTTCAAGTAAACAAACAAACAAACTCTTCAGCTTTATAATATTAGTATAGATAATATGTAGCATAAGTTTGTGTTTATATGTGTGCTTGACTGTGAGGTATCGAGTTTGAGTGTCGTGCAAAACACGACAGACAAACAAACATTTTAAAATTGATTTTTGATACAAGTGCCGTACATAAGTTCACTAGAGGTGCTCGCGGTTTCTCCCGCGTTTATCGTTACTGCGCTGCCCCCGAGGGTCGTAGCGTGATGTTATATAGCCTTCCTCGATCAATAGGCTATCCAACACTAAAATAAATTTTCAATTCGGACCAGTAGTTCCTGAGATTAGCGCGTTCAAACAAATAAACTCTTCAGCTTTATAGATATGCATTTAGTAAAAAGCTGTTATTTTGTAATTACAAATACACACTTTAATTTTATTTATTTGTAGATATACATATCCCGCCTAAAGCTTATACTTATAACTAAAATCTTTCAGATTTTCAGTTAAATACTAAATGCACAAACATTTTAACTCATCGTGAATTCTGTTTCAGATAAAAACTCCACGAGATTTAAAACTATATATTATTTTCGAGTGGTACTTTAAATATTCACAGCCTCGATGGCACCGTGACTTAAGTTTAAGCTTACAGATCGTAAGGTAGCGAGTTCGACATCCAAGTCAGGCAAAGTGTTTATATACTTTATTTTTGAAGTTTTTGTAGCGACATTGATGACGCTTTAGTGTTATACTAGCGGTCGCCTAGTAGGCAAAACTCGACCATAATTCCTAAGCTTGCTACTTTGTTTTCTGTAGGGTATAGGTGTTGAATTTTATACGTTTATATGTGCAAAAATTATATTTAACATTTAGAATAATTGCACCTCGGTAATTGTATAATTTAACATCATAGAATATAAATAGTAGTCAAATACTATACAGTTTGATCAGCTATAAAAGGCGTAGCAACACCGCTATCTGTCACTTCTTGTTGCGAGCTGTAAGTGAACGGACATATAAAACTTCCTTGTGTCAGAGTTTAAAACTATACAATAAATAGTTAAGTGTTTGTACAGTGTGTTATTTAACCCATAACCTGTAACAATAGGTAACCATAGTTACAAAGAATTGTACGACGTCAGACGAACAATGCCGAAATACCACGAACGCGCTTCGACTGCGTGTGTCAAATGCATGCTTGTGTGCGTGTAGTGTTTTTTCATTAATTTAATGTATTTCTAATGCATATCTTATATAAATATTAGGATTCGCCCCTCCTGCTCCATATAAACTTTAACTGTGCCAAATGATATACTCCTCCGTTCACGCAATTATCGTACAAAGTTTTTGCTTCACGTATGAATATATAGGTAGTAGGTAGTCGGGCGCAAGTACACAGCAGCGCCGCCCGACAGTCGTCTCCCCGCAACCACTGAGTTAGCTCGTAGCTCAATATGTATTTATATTATTTATAACTGGTACCAGTGAATATATATCCATATATACCATGAAGTATTTAATTTGCACACTCATACAAGAACTCATAAGATGATTACTTCTACAGTTTTTGAAGTGAAAACTTCTTTAGACGCGTTGAGCACTTCTTGGGTGAACAAAAATCACAGAACTCGCGTCATCGTCACCGAACGCTTTCCATTTCTGAATTATTTTTGTTTTATAAAGTAGTGTTTATGATCAAGAATTAAAGTTTTTACTTCTATCGACAGTTTCCAAAGAGTGTCCCAATTTATTTTCTTCCTATCATTGACATAATAAGCATGCTGGTTATTCCGTAATTGACAAATGTATCAGCCATATTATTCACCAAACATGTTTTTTGTTCATCAATTTGTAATGCACTTGCTGTACATAAATCTATATATTAATACGTGAAGCGAAAACTTTGGATCCCTTTTCACGAAAATTGGGCGGACGGAGGTGTATGAAATTTCGCACACTTATAGTTTATACAGAGAAGAAGTGACGAATGCTAATATTTATATAAGATATGCATTAGAAATACATTAAATTAATGAAAAAACACTACACGCACACAACCATGCATTTGTCACACGCAGTCGAAGCGCGTAACTATGGTTACATATATCAATATATAATGACATAATATGTCAGCAATATCTTACAGGAAAACTTTGGTCGAATTTCGAGCACTAGGCGACCGCTAGTCTAAATAAATATACAGATATCTCTCGCACTATAGATATCTCTCGCACTATAGATATCTCTCGCACTATAGATATCTCTCGCACTATAGATAATTCCTAGAGGCCTCTACAAACGTTCAAACAGACACAGAGAACAGCCAGACTCTGGAGAACCATTTGTGGAGCGCACACATTTGTGGAATACGAACCTACAATACTCATCGTAGTGACAAGGGCGAGGCGACCAGTTAACCACTACGCCATTCGTGCAGACAATTTCTTGTTTGTATGTTTGGTACTCAATCACGCTTAAACCGTTGAACAGATTCGTATGTAACTTGGCACGTAGATAGACCATGTCCTGGCATAACATATTGTTGTCCCTGTTTATGTTCCTGACAATAACACGAGTAAAACTGCGACCAACAACTATTAGTATAGACCTACATAAACCGTTACTTAATATTATAAATGTGAATGTGAGTTTGTTTGTTTGTTACACTGTCACACCTTAACTACTCGACCGATTATCATGAAATTTCGCATACACGTTGTCAGGGGAACAGAAAAGGACATAGGGTACCTTTCTTCTAGGAAAAAATACTATTCCCACATCCGCGGGCAAACCTAGCATATTATTAAAATAATTTCAACACAAACTACCGGATACGAGACCCCGGGCGTCCGGTTATATCCGGACATCTTTCAATTAAAACTTAAGTTTATTTCATAATAAATCACTCGTTAAAATGTACAATACAGTTGCAATTCTCACCCGGAGCAAATATCCGGGTATAACCGGACGCCGGTCGCTCGTGTCCGGTTGATAAACGTTAAGGCCCGTACACATGGGGGATTATACGGCATGTTAATAAAAAGTGTGGTCATGTTGTAAAGGATTATTATAAACTAGGGTCCGGTCGTGGCTTTGCTTGTATTTATCCTTGAGTAAAATAAAAATAGGTGATGTGTTATAGCACGCTTACTAAATTTCATGGTGATCGGTCAAGTAGTTAAGGCGTGTAAGTATAACAAACAAACTAACATTTGTACTTATAATATTATTATTTGTTAGAATATTAGGTTTAGAAACTGTCCCACTGCTGGGCACATGCCTCTTCTCAGTGTGAGAAGGGTTAGCCCACAGTCCAGCACGCCGTCCCAGTGCGTGTTGGTACACTTCACATATCTTCGAGAACATTACGTAGAACTGTCAGACATGCAGGTTTCCTCACGATGTTCTCCTTCACCGTTAAAGCGAGCGGTCATTAACTATTTAATACGCACATCACTTCGAAAATACAGAGATGCGCCGCCTTGGGATCGAACTCGAGACCTCTGCGTAGTCTAACGGTCTCCCACTGGGCTGTCGCTGCTGAGGATTATGTAGCTATTTACGTGAAAGTATTTTAAAAACTGTCTCAGTGGCACAGCGGCCAGAATGCGACTGATATGCTTGAAGTGTCGGATTCAACTCCCAGATCGGATAAAGTATTCTAGTAATTTTCTATGGACTATGTTTCTTAATACTATTTTCTTTCCTTTCAGGTAATATTCCTTATAGAAACTAAAGTGATAATCCGCCCAGTAAGTGTTTGAACACAGCAGTTTTGGAGTTCGAGATACACAGACAAACAGACAGCGTAAGCTTCTGCCGAGCTTCTCCACAAAATGGGTAAGTGTTAGATTTATTCTACTAATAAAATTCCAACAAAAGTTAAGATTTAATATAAAGGACGGTCCCGGCTTCGGTTCCCTTGAGAGTTAAAGTTTTATTATGATTTCTTATAGGTGTTTGTAAGAAAAAGATAAAGCCTTATGTCTCTAAAAGGCAGGAGGTGCAATACACTCATATTTTACTATAATGTAATTTATGCCTGTAATTTTTTTTAAATAGGATACGGTAGTACCAGGCTCACAGTACTTCGAAGAAGTACAATTAAAATATTGCTTTTTAACCGACTTCCAAAAAAGGAGGAGGTTCTCAATTCGGATGTTTGTATTTTTTTTTTATGTATGTTCGGGCATAACTTCGTCAAATATAGACGGTTTTGCAAAATTATTTTTTTATTCGAAAGGGTTTTATTCCGAAATGGTCCCATTTAAATTTCATATAGATCTGATGATGGGTTTCGGAGACAGACAACGGAACTCTTCAAAAAATGACAGCAAATGAAACGCAATCGCTGCTTTCGCATTAATATGCATTGTTTACGCAATCACACATAATAACATCACGGCTGTACACTCGAAAGGGTTACGCAAAATGTTTCAGTATATCAGGGTACCACATTCCTATCAAAGTTAGTAGTAGTTACATATTTTGTCGCGACTAGAAGCTAGTTGTAGCACATAGTACTGGTATTCATGTTTGATTTATACATAAATGTATTATTTCATTAAAAGCCGCACTGGTCGACCGATCAAAGTTTAAGCTACGCTTGGCGCGGTCGGTCCATGGATGACAATACCTACGTATAAAATTTTATCATTAAAATACAAAAATAAAGGAAAGGAAAGAAATAGGAAAAAATAGGAAAGAATGGCGCACTTTAATGTCGGAGGCCAAGATCCACTTTGGATCGCTGAGCCAACGAAGTAAGTAAGTAAGTAAGTAAAATACAAAAATAAAAAACTTTTTAACAAAAAAGAAACCAACATCCAAAAACTCCATATTAGCCCTGAAAAGTATAAAATAATACTAAATTGAATCTACTTAATCTTGAAAATCTGACCTATATAACCTAACCTACCTAACCTATAACAAAATTTAACAATTTTTGGAGTCGTTGCCAAGCCCAACACGATAGATGACAACAATACTAATACGATAAGTTAAAAGATAGTTATATGTTTTTAATTATGTATTTAATTACCTACGTAAACTGTGTAACAAAGTTAGCAGAATGATTTTATGCTCAGATTGGAGATACTTGGCATGGCAGTGGCAAGTTTTTTATTGACAAGAAAGACAATAAAGCCACGCCTTACGTCTCTAAAAGGTTTGGTGAAGTGTACATAATATATGTATGTACACTCACATTTTATTCACATACAAATTACAACTGGATGTATATTTTCGAAGATAGGCAGAGGATGGCAAAACCTAGTTAAGTATATTTCCACCTCAACGAAGAGTGAACATAAAAAACACTCCTTCAATATACTGTGTGCCTGGTAAGTGATAACAGTAAAATATAATCTATATATTTTATGGATATTTGTCGGCCTTGACGGCGTAGTGGTTAGTGTAACCGACTGCCACGCCTGAGGTCGCGGGTTCGATTCCCACACAAGTCAAACATTTGTGTGCATGAACATGGATGTTTGTCTTGGTCTGGGTGGCTCTATGTATAATATGTATGTATTTACAAAAAAGAAAAAGTATATATTATGTATGTTTATCGGTTGTCTAGTACCCATAGTACAAGCTCTGCTTAGTTCGGACTAGATGGTGTTGTGTGTATGTGGTACAATATTATTATTATTATATAAAATAAAAATCTCGAGTCACGGTGTTTGTAACCGCACTCCTCCGAAACGGTTCGACCGATTTTTATGTATTGTCATTGTCAGCCTATTGTCATGTACTGTTTACAGTTCTATACTCCATACAACTACTGAGAATCTCTTAACAAAAAGTCCAATATATAACACTTTGCCCAACCAGAGAATCGAGCCTTTGAGCCTTTATCGACGTCATGCACAACACTCCTGGTAGCATTCACCTCTGCTGCGCCACCGCGGCACTAATTTCCATTAATTATTTTCCACCTGTATCGAGAAGTGAACTTTTAAAAGCATTTTTTAATTAATAACTTGTGTTAGTACACCCCTTTGACACACTGCGCGCCTGGTAACTCCAATATAATTAGTCAAAAATTTACACGTAGAAAGTAATATTATTTTTAAAAGCAAACATGGACCTAACTACCTCATTGGTTTAATTATGCTTAGTTTGGGTGCCATTGGGAGGTGTCAGGTTCGATTTTCAACTCGGACAAAAGTGTTTTTAGGTCACAGTAGGTAGGTAGGTATTGGTATGTAGAGAGATAGCAATAGTCCCGCCCTGGGTTACGTGGAGCATAAAAAACGTAACTAGCGAAAAGTGGTGTTATTCACCTCTGCCTAAATTCTAGGATACACCGAATAATTTATTTTATGGGCAGAGGTTAAAGCAATCACTTCATTACTACTTCTATATAAGCAGCTAGCGCAGTGGACTTTTCTACTAGACAACAAAATTGAGGATTCGATCCCATGACACGCATTTTAGACCTTTTAAATAAAGTAGCTAAATCTAGGTACCCATGCCAGGAATCCAACCCTATAAAATATTCCCTACATCGCCACCCATCCAAATAAAAGCCGCGTGTAAATTATATCACCTTATTTCTTCGTCTGGCTACCAAAAACATTATATTTTTAATACCCTATTTATTATCTTTAGCGGTCGACTAAAAAAGTAATAAAATCAACCTCAACCCACAACTGTGTGTCGTTTGTAAACAGTACCTAAATACACAGAAGTACACAAACACACAGCCTAAGTACACAAGTTGCTTCGCAGTGCTTTTAATTGAAACAATTTTAATATTACAAATGTACTGTTGAAATTATTTTAATAATTTTATTTACGTGGTTACCGTACCCCATAATCGCTTGCATTACCAGGGCTACATAATTAATAAAGAGGTATTACTCGTTGTCGATTGTGCGTTGTCGATACCAAGAACATGGTATAAAGATGGAACGAGAGTCACATATAAGCCTCTCTTACTCTTACGTTGTAACAGTCAATCACCCCCTCTAACATCAATAATCTAACAGTCCAACCGGAGGCCCAATCACCCTCTTTCCCCCTTCCCGCTCCTTCTCCTTCCCACTTCCTTTCCTAAAGGGTCGGCAATGCGTAAGTGATGCCTCCGGTGTCGCAGGCGTCCATAGGTTACGGTGACCACTTACCATCAGGTGGGCCGTATGCTTGTATACCACCTTAGTCGCATAAAAAAAAAGAAAAAGAAACAGTGTTTCTATTCTAATGTTCAAAATATTAGTATTACTTACAACGTAAATAACTTTCAAAAGTCAGAGGTGTTACATAGGATATTTTCGGCTATAGACTATTCGTGATATCAATAACTACACATAAATATATAGACGTCTTTTTCCCGAGGCGTTAAACAGAAACTACGTATTTTCACTTACTGCGATCCTGGTATACCTCGCTTGATTTTCATTATATTTTTTGCCCGTATTTCAATAAATATATGTATGTATATTACAGTAGTCATGGGCCTAATGGGTGATCTAGACTGTCACGCAGAGGTATCAAGTTCAATCCTAAGACACGCGCCGCTGACTTTTGGAAGTAAAGTGCGTAATAAATAGTTAACTCGTTTTAACGGTGAAGGAAAACATCGACACATAAACCGGCATGTCTGAAAGTTCTACATAACGTTCTCGAAGATATGTGGAGTCCGCCAACACACACTGGGCCTGCGTGGTGGACTCCAAGCCTAACTTACCTCCTCACATTGAGAAGAAGTCCCTGTCCAGCAGTGGGACAGTTTATATACAGGGCTGATATTATTATTAACATCTCAAGCTAAGCTAGAGTGCTTGAGTGTCTTTGAGTCAATAGTGCAATAGGGATTGAACTTACGACCTTTCGATCGGAAGTTCTATGCTATCCTTAAGGCTACTAGCGTTAACAAAAAATAAGATTAAATCTTCCTGTTTTATACAGTTCAAAGCAATCAGTTAAAATAATATTAGTTTTAAATCTCGTGCAGTTTACTCTCAAACAGAATTCGCGATGAGTTTAAATACTGCACTTGTGTTTGCGCATGGCAAATACTATGTTTAACTGAATCACGCGCCCGCTACTGCTCTTTATTGGGAAGAGCTGAGCTTTTAAACTCTATGTAATCTATGTGCTCCTGGTACTTAATATTATAAATGTGAAATGTTTGTTGTTACTCGATTACGCGTAACTGCTTAACGGATTGGGGTGACATTTTGGTACACAGACGGATACTCTTTTTTGGTATGCGTGCGAAGAATAGTCATTAAATATATTATAATTCCTCTGTGTATGTGACTGAGCTACTCCTAAGCGGCTCGACCGATTTTGATAAAAAGGTATGTGTTGAAATTAAACTACTTTATACAGATTTTACCACGCTATTCGATTTGAAAACATTTTTATTTCATAGCTAGATGTTCCCGCGGTTTCACCCGCGTTTATGGTTACTGCGCCGGTCCCGTAGGTCGTAGCGTGATGTTATGTAGCCTATAGCTTTCCTCGATAAATAGGCTATCCAAACACTAAAAGAATTTTTCAAATCGCACCAGTTGTTCCTGAGATTAGCGCGTTCAACAAACAAACTCTTCAGCTTTATAATATTAGTATAGATTTAGAAACTATTACCTACACAAGGTACATACTTTCGTTTACTACTAAATTTCTTGTCAAATATCTCAGTAATACGTTAGTACCTGGTAATCGAACTGAGTCCTTGTGCATATCAATCCGCATTCACTACTGCCTACTCACTCACCTACCGCCGCGATATTAGTATTGTTGAAGTGAAAAATTCAAAATTTAAAATTCTTCTGTAGGCGCGTTGAGCACTTCTTGGGTGAACAAAATTCATAGAACTCGCGTCATCGTCACGCTTCCACGCTTTCCATTTTTGAATTAATTTTGGTTTATAAAGAAGTGTTTATTGATCAAGGGCACTTCTATCGGCAGTTCCCACAGAGTGCCCCATTTTTTTAACTAGAATGTCTTTGTACAGGATGCAGGACACATGTACCAGGAACGCAACAAGTGATAGAAGTTCGCGCGTTCATTAATACAAAGAATGGCTGGAGCTGGAAGTAGCTCCGCGACAGCTCCCGAGAGTGCGACTACTGCAGTCGTTACGTATTCTAGTAGAGAATGGATAACGTTACGTGATTGTGTTCATACATAATTATGGTATACCTAAGATTAATAATCGATCTATATAAGTTGTTTAAATGGAAGAATAGACTTCTTAAGAGAGTGTCCAACACCGGATACTGCCTAACTCCGGGCTGCTATGAAACATTTCTTGATAGAAAATGTCAATGGTTTTTGTGGGTCCGATTTAGGTTCGAATGAGTGACCTCATGCATAGCAATCGCTTTCACTGTTGCGACATCGAGTGCTACTATCCTCTCTTATTAAATACTAGCTTTTGCCCGCGGGTTCGCTCGCGTTAATTTAGAATTTGACAATCAATTCGGGGTATACTCTGCTTGTAATACATGTTGGAATATCCTCCATAATTAAAAGAAGTCGGTACTTTTACATTCACTTTTATTAATAATTAAATAACTTAATTAACCACGACAAGTAGTTGATTAATTTAATTAAAGGTTACACGGACAAAAACAGTGATCCGTGCACCGAGCGAGCTCAACAAGAACTGTGTCTCGGCGCCGGGCGGACCCGCTTATATAACGTAGTGGTGGGGCGCGTTCGGTGAGTCACGCGCAGCTCGGCCGCTCGGTGTACCCCCTTGAAGCTAGGCACGATGACGACGCCGACATACATAATATAATTCAATCATGATTCGAAGGACACGTGGCGCCATCTATTATCATAAAAACGTTATTATAGTTTTCCTCGGGAACAGTAATTTATTTCGGGATGAAAGGTAGCCTATGTCCGTTTCTGTACACCTATGAACGTATAAGCAAAATTTTAGGATGATTGGTTCAGTGGTTTAGGCGTGAAAAGGTAACCAACAAACAAACAAACTCATTTTCGCTTTTATAATATTAGTTAGGAAGGATTAGGATTAGGATTCTGTACGTGTGTATGTCACGATAGTCCATTTAAATGGCTGGGTTAATTTTGATGAATTTGCGTGTGCGTGTCTGCGTATAACATACATACAACAACTATGTAATTATCAAAGTTTAATCGCAATTTGATAAATCGTATAGGGACTTATTTGTTGTTACAAACAAACAAACATTTTTTATACTTACCGAACTGCATTTAGTTTATTTAACTGTAGTTTCTTGCGCAAATTTCACTAGAAATACCAGGCACCCAGCAAGCGCAAAGAGGTTTTACTCAGTCGTTACACAGGAGGGGCGGGTCTTGAATTAGCGCTTGTCAGAGATCCCTAGTAAACAATTGTGTCAGCTGTTAGGTATTAATATCTAGACGTTATTTATTCGATCCAGATATGTAACCTAAAATTAATAATCTCTCTATCTCCAGAACTTCTCTGATCTTGTCAGAAAACTAGGATAGGTAATAGGATAGGCTTATGTTTGATTGTGTACGTTATTTTACACACATACATGGATATAGTGACAAGAATAGAAAAGGGTATGTTAAGCTGGTTTGGACATGTAGAAAGGACGAGGAAAGACTGACTAAGAAAGTTTATAAAGCTAGTGTGAATGGAACAGTCGCAAGAGGAAAACCTAGGCGAACGTTTCTCGATCAGATCGGAGGCGTCCTGGACAAAGGCCAGGTTAAGAGCTCCTTGCGCCGACGGGCGGGCATGAGGAATGTGATGAAAGTGAATGGAGCCAGAGAAGTGTGTCAGGATCGTAGCAAATGAAAATCCGTAGTCTCTACCTACCTCTCTGGGGAACAGGCGTGAATCTATGTATGTATTTTACATATAAGAGCAAATAGCGATAAAAATAAATCTTTTTGTGCAAACTGCATCAAAATTGGTTGCAAAAATAAAGGAGTAATTAATATATTAGAGTTTATTTATTTAAAAAATACTTATACGTAATATCTTGAGTCAATCTCTGCAATGCAGTTTGTCAGCAGTATTCTTGTGGATAATATAAGAGATAAAAGTGGGATATCTTGCTATCTCCCTCAGACAACTGCATTTAAATAGCGGTTACGTCACAATCACAAACTGTTGTATCTTGCATCCTTTTTCTGACTTTTGACAGTTACCCCTACTTTCTGATTTAAAACGCTTGAAAACCTATTTTTGAGTAGTTGTCTGAAATTCTTTGTATTTTAAAGTTTGGGTAACATAAATATATGACTTAAATTATAAAAACATTGTAAGTCATGTACCCTTTTCACATAATATGCCATATAATATACTTTCTAGATCTATATATTGTCCATTCTGACAGTAATTGATAGTGTTTGTTTCTGGTTGGTACTACGTCCTTTTTTGTCCCCCTGACAACGTGTATGGCAAAATTTCATGATTATCGGTCGAGTAGTTAAGACGTGAGAGCGTAACAAACAAACAAACTCACATTCGCATTTATAATATTAGTTTGGATTTACTTCGTTTAGCCGGCGGCTTCGCTCGCGTAAATATAGGCTGGGTAAATTTTTTACTATCGGGAACAGTACTTCTTTTCAAAATCAATGTCCTTTTTTGTGTTGCTGGCAATATGTATGCGAAATTTCATGATGATCAGTCAAGTAGTTAAGGCGTGAAAGCGTAACAAACAAACTCACATTCTCATTTATAATTTTAGTTAGGATTGCACAGCTGGTGCAGTGCTTTACGTGGTCGCCTCGCCACTGCACCGAGTGTTGTGGGCTCGAAGCTCATACGGAACAAAAATAACATTCTTCTTTGTAGTTTGACTGAAGTAAACAAACTAGCTTTTTCAATATTTTACTTTCGGCCGATGATCGAATAGATTGATTATTAATTTCAGCCAAACATCTATCCATACTGTAATATAATCGTTGTAGAGCATCCAGTCTGTGCTAGAATATCCAACGATTGCTTTGATCGTTCTCTTGGGAGCTGTTCCGAGAGCTAATGTACGTCCCGCCCATTCTGTGTATCCGACTAACTAACACCTCCTTTTACTTGCTGCTATCCTGGTACCTATACCGATTGAATATACATATATGCTGAACAGCGATAGCTCAGTGGAGAGACCAACAGACTGCAATGCAGAGGGTCTCGGGTTCGAACCCACGTCGCGCACCTCTGACTTTCGGAAGTTATATGACTTTTCGAAATGATGAGCGTATTGATTGACAATTATCGCCTGCTCCGTGCCTCGGAGAGCACGTTAAGCCGTCGGTCCCGGCTGCCATGAACATCTATGGCAGTCGTTATTGGGAGAGTGTCGACACAAAAGATCCCACTGGGTCGACGTGTCGCCGGTTTGCACTGACTGGCCCCCACATAAGATAAGATACATATGCTAGTCTCACGTCTAAATCCCCGAAGGGGTTGGGTAGGTGAGATGTATGTAACATCTAATTTTCGTCACTGCTTTATTTAGGTCGCAAGCCTATCGCCATCTACTGGACAACAGCACCAGACTTATTGCTGCTTCTGAGAATTTCTTGACAGAAATACCAAGAAACTACTCGATCTAAGAATTGAATTCGAGACCGCCTGATTATGCGTAAATTCAAGCAACGGGGAAATTACTTGATAGCTTATTATCTATATATTAATACGTGAAGCAAAAACTTTGGACCCCTTTTTACGAAAATTGCGCGGGCGGATGAGTATGACATTTGGCACAGTTAAAGATTATATAGAGAAGGACGATTTTTATAAAATATGCATTAGAAATACATTAAATTAATGAAAAAACACTACACGCACACAAGCATGCATTTGACACACGCAGTGGAAGCGCGTTCGTGGTATTTCGGCATTGTTCGTCTGACGTCGTACAATTCTTTGTAACTATGGTTACCTATACCTTATTTATATGTAATAGAGAAAAAGAGAAAACAAAGTAGCAAGCTTAGGAGTTTTGACCACTAGGTGACCACTAGTAGTAACGAATAGGCTATCATTTGATTTTAATTAAACTTTATGACTAATTAATTACTGATTAATTATATTATCTACTTATTTCCGTGACTTGATCCGAGCGAAATTATATTTCTTTTCTCAGCAAAGACACTAGGAATAGTTCCTGTGTCGCGGGGGACCTTACAAACCTTCAAACAACGGACACAATAAACCCACACTCAGAACAACCATTTGTGGATCACACAATGTTTCAGTGGGGATCGAACCCACAACACTGCCGCTCTGCCGCTCTGCCGCTCTGCCGCTCTGCCGCTCTGCCGCTCTGCCGCTCTGCCGCTCTGCCGCTCTGCCGCTCTGGCAGTGTTGAGGCAATCATTTAAACCACTACTCACATCAGCCGAGCAACATGAGTAAGGATTCTTCTCATTGTAATATCTTCATGATATAGTGACAAGAATCTTTATCTATATCTACATCTATATCTATACAAATAAATAAAATTGAAGTGTCTGTTTGTAATGTCAAAATAACAGCTTTTTATCTAATGCATATGAAAGTATATAAGGTACCTATACGAAAACATCTATTTTTAATATTTTTGTCTCTCTGTCTGTCTGTTTGTTCCGGGTAATCTCCGAAAAGGCTGAACCGATTTTGACGGGACTTCCACTGGCAGATAGCTGATGTTATAAGGAGTAATATAGGCTACTTTGATTTTACAAAAAAATAGGGTTCCGCGGAGATAAACACTTTTTAGTTAAAATCTACGCGGACGAAGTCGCAGGTAACAACTAGTTAATATTATAAATGCGAATGTAAGTTTGTTTGTTACATTTTTACGCCTTAACTACTTGACTGATCATCATGAAATGTCGCACACAAGTTGTTATAAACATAACTGTGTAAAGGCTACGTCTTTGTACCTTTTATTTAGAAAAACTTATCTTAACCTACATACATACGTTACGCGAGCGAAGCCGCGGGCAAAATCTATCTAATATACAATATGCCGGCAGTCAGAACTGAGAGGAAATTCTCCTTACTTTCAGTTATTATAGAGAAAATATCAGATCTGAAACATTTCTAGAGAACATTCCGAATTTTTATGTCCGCCGTAAAATATGAGAAACGCCACATTTAAAATATATACCTCCTTACGGAAGTGGTACTAGGCGTTCATGTTGCCATAGGAGGTATAAGCGAAATACTTATATAGGTTCAAAATGTATTTACTTTTGACTATTGTACGTCTTTTAGGGGTTATTCCACAATTGAGTAGATCGATGAGGTCTGTGAGCTTTTTGTCCACAAATCCCCATTCACCAATCATCAACCTAGCAATGGAGATTTGTGGATAAAACGTTCACAGATCCCCATCGATGGGGATACTCAATGGGGATATGAGGAATAGGAATAATCTATATTTTAGTGATTATGTACTTATTTTTGAAGTGAAAACTTCTTTAGCGGCGTTGTGCACTTTTTTGTGATGGGTAAAAAATGTTAAACTCGCGTCAGGACACGTGACCTGATCGAAAACTCGTAAGACGGAGGGAGAATTGTCATGTTTGTGTACGATAGCGCAATAAATGAATATTGTATGTTACCACATAAATGATAGTACTTTTATACTGATAATTAAAGCAATTCGTGTAAAATTATTCCCTAACCATTCCAAAATATCAAAAATGCACAACGTTAATATTCAAGTTTTCACTTCTGCCGGCACTCCCGGAGTGCAACCCGTTGATTTTTTTTTTCCTTTTGAGAGCTTCCGCTGCGTGCGCTGCCTAAACAGTTAAAGTTTCGCAAAAACCATGTATGACACAATTGTTCCCTTTTAAAAGTTCTAAAAAAAGTCCGCGACAGCATATGTCTATCTTTTAAGGTTGGCTCACTATAACCTTTTTTATGCTAACGAAATTTGTTTTAAAATAATGCATTATTTGCGAAGGTGTTATTATAAACATGATATTAATCCTTATCCAAATAAATACGTTATTCATCACAAGTATTTAATTTAAAACAAAATTGCCCTTTACATCATTTGATTTCAATGAATATCTTAGGGGATATCGCAATTTTAAAATAACATCGCAGCAAAATAATGATCAAGTACCTATTGCGCGCGCATTAGATAGCGTTAGCCCAAAGTAACTATTCCACGCGGACGAAGTCACGGGCAGAAGCTAGTATTAAATAATTCTAGACTAAAGACTAAAAAATATAAATTAGATTTTATAATTAGAGCTAAAGTCTAGTGGAGAAATCATTGGACTGCTACGCAGAGGTCTCGAGTTCAATCTCAAGGTACACGCCTCTGAATTTTCGAAGTTATGTGCGTATTAAATAGTTGATCATCGCTCGCTTTAACGGTGAAGGAAAACATCGTGAGGAAACCTGCATATCTGACAGTTCTACGTAATGTTCTCGAGGATATGTGGAGTGTGCTAAGTGCCAACACGCTCTGGGCCAGCGTGGTGGACTATGGGCTAACCCACACACAGAGAAGAGGACCGTGCCCAGCAGTGGGACAGCTTATATATTATATGGCTGATATTATAATTATATAATATATGTATATTAAGCCTGTATTACATCATACAAGTGATTTTAATGTCGCTTAAGTTATGTAATTAATAAAAAATCCATGGACTCGCTCGATTTGCAGTAAGTGGGACAGCGCTCGTTGATATTTTTTATAATTTGCACATGACACGGCCGACTCTGCTTATTTGTTGTTCACTCACTGTTCCGATAGACTGGTTATTTTTATAAATTCTTTTTAGTTTTTATTTTTATCTGTTCACTGAAATATACTGTTTCAGTGACGTAGTGAATGCAACTGCTGTGCATTAAGTCTCTAGTTCGATTCCCCGGTCGAGTGTGTTATTGGAGATTTCTGAAAAGAAATGTTCAGTATAAGTCTGGAACTGGTAAACAACAGAAGCTCTAAAAGCACCACCTACCTACCCCTTCGGGGATATTCGGCGTGACGCTATTATTTATGGAGACTAAAGTTATAATAAATACCAGGAGAGTAGTTTGACTAAAGCGTTGCTAAGAGAACATAAAAAAGTGAATAGGGGTGGGAATAAAGAAAGGTGAAATCCCTTTCATATTTCTGTTTTCCTAAATCTTTTCATTTGAGTATGCAAGAAAATAATAAGGTCAGTAGTAGAAGGAAGTCAGACATCCTACGCAATAGGCTCGACTATTTAGTTTTAGATCATAGCTGGCGCAATATGCACCAACCTTTTACAGAGTTATAGCTTGAGACTATGCATTATGCATAATGGTCCCACGTACTGGGAGAACAGACTCGCCATTTATAACTTCTCTCTAAAAATATTCACTATTTTCACTTCCTCGTAGTGAAACAAAGCGCGGGGCGTCGCGACACTCGACTGTATGACACTCGAGTGTCCGACACCGTCTGTCAGATAGACACTATTTCTGTGCAGCAGTACTAGGATGACATGAGTAAGAAGGCGGTTTCTTTAGCGTTCTTAATGCGGACTAAGCACACGCTTTCAGCGCTTTTAACTTTAATGAGAGTGTGTAACTCGTTTATAAAATGGAGCTTGTATTTTAAATAGACGGAATTTCTCGCAACAGCGGCCAACGGAGCCACGTAGTTTTTTTTATAGAAATAGTTTATGGGACGGAGAGTGGTTTTTATTTAATCCTCGACAAATGAACTGGGGTTTTGTAAGATAATTATTATTGCGGATGGAAAAATGGTGGACCATGTTTGTAATCAAAATGATTATGAGTACTAGGAGAGCAGCCTGATTAAAACTAGTATAGTCAATAAATACTTAGTAGCAGCACGAGTTATGTGACTGGTCCTAGTAGATGGCACTAAGCTCGCCCTGTACATGGTAGTAACCTGAAATCACAGTTGGCAAAATAATAATTGTCCTTCGTGGCTACCCTTCAGGGAAAGAGGCGTGAAGGCAAAGTACGTAGATCTAGCGGTGAAAAGTACTAGGAAAACATAAGGGTGCAGTATGAGCAAGATCAAAAAAAAAATCAACGGGTTGCACTCTGGGAGGCAGCAGAAGTGAAAACTTGAATATTAACGTTGTGCATTTTTGATATTTTGCAATGGTTAGGGAATAATTTTGCACGAATTGCTTTAATTATCACTATAAAAGTACTATCATTTATGTGGTAAAACACAATATTCATTTATTGCGCTATCGTACACAAACATGACAATTCTCCTTCCGTCTTACGAATTTTCGATCAGGTCACGTGTCCTGACGCGAGTTTAACATTTTTTACCCATCACAAAAAAGTACACAACGCCGCTAAAGAAGTTTTCACTTAAATAATTTATTTTATTACCAACTTTGTCCACATTTTATATAGCTATTCTAATATTATAAAAAAGAAAGATTTGTATTTTTGTTTGTGATGAATTTACTCAAAAGCATCTTTTACAACACTTTCACCATTAGAAAGCTTTTTTATCCAGAAATAATATCGCGCTACGAGCTACGGGACCGGTACTAACTAATAAACATGGGTCCGTGGGAGACTGCAAGTAATACATGAAAATAAAATATAATATCTTGTCATTATTGTGAGTGATCCCCGAACGAGTCGACGCGCGACGTCGCTCACCGAGCAATATACGTCTCATTTGTCACTGTGACATATCGAACACATGAGCACCATGTCACAAGAAACATAATTACTCCTTCTGCGTACTTATGTTCGTCTGGTATAATGAACATAAATATGTGTGTAGTTGTGTGTGTGAGTGCGTGCGTGCGTGCGTGCGTGCGTGTGTGTGTGTGTGTGTGTGTGTGTGTGTGTGTGTGTGTGTGTGTGTGTGTCTGTCTGTTAAGTTTGATTGATTTATGAAGTCGTTTTATACATTTTGACCACAGCTTCGCTCACTCGGGCACAGTACTTTTTTTCAGGATGAAAGGTAACCTTATATAATTTTCTGTTTCCCTGAATACCTTTGCGAAAATCCAACATTCGCGTTTATAAATATTAGTTAGGATTTCTTATTTAAACAAGATAAACCATTCTCGCCAAAATACCTTTTCTTTTTCAATTGTCTGACCTAGGATTCGAACCAAGATCTAACGACCCACAGATAGCAGTACAATACGCTTTAGATACTGCATATTTTAATATACATAGAAATAAATGTTTATTGTTTTTGTTATTTATTCATTTATGTCACAAAGTAACACTTATGAACATCAAACTTTAGCAGTTAGCCAGTTAACTGCAGTTTCATTAAAATGTATGTTAGTTAACAACAATATTGTATAACTGCGCTGAGCTACTCATACTTAAGCACGGCACTATAGTCTACCTAGCACACAAAGTTCTATAATAAAACTCCGCACGCAAACAACCTCCTCTTCACTTCTATACTCCTGGTAACTGAAAGGCACATTTTCTACAGAAGTTAAACATTTCATAGAAGAAAGTGGACTTCAAAGTTAGTTTACATAGAAACCTATTCATACCACAATCAAAAGGCCTCGCATACACTTTGCAACGAACTATAATAAAGATTTTGTAAACTAAGTTCAGTATTTCTTGCTTCAAGAGAAAATGTGGGTTGAGTTTCGTCCATACAAACGTATAATCCCCGTTTTCTCCCTAATAATAACATTAGAACAAACGCACTTCGTGATATTATCTATATCTATCACTGCTTTATATTTAGGCTTAGGCCTTCCTTTATTTCATAATTTATATATTTTATAACCCCAAAACTTTTGAAAAGTTCAAAGTTCGCTAGGTTTTACTGTTGTTTTCGGACAGCTAACAAATGTAAAGAAATAAATATGTACATACAGACATACAGAATAAGTTGATGATTTTAGAGGTACCTACCTATAAGTAATTCGAACAGCAGTTATCCCTTTCCCACATTGATAATATGTTGTTCGAGCCTAGGGCGACAGCAATAGTTCTGTTATGACATTTTCTTTGAATGTTATGTTGCCCGCGCTCCGCGCTCTCTCTCAAGCCTAGCTTTTAAACACCATACTAATGTAAATAAGTAATTCTTAAATAAATGTGACAAGCAAACGATCTCCTCACCACTTTTATACTCCTGGTAACTTCTTCTGCATAGCCTTTATTTGCCAAGACACTTGCGGTCGGTTTTCTAGTCTAACCGGATTTGACTGGATATCAGTTTTTACACGGAGCGACTGCCATCTGACCTCCGCAACCCGAAGGCTAACACGATACCCTAAAGCTAGACCAATGTCAGGATATTAGAGGGCACTGACTTCCCAATAACGAGTGCCATAGATGTTCATGGCAGCCGGGACCGACGGCTTAACGTGCTCTCCGAGGCACGGAGCAGCCGATAATTGTCAATCAATATACTCCTATAATAATTTTATACTCCTGGTAACTGAAAGGTACATTTACCAAAGAAATTATATTTTTGTAAGCTAAGCTTCCTTTCTTGCTTTAAGCCTAGCTTTAAGCTCCCGATTATAATTCAAAGCTACTTTTGACTGGTTTAGCGTGCTTGTACCGCGTGTGGCCTCATGGGGAAGCGGTATTTAACCATTTAATACGGCTTCGACAAGTCACTGAGCAATGTTCCTGTCAAGACAATTCTAAGACATCATGGCCCGATAGACTATACGTGGCCTATGTGTGACCTTAAATGATGGCTGGCGAGATGTAGGTTCAAAACACCTCAGCTTACCAGTTCGATGCTGCGTTGCTACACTTTTCGGAGTTAAAACTATATAATTATATTATCTACTAGATGTTCCCGCGGTTTCACCCGCGTTTATCGTTACTGCACCGCCCCCGTGGGTCGTAGCGTGATGTTATATAGCCTATAAGCCTTCCTCGATAAATAGGCTATCCAACACTAAAAGAATTTTTCAAATCGAACCAGTAGTAATCACGCAGAATAAACCAAGAGAAACATCGTTTGTACTATGTCTGTAATGGGTAATTATTTTGCTGCGATGTTATTTTAAAACTGCGATATCTCCTAAGATATTCATTGAAATCGAATGATGTAAAGGGCAATTTTGTTTTAAATTAAATACTTGTGATGAATAACGTATTTATTTGGATAAGGATTAATATCATGTTTATAAAAATACCTTCGCAAATAATGCGTTATTTTAGAACAAATTTTGTTAGCATAAAAATGGTTATAGTGAGCCAACTTTAAAAGATAGACATGTGCTGTCGCGGCCTTTTTTTATAACTTTTAAAGGGGAACAATTGTGTCATACATGATTTTTGCGAAACTTTAACTGTTTACGCAGCGCACGCAGCGGAAGCTCTCAAAAGGAAAAAATACTCTCCGATTTTGAAACATTCTTCATTGGTGCTCCGCTCCTATTGATCTTAGCGTGATAATATATAGCCTATAGCCTTCCTCGATAAATGGACTATCTACCACTGAAAGAATTTTTCAAATCGGGCCAGTAGTTCCTGAGATTAGCGCGTTCAAGTAAACAAACAAACAAACGAACTCTTCAGCTTTATAATATTAGTATAGATTTATAAATATTTGATAAAAATGTGTAAAATTTACATTTGCTGTTTTTCTGTTTCAGGTAATTTTACTTTAACGTTGTTAGAGTGATATTTTGCGCAGTGAGTATAATAAATACAGTAATTTCAGAGAAACGGAACAATGACATACTTATGTAATAAAATAATAATGTCCTCCAGACCGAATTTCGGTCACAGTAGCCAATCTCAACGTGGAATAGGCATCTGCGCAGGAGATATGTCAGTGCGCAAGTGAGTGCGCAACACAAGCGCACTCTCTGTTCCCTCGCTCTCTAGTGCGATGTGACGTCACCACACGACCGGAGGGAGATCAGGCGCAGGACCAACGACTTTACATGCGTTCCGCGACACAATTATATATATATATATAAGATAGCTACACTATTGTATTAGGCTAGTCCTGTAATGATAGTTGTATTGAGTAAACAAATAAATAAAAATAAAAAATAAAATTATGTATGTATTATACATACAAATAATTAATTAATTTCTAAAGTCCCTATATTTCGCCAGAAATTTCTTTTGTGGCAGTAGTTTCTGAGATCAGCGCGTTCAAACAAACAAACTCTTAAGCTTTATAATCTTAATATATATTATAATATAAATTACGTGTCACGTTGTTTGTCCGCTATGGACTCCTAAACTACTGAACCGATTTTAATCAAACTTCGTAACCATCTGTAATTTGGTCCAACTTAAAGGATAAGATAGCTTTTTATTTAAACTGGCAAAACTTATCTAGTGTGAAGCAGACGAAGTTGCGCGGGACAGTTAGTATTAGTATAGGTACGGACATGTTACCCTAGTACTTCGAGTTAGCTAGGCAGTGACACTTGAGATATGTAATAACTGCGGGCGAGGGAGGGGCGCGGGAGGGGTGCGCGGGGTGGCGACCCTGTCGGAAGCAATCGCCTGATTACTTCCTATATGAATCGTGGCCATCAATATGGCGTCTAACGCAACATCGGTCGAAATATTAAAAAAAAATGCTGATTTAAGTAAAACTACCCCACGTGACGGTCCCAAAGCGTAATGAATGACCCACAGTTTTACTAAAAAACTTAATTACGATATTCATAAATGATTATGTAATTTTTTATTGGAAATAAAATACAAGCGATACAACCAGGTTAAGTTCATTCTGAAATATTTAAGCGCTGAGTAGCATATGTGGTGAGACTCTGAAATATAAAATAAGAAATAGTGTGATTAGAGAGAGATGCGGCATGAAAGTGGATATAGTGACAAGAATAGAAAAGGGTATGTTAAACTGGTTTGGACATGTAGAAAGAATGGACGAGGAAAGACTGACTAAGAAAGTTTATAAGGCTAGTGTGAATGGAACAGTCGCAAGAGGAAAACCTAGGCGAACGTTTCTCGATCAGATCGGAGACGATCTGGACAAAGGCCAGGTTAAGAGCTCCTTGAGCCGATGGGCGGGCATGAGAAATGTGATGAAAGTGAATGAAGCCAGAGAAGTGTGTCAGGATCGTAGCAAATGGAAATCCGTAGTCTCTGCCTACCCCTCTGGGAAACAGCCGTCAATCTATGTATGTATGTATGTATGAAATATTTAAGAGCCAGTTAGCTAAGTATTGAGTAGCAGTTAATCAGGAAAACTCACTTTCATCTCAGAACATAACTTAACATTGACTAGTCATTATGTGACAGCGACGAGCCATTGTTCGAAAGTCAATCGTTGATCAGTGACTTGAGAGCTGTTCAGTTGAGAAGTAGATAAATATTAACTGGCGATAATAAAGCTGCCAATTGCGAGGTTAACCCCCAGTTTGTCAAAGGCTATTTAATGTTAACGTGTCACATCGTCGACGACTCACCGACGTTGCTAATTAGTCAGTTAATCAAGCCGGGCCCACTATTTAATGTTAACGTGTCACATCGTCGACGACTCACCGACGTTGCTAATTAGTCAGTTAATCAAGCCGGGCCCACTATTTAATGTTAACGTGTCACATCGTCGACGACTCACCGACGTTGCTAATTAGTCAGTTAATCAAGCCGGGCCCACTATTTAATGTTAACGTGTCACATCGTCGACGACTCACCGACGTTGCTAATTAGTCAGTTAATCAAGCCGGGCCCACTATTTAATGTTAACGTGTCACATCGTCGACGACTCACCGACGTTGCTAATTAGTCAGTTAATCAAGCCGGGCCCACTATTTAATGTTAACGTGTCACATCGTCGACGACTCACCGACGTTGCTAATTAGTCAGTTAATCAAGCCGGGCCCACTATTTAATGTTAACGTGTCACATCGTCGACGACTCACCGACGTTGCTAATTAGTCAGTTAATCAAGCCGGGCCCACTATTTAATGTTAACGTGTCACATCGTCGACGACTCACCGACGTTGCTAATTAGTCAGTTAATCAAGCCGGGCCCACTATTTAATGTTAACGTGTCACATCGTCGACGACTCACCGACGTTGCTAATTAGTCAGTTAATCAAGCCGGGCCCACTATTTAATGTTAACGTGTCACATCGTCGACGACTCACCGACGTTGCTAATTAGTCAGTTAATCAAGCCGGGCCCACTATTTAATGTTAACGTGTCACATCGTCGACGACTCACCGACGTTGCTAATTAGTCAGTTAATCAAGCCGGGCCCACTATTTAATGTTAACGTGTCACATCGTCGACGACTCACCGACGTTGCTAATTAGTCAGTTAATCAAGCCGGGCCCACTATTTAATGTTAACGTGTCACATCGTCGACGACTCACCGACGTTGCTAATTAGTCAGTTAATCAAGCCGGGCCCACTATTTAATGTTAACGTGTCACATCGTCGACGACTCACCGACGTTGCTAATTAGTCAGTTAATCAAGCCGGGCCCACTATTTAATGTTAACGTGTCACATCGTCGACGACTCACCGACGTTGCTAATTAGTCAGTTAATCAAGCCGGGCCCACTATTTAATGTTAACGTGTCACATCGTCGACGACTCACCGACGTTGCTAATTAGTCAGTTAATCAAGCCGGGCCCACTATTTAATGTTAACGTGTCACATCGTCGACGACTCACCGACGTTGCTAATTAGTCAGTTAATCAAGCCGGGCCCACTATTTAATGTTAACGTGTCACATCGTCGACGACTCACCGACGTTGCTAATTAGTCAGTTAATCAAGCCGGGCCCACTATTTAATGTTAACGTGTCACATCGTCGACGACTCACCGACGTTGCTAATTAGTCAGTTAATCAAGCCCGGCCCACTATTTTTGTTTCTAGTTTAATGGTACCCTATGTCGTTTTGTGACAATGTGTATACGAAGTTTCATGATAATCGGACGAGTAGTTAACGCGTACAAGCGTAACAAACAAACTCACATTCGCATTTAAAATATTAGTTTGGATTATTTGGTAAACAGTTGTGTAGTCAATAAATAATAGTTTTTGCTGAGGAGCTGTCACAGATTGGTCTGTGTTTAAGTACAGGCAGAGTTGCCAATGTAGGCTGTAACTGCGACATCTGTGCCTCTGTTTTGTCACATTTAATATTCACCATATTTGCATTTACAAGATCGTCTTTGTCGGTTTGATTGTTGAGTATATTATGTTTGCCCTGTGACTTTGTCTTTATATCTATTCTAATAATAGAGGTTCAAATATGAAGTTGCCGCTTTGCGTAAAGAAAATCGGTGACGTTGTAGATTTCATACTAACTATTTCTTCAATACATTTTAAATTGCCAGTTCCATTTCTATGT
Source organism: Catocala sponsa (assembly GCA_963564715.1). NCBI lineage: Eukaryota > Metazoa > Arthropoda > Insecta > Lepidoptera > Erebidae > Catocala > Catocala sponsa. Next base: position 176,967 of record OY751356.1, on the reverse strand, counting down.
TTTTCGTGTATAGTTGCTTGTTCAGGCCACTATGGTTTGTCTTAAATTAAAAAACACATCAAACATCATGTAATTATAGTGAATTGAAACAACAAATACAGGCAGGCACTGACACGCGGGCTAGTAGAACATCTAGTATTTTTATAAGTAAGAGCATAATTAATTATTATAACTAGCGGTCGCCTAGTGGCCAAATTCGACCAAAATTCCTAAGCTTGTTACTTTGTTTTCTGTTTTTCTCTATTACATATAAATAAGGTATAGGTAACCATAGTTACAAAGAATTGTACGACGTCAGACGAACAATGCCGAAATACTACGAACGCGATTCGACTGCGTGTGTCAAATGTATGGTTGTGTGCGTGTAGTGGTTTTTCATTAATTTAATGTATTTCTAATGCATATTTTATATAAATATTAGTATTCGCCCCTCCTTCTCCATATAAACTTGAACTGTGCCAAATGTCGCACTCCTCCGTCCGCGCAATTTTCGTAAAAAGGGGTACAAAGTTTTAGCTTCACGTACTAATATATAGATAACTCGGTATAACATCACCGCTCGCTTCGCGGCCACACCGCTAACTAAATCAATAATATAAAAATAAAACAGGAGTATATCTAGTCTATTACTAACTCTATAATATCAATATATTGGCTATGGTTGTCAATGGCGGTTTCACTTTTCCTCAATCTATACAAATATTATAAAGAGGAAAGTTTTGATTTTTGTTTAATTGTTTGTAACGATTCAACTCAAAATCTACTTCACCGATTTTAAAAATTCTTTCACCACTAGAAACATATATTATTAGCGAGTAACAGACTATATTTTATTTTAAAGAGTACTCTTTTTCTCCCTAGCCTTTATTCAAGTCAAGTCAAGTCAAAAATCATTTATTCATTCAGGTCACAAAGTAACACTTATGAACGTCAAAATATATAGGTTAGCGGGTTTACTAAGTTACTGAAGCTACATTTAGGTTAGTTGCTAGGTTCAGGCAAAGGGTAGAGCCTATGAGAAGAAACCTGCAAGAAACTCACGGCCACTCTTTTAAATCGTCAGTTAAATATAATTTCAGTATTTTACAACTCAGATTAACAAGGTGTTACAGTCATTATGCCATATACTACTGATTATACAAGCTAAAGATAATAACAATAATAACTTAATAATATTATAGGGAGGAAATAATTTGAGCTAAGATATATTATTTAATATAAATCTAAAATAGACAGTAGGATGGCATGATGGCGCATACACTTACACTTTGTGACTATGCAAAGGCTTAAATTGACTTATAAGTAATACAGATCTTTGAATCCTGTATGCAACAAGCAACTAGCTCCATGAGTTTTTGTCATTTAAGTAGTCGTTGACTGAATAACCCTTCCAAATAAGTTGTTTTTTAACAGCGTTTTTAAATGGAAACAATGGTAAATTAATTATGTTAATAGGTAATTTATTAAAAAAACGTATACCGAGTACCGCAAATGTATTGTGAACTTTATGTAAACGATGATATGGGCCCACTAACTTATGCTTATTTCTAGTGTTTACGTTATGAATATCACTATTCTTATTATATAAGTAAATGTTATGTTTAATAAACATAATGTTAGCAAATAATTTCTTTAATTATTATTCCCAAGTCACTTGGGGTCGGCTTTCTAGTCTAACTGGATTTGACTGGATATCAGTTTTTACACGGAGCGACTGCCATCTGACCTCCGCAACCCGAAGGCTAACGATACCCTAAAGCTAGACCAGTGTCAGGATATTAGAGGGCACTGACTTCCCAATAACGACTGCCATAGATGTTCATGGCAGCCGGGACCGACGGCTTAACGTGCTCTCCGAGGCACGGAGCAGCCGATAATTGTCAATCAATACGCACATAATTTCGAAAAGTCATATAACTTCCGAAAGTCAGAGGTGCGCGACGTGGGTTCGAACCCGAGACCCTCTGCATTGCAGTCTGCTGGTCTCCCCACTGAGCTATCGCAGCTCCTGCTGCTGCTCGTACTGTTGCACATAACCTAACCTAAATACTTTTACGCGACCGAAGCCGCGGGCAAAATCTAATTAGATGAGTAAAATTACGAATTAATAATACTTTCTGCAAACGCCATACGTAGAGGTAGTCAATGTAACTGTTGTGCTTGACGTCTTGGGTTTGAATTCTGTGTCGAGACAATCGTTATTAAGTTTTTTACCTGACTACGGGATGCCAAAAGGAAGGGTAATGATTTTGGCAGTCTGGGTATGTACGTTTGTATGTTCCACCGTAGCGCCTAAATTACTGAGGCGATTTTAATGAATGAGGTGTCAAGAGATTCGTAATATTAGCCCGGGTGACATAGGCTATATACATTTTATCAACATTATATATGACGGAATTTAAACCTAAGATTCTAAACTCGAAAAATATTAAACTGAGATAATCATCACGTGTTTGGTATCAAAAGAACGGTCTTGGCGAGCACATTACAAATATTAATATTAATTATTAATATTCTGTTAGTAAATTGTTAATAGCATCGCGGCGTCTGAAACTGTGTCCGATAAACGGCAATATACTTGCTTCTATTATATAACGAGATGGGTGTAAAATCCCAGGATTCAACCTCTTCGTCTTAAAAGTAAAAGTAATGAAAAGACATGACCCCTATATCTCAGGGATCTTTTGACCTACAGGGCCCATATTCAACTCTCGAGCGAGGTATGACCCTAAGGTGTCTGCGCACCAAATTACAAGTGAAGCGGTCCAGTAGTTCCGGAGTTATGCCTGTCATTAACAAACTGTCACTAACAGACAGACACACTGACCCACAAAGTGTTTTCATTAACCTCTTTGAAGAAGGTTAATAATATCAGTCCTGTATTAAACTGTCCCACTGCTGGGCACGGTTCTCTTCTCAGTGTGCAAAGGGTTAGCCCACAGTCCAGCACGCCGCCCCAGTGCGTGTTGGTACACTTCACATATCTTCGAGAACATTACGTAGAACTGTCAGACATGCAGGTTTCCTCGCGATGTTCTCCTTCACCGTTAAAGCGAGCGACTCCCAATTAATTGATAATAAAATTGTTGGAGTGCACAAGTGGCGTCGTGGTTACCGTGGTCGCCTGGCCGCTGCTGCGTCGCCGAGTGCTGCGGGTTCGACCCCGACACACAAGTGTGCGCTCCACAAATAGTTCTTCAGAGTCTGGGTGCTCTTTGTGTCCGTTTGAATGTTTGTAAAGTCTCCCGCGACACAGGATGTATTCCTACAAGTAACGAAGGCGTTTTAATTTTTTTATTCATTTTAGTCACAAAGTAACACTTATGAACGTCAAAGGGATTATAGTGAGTCTACTGAACTTACTGAATTTACATTTATGTTAGTTGCAAGGTTCAAGCAAAAGGTTGAGCCTCTGAGAAGATGCAAGACACTCAAGGCGAGTGGCCTTGAGTTTGTTGCAGGTATCTTCTAAATCGACTTTCAATTATTTTAAATCGACTTTCAATAATTTAAATCGACTTTCAATTATCCTCGCAATACAGGAATTATTCCTAGTGTAGGAGATGCCTTTAAAAAATTAAAAGATATTGCGTAAAGGTCTGAGTGGCGTGCCTTATATGATGCTTTACCTAAATCTATTAAATAGAAGTTGTTTCAAGCGAACTGCCCACGCAAGCAGAAGCAAGTCAAAGATATTCTTTTAAAATATATACATTTAATATCACGGCAACATTATCGATGCATCGAACGAGCGAAGTGTGCATAACGACTCTGACTCAACAGGGGGTAGGCAGAACTCTACCCACACTTAAACACGAGACTGTTGAATAATTCATTGATGGCAAGCTTCGAGAATTCACTGAAGAATCGCTCTCTCGCCATTTTATAGATAAAAGTAGGCTATGTCATATAAAACACTAATAATGTCCTCTGGACCGAATTTCAGTCACGTCGGCCAATCTTAGCCGCAGGAGATATGACAGTGCATAAGTGTGTGCGCAAACACAAGTGCACTCTCTATTCCCTCACTCTCAAAGTGCGAACATTAGTCGGCCTTGATGGCGTAGTAGTTAGTGTAACCGAGTGCCACGCCTGAGGTCGCGGGTTTGATTCCCGCACAAGTCAAACATTTGTGTGCATGAACATGGATGTTTGTCTTGGTCTGGGTGTTTCTATGTATAATATGTATGTATTTACAAAAAAAAAGTATATATGTATGTTTATCCATTGTCTAGTACCCATAGTACAAGCTCTGCTTAGTTTGGGCTAGATGGTGTTGTGTGTATGTGGTAGAATATTATTATTATTCACATATTATATATATTATAATATTATATTATTGGAACGAAGTTCCTTACGGCAGGCTTGGAGGGGATAGGGATTTTGCTGCGCGACCGAACTGAAAAAAATGTGATAGTAAAACCGTAAGAAAAAATCCGTGGAAAAAAGTGCGTGGAATAAAACCGTTAAATGAGACGTGCGCAGGCGCGACAGTCGCATACACAAGCGAGTAGTGTATAATACCAGGATATCAGAAATCACTAAATGACCAATATATTTAAATGTTTGGAATCATTTAAATATATTGGTATAAATGAATATTCTTTATTCTATTTAGTGAATTGAGCACGATTTTTTTTGCAATTTGTGTCGATTCTACATTAGCCGAAGGAACTTCGTTCCTACCTGGTGTCCCACGACACCACATCATTATATTATACATATTATATATTATATTATACATATTATATATTATATTATACATATTATATATTATATGATCATCGTGAAATTTCGCATACACGTTATCAGGGCTGCAGAACAGAACAAAGATTACCTTTCACCAAAACATGAAGTCGTGAACTATCTACAATATGTGAGCTCACTCATTACATTTAAGTTACAACATTCAACGTGAGTGATCGTGATAATACTTTATTTATAACTAGCTTTTGCCCGCGACTTCGCTCGCGTTAATTTAGAATTTGGCAATCAATTCGGCTTGTACTCTGCTTGTAATAATATAACTCAATCATGATTCGAAAGACACGTGGCGCCATCTATTATCATAAGAACGTTATTATTGTTTTCCTCGGGAACAGTAATTTTTTTCGGGATGAAAGGTAGCCTATGTCCGTTTCTGTACACCTGACAACGTATATGCAAAATTTCAAGATGATCGGTTCAGTGGTTTAGGCGTGAAAAGGTAACAAACAAACTCATTTTCGCTTTTATAATATTAGTTAGCAAGTTAGGATAGGATTAGGATAGTTAGGATAGTTAGGATTCAGATATGATGTCGTCATTGTGTGTCGGATGACAACTTAACTTACAGAGAGGTGACCGACTTTAAACTCAGTAGAACGCGTCTATGATTTAAATGTTTGACTATACTTAAATAATGACCTCTAATACCCCGAATGTTAAGAGTTAAGTAATAAAATGTCACGATCATTCTGGACCTCAGGGTCCGTAATGAAGTTGAACCTTTAGCCCTTGTGTATGCCGTTTGTTTAAACAATTTAACTTTAATAATAAACATTCTGTGTAATTATTTTGGTCAATGTTGGAGAGGACCTCTCTCGGTGCTCGTAAGAATAATTTGTGTGAGTCTCGGGTTCAATATACGAGTCGAGTCATTTTTTGTACAATGTCATAATGATTGAAACTGTTCATGGCAGCCGGGACCGACGGCTTAACGTGCTCTCCGAGGCACGGAGCAGCCGATAATTGTCAATCAATAATAATAGATAATAGAACTAGCTATACCCCGCACTTTCACCTGCCACCGCCTTTCTGTGTTTATGATTAGTTGATTACTGCTCGACTCCCGTGTAAAGGATCTATGCTTCTTTCCTCAAATGAAACGATGATTGCTTTGATATTCACGGATTTGATTAAGACAACCGTTCGATACAACCGTCAAAAGTAGAATGAATCCATCGTTACATCACTTCTACGTCAAAACGTCATTCGTAGTGTTGCCATAGCTAAATCATAATTCGGTACAATTTAATATTATTACATTACTAAAGGAACTAAAATTCATGAATCTAATATTAATATATGATCTTAAGCTAAATGTGTTTAAATAAATACTTCATTACAATTATTAACATCTTCGTATAGTATTTTGGCTGATTAACCTTACACGTGACTGTGGCGTCATGTTACATCGACGCTTCGAGGACCAACTATAGGAAAAGCCAAAGCACCACTTCTCAGGAGACCCAACAAACAAAAAATCGGTTTTACTTTTCTCTTTATTTTTTTATTTGGTAAACCTAGATTTTTTACCTCTTTATTTAGACTAGCGGTCGCCTAGTGCTCGAAATTCGACCAAAGTTTGCCTGTAAGATATTGCTGACATATTATGTCATTATATATTGATATATGTAACCATAGTTACGCGCTTCGACTGCGTGTGTCAAATGCATGGTTGTGTGCGTGTAGTGTTTATTCATTAATTTAATGTATTTCTAATGCATATTTTATATAAATATTAGGATTCGCCCCTCCTTCTCCATATAAACTTTAACTATGCCAAATGTCATACTACTCCGTCCGCGCAAATTTCGTAAAAAGGGGTACAAAGTTTTTGCTTCACGTATTAATGTATAGATGATTATGAAATTGCACATTGTTCAGGATTTGTAATGAGTTAAAGTTATTTACACAGCATATTTTTAGAATAAAAGTTTTATGCTGCAGTACCTATATTCTAGATAGAAAAACCGTATTTGGCGAATATCATCATTTAACATACACAAGGATCTCATAGGTATGGAATATTTAAATCACCAGTTTTTGAGTGTATTCTCTGTATAATATTAGTATAGATAGTTAAACAGTATATAATGCTATGTATATTTAAGCTACGTACACACTGGGTGTATCGCTTAAGGCTAGATTAAATTAACAACAGTGTATGTTGGTTTAGGCGCCGACGCGACGGTGTGAAAACATCTTTACATTATATATAATTGTACTATAAGACGAATTAATATTGATATCATTCCCAATATATGTATCCCAACTAATATTATAAATTAGAATGTGAGTTTGTTTGTTTGTTACGCTTTCAGCCTGAACTACTCGACCAATCGTCATGAAATTTCGAGTACACGTTGTCAGGGGAACAAAAATTACATAAGGTACCTTTCATCTAGAAAAAGTACCTTTATTAAGTCGAGCGAAGCCGCGGACAAGATCTAGTATAATAAAACTATGGAATAGAGATCCATCTCTAAGCATTATCTTTTTTGTCATCTTTGTTAATTAGAGATAGTATACCGTTTGAAAGCAATGAAAAAGCTGAATAATTTCTTGGGAGTCCGTTGGACTGCCACGGAGAGGTCTCGAGTCAGACCTCAAGGCATGCTTCTCTAGCTTTTCGAAGTGATGTGCGCATTAAATAGTTAATGATCGCTCGCTTTAACGGTGAAGGAGAACATCGCGAGGAAACCTGCATGTCTGACAGTTCTACGTAATGTTCTCGAAGATATGTGAAGTGTGCCAACACGCACTGAGCCTGCGTAACAGACTATGGGCTAACTCACACTAAGAAAAGGCCCGTGCCCAGCAGTGGGACAGTTTAATACAGGGCTGATATTTTTATATTTTATTAAACGGTCAGCTTAGACTTCAAAGATGGCGCAGTGTATGATAATTCTATTCCTAGGCCAGACAAAGGGTTATAAAGATTTCTAACTCGAAACTTTCTGTAGTAACACGGAGTCTGAAACTGTGGCTGGTAGATGGCGATACCGTCGCCTCCAATAACGTGTGACCTAAGGTCATAGTCAAATCTAAGTCTCTTGCACCCCTACCTACTCTCTTAAGAACATTTTTTTTTCATGGAACTGTAGTGGCAAACAAGCATACGGCTCACCTGATGGTAAGTGGTCACCGTAGTCTATGGACGCCTGCGACACCAGAGGCATCACATGCGCGTTGCCGACCCTTTAGGAAAGGAAGTGGGAAGGAGAAGGAGCGGGATGGGGGAAAGGGGCTGATTGGTGTCTGTATGTGTATCTATCTATCTATACTATACTTGATACCGTACTTTGCCTATCAGCGAGTATCCGTTGCGTGAGTGGTGTCAATAAAGTACCAGGACTTAATGTCTTCATAGGAGCGCTCGAGTCGTGTGTGACTTCTAAAGGTCACGATTTTATAACTTCACGGATTGAGCAGACGAGATACTCATCGTCTCATGTTTAACCGATTTGCAAATGGAGAAGGTTCTATAAAATATAACAGGAAAATTGAATATTTAAGTTATTTAACGATATAAGTTAATTTTTTGTTTGACGGCGACTCAAAATTTGTATTAAAAAATAACTTGAGAGGTGTCAAGGGACACCCGGATGGAACGAAGTTCCTTTCAATTAATTAGTGAAGGAAGTGTAAAAAAAATTTTTTTTTCAGGTATAATAATATTTTTTTTATTATTAACAAATATAATGTAATATAAACTTAATCTGTAGGCTCAATTTTAGTAATAATTGGCTTGTGGACATTAGCAATACATACATATTAAGAAATAACCTTAAACTTACAACTATAGCAAAAAGTGTCGTTACAGAAAGTGCTCGAAGGATCGAACCCGCAACACTCGACGGTGTAGTAACGAGACGAGATAACATCTTAAAACTACTCGCCATATATACACAGTCAACATATAAACTAACATAGTTTATGTAATTTAATTAGGGGACACAATATTAAAGACGTGCCTACTTACGCGAGCTCACCCGTTAGATGGCTCCTGTTTAGAGCTGTTTACTTTCAAAGTAACAGGCTTATTTTATACAAGTGGGTGGCAATTTCCAATGAGAAAATATCTTTGGCTTTAAACTGTCTACAATATTTTTTGTAAATCCTTACTAATATTATCAATTTGAAAGTAACTCTCTCTGTCTATCTGTCTGTCTGTCTGTTACCTTTTCACGGCTAATTCACTCAACCGATTTAGATGAAATTTTGTACATATATAGTTTAAAACCTGGGGAAGGATATAGGCTACTTTTTATTGATGTAGGTACCACGCGGGCGGAGCGGCGCGCGCAAGCTAGTAGTTTATATTTATAAAATTTGAAGTGTGGGTGTGTAAATTAAGAATATATTTTGTTTTGCATATAAAGTGGTGCTTGATCATTTGTCCTGAAAGGATAACATCTTATATAATCATTCGTTGTAGATGGTTATAAATATAATATGCTGTCATCCCTCTTTGTACACGTAGTCAATAATCTTTGGACCAATATCAAAACATTTTTTTAGTTCAATTTTTTAACAACTGATTTAACCGTTAGAAATAGTTCTATCCTTCCAGCTTACGAAAGTAAGGAAGTGCTAGTTGTCAGACAATAATGATGTTCAGCCGTGTTTAGTAGCCGGTACACAGCACTCTGATAGTTGTGATGTCTATCGATTCGGCTTAAAATGTACTTATTATATTTTAATTCATAACATAACGCATCGACAATCGACAAACCTTGATAAATAGTATGAAGATAATTAAACTGATTCCTAAGATGAATTAAATTAACGTAAATATCACCTCGGATATAATCTAAAGCGAAAACTTTGGACCCCTTTTTACGAAAATTGCGCGGACGGAGGAGTATGAAATTTCGCACACTTATAGTTTATACAGAGAAGAAGTGACGAATGCTAATATTTTTTTAAAATATGCATTAGAAATACATTAAATTAATGAAAAAACACTACACGCACACAACCATGCATTTGACACACGCAGTCGATGCGCGTAACTATGGTTACATATATCAATATATAATGACATAAAAAGTGTCGTTACAACTTTTGGTCTTAACTTTTTCCATCTAGCCCCCTTTCGCAACGCGCGATAAGGAACTTCGTTCCAATAATTTTTAGTATTAGGAATAAAATGGTTTATATCATTTTCACGCAATTTAATAGTCGGTTAAACTTTATTTTATAAAATTCTTATGAGTCTGCTTCGGTGGCGCAGCGTTAATGAATGCGAATGATCCTAACATGTTGGATTCGCTGCCTGGGTCGGGCAAATTATTGCTTGGTTTATCAGTGGAGTCTAGAACTGTGCTCGGTACAGCAATATGGTCGGTCCTTATTTCACATTGTCTAAAAACATAGCTGGCGAAATTATTCAAAGACTCAAATCACAAAGCAGCATCAATTTTACAAAATAGCGTATTTGCAAGAAGTTGCATAAACGCAATCGTAAAATCGTCGATAGTAAGTACAACCTATACTACTAATATATTAAGAAACCATATGAGTTGTTGTCGAATCTTTGACAGTTCATGGTGTCCTGGTACTTGAAATATGATTATGAGATATTTTACACGACTTCTATGAAGAATGTGTCTGAAAAGTGTGGTCGTATTTAATAACGAAAGGGGTTTACTTGGGCCTAGTGTTTAAGGTATAATAAGGACTTGCCATCGAGGTTGTGGGTTCGAATCCCATGCATTGCACAAGCATTCTATAGAGCATTTTCTTAAATAACTTATTTTTGGTAAATAAACCAACCGAAATTGTAAATACATCAATTATGCTTTCTATTTAGACTGCCTGCCCGGATGGCGCAGTGGCGCTAATGGACGTCTCAGCACTGCCGCTGCGCCGCCTGGTGCGGGGTCGTTGTGTCCGTTGTTTGAATGTTTGTAAAGTCTCCCGCGATACAAGAATTATTCCTAGTAAGGAGTTGTCCTTTCTAAAAGCATGAAAAGAATAATCCCTACAAATATTCTAAATGCGAATGTGAGTTTTTTGAAATGAAATCTTGTTTAGGCGCGTTGAGCACTTCTTGGGTGAACAAAACTCATAGAACTCGCGTCATCGTCACGCTTCGTCATCGTCACGCTTCGTCATCGTCACGCTTCCACGCTTTCCAGTTTTGAATTATTTCAGAATATTAACAATATCTCAGAAATGGTGCGTCATACGCAAAAAATAACGAAATTTTGACCCCCTTAATAAAAGAGAGTATCAGCAATCTGCACCGCCACCCTATTTTTTTTTGAAGTGACAACTTCTTTAGCGTCGTTGTGCACTTTTTTTTGTGATGGGTAAAAAATTTTAAACTCGCGTCAGGACACGTGACCTGATCGAAAATTCGTAAGACGGAGGAAGAATTGTCACGTGTGTGTACGATAGCGCAATAAATGGATATTGTATGTTACCACATAAATGATAGTACTTTTATACTGATAATTAAAGCAATTCGTGCAAAATGATTCCTTAACCATTCCAAAATATCAAAAATGCACAACGTTAATATTCAAGTTTTCACTTCTGCCGGCACTCCCGGAGTGCAACCCGTTGATTTTTAGTTTAATATAAAGAGTGTTTATTGATCAAGGATTAAAGTTTTCACTTCTATCGGCAGTTCCCACAGAGTGCCCCAAATTTTTTTTGTTTGTTTACTTGTTTGTTGCGCATACACGTCTTAATTTTGCACACACGTAGTCAGAGGTACAGAGGGACTTCGGGTAACTTTCATCCAGGAAAAATCTGAGATCGCAATCAATTGTCTCTAGATAGATGTACGACATATTATTCGTTTAATAAATAAGATGCATCACAGTTTAACTGGAGGCGTTATCAAGAGTACAATTTAACTCAAATAGCTAGGATTAGATTTGCTCCTGGCGAAGTGCCCGCGGGATGAGAAGGCTTATTAAACCTAAAGCAGAGCTGCCAAAGTGTAGGTGGAAAACACCCCTATGTGCACCTTCAAGAGTAATTTATATTTATTATTCTAACTAATATTTTAAATGCGACTGTGAGTTTGTTTGTTACGCTTTCACGCCTTAACTACTCGACCGATTTTGAAATTTCGCGTACACGGTGTCAGGGGTAGAGTAAAGGATACAACAAACCTGCATGTCTGACAGTTCTACGTAATGTTCTCGAAGATTTGTGAAGTGTGCCAACACGCACTGGGGCGGCGTGCTGGACTGTGGACTAACCCTTCTCACACTGAGAAGAGGCCCGTGACCAGCACAGACATAAGTGGTAAAAAATCTTAAGAATTATTCCGCTCTCGCTCCCGCTCGTGTCTCACGTACATATATTCGCGTCTCTGTCGGCATGCAGTGACGCGGAATTGCACGCAGATACGGCCATCGAAGTGAAGCACTGGAATGTGGTATTGCGCTCGTTCTACATCTCCTCGTATATATGAGCTCCTGGTACTTATAGATGAACTAACGCCTTTTTATTCCCAAAGGGGTAGGCAAATTGTTTCCACGTTTTGTCAGTTATGTTTTCTATTGAGATCTGGGATTCAGGTATGTGGCATTATTCGAATTATTGGTATAGGCAAATTATTCGAAACGTTCGAATCACTCCAATTTTCTAATTATTCAACTTTTAAAATTATTGAAATGCTGAAATTATTTGAATATTTATTATAATTCGAATGTATTCTAATTTTTTAAATACTATATCTCATATTAGAATTTATTGGACCCTGTATTAAAGTATTTTCTAAATTGACTGTCTGTCATTAGAATATACAGAATACTGTATTTGTGAGTATATTTCAATGACGTTAAGTACGTTACAAAATACAATTTGATAACAGTTAACACTTTCGATCGAATGATAGTTTTCGAATAATTCTGTTCCTTTTTCGATACCAAACACATACAATAACTCGGTTCCTTTTTTATACCAAACTCACACACACAACTTAATTTAACGACATGCAAACAGACATAGTGTATCAAATTTCTTTTTTATGTTTATTATTTACGACGCACTTATATGACCATGCGATACTTCATGGCGCCGCGAGCTAACCTATTATCTGATATAGAATCGCTGTTCTGGTTTACATTTTTATATATTTTTTATTTTAATATATTTTATTTATACTGTTATAAATATCCAAAAAAAATTGAGACAGTCTTTGGGGACTGCCGATAGAAGTGAAAACTTTAATCCTTGACCAATAAACACTTCTTTATTAACAAAAAATTAATTCAAAACTGGAAAGTGTGGAAGCGTGACGATGACGCGAGTTCTATGATTTTTGTTCACCCAAGAAGTGCTCAACGCGCCTAAAGAAGATTTCACTTCCAAAATGTTGATAGAAGTATCCAATAAGTTTGTCGTTCGATCGAACCTGAGACCACACGCGTAGCATTCGCATTCACTGCCGCCACGCTATTAAGAAACTCAATGCATTAGTAAATATTCTAACTTAATAATTATAACTAGTGGTCGCCTAGTGCTCGAAATTCGACCAAAGTTTGCCTGTAAGATATTGCTGATATATGTCATTATATATTGATATATGTAACCATAGTTACGCGCTTCGACTGCGTGTGTCAAATGCATGGTTGTGTGCGTGTAGTGTCTTTTCATTAATTTAATGTATTTCTAATGCATATCCTAATCCTAACTAATATTATAAATGCGAAAATGAGTTTGTTTGTTTGTTACGCTTTCTCACGCCTTAACTACTCAACCGATCAACATGAAATTTTGCATACACGTGGTCAGGGGTACAGAATAGGACATAGGGTACCTTACATCCAGAAAAAAATAACTGTTGCAAACCTTTTTTTTTTTTTTTTTGTTTTTTTTTTGGTACCCATGAAAAATGCTTGATGCACTACCCGCCGGCTAGGGGACGGCACCGGTGGGGCGTGTGGGACTCCCCAGCAAGAGAAAAGCGCTGGTATACCCACTAAAAAACCTGGGGTGTTCCCTCTCTCATCCAATGGGGGGGCCTGTTGGGAGCTCTTAAAAGAATTGACTCATCCATAGCAGGCCCCCCCGTGTGGGTGCGGGCCGGGTCATTTTTTTTTTAGGACCCGACCCCCTCTTGTCCCCAGGGGAGAGCTTCACCGCTCTCCCCTATCGACGTTGGAAGGCGCGCGGGAACACCGCGCGCGCCCTCTCGGGGTAACTGTTGCAAACCTAACCTAACCTAAGCTACATTTACGCGAGCGAAGCCGCGGGTGAAAACTAGTTTTATATAAATATTAGGATTCGCCCCTCCTTCTCCATATAAACTTTAACTGTGCCTAATTTCATACTCCTCCGTCCGCGCAATTTAGTAAAAAGGGGTACAAAGTTTTTGCTTCATGTATTAATCTATACCCAACTTTCACTTCCATACATAAGTGTGGGCACTAATAGTCCTCTATGAACAGCCAAACGTGCCATTTCGGATACATTTCGACTGTTCATAAAAGCGCGTAGAGCTCCATTCACTTTGTTGCCAGCAATCGTTCTCCTTTCAATATCTCCCTCATGTTTAAGAAGCATGAGAGCAGAATAAATGCTGTAGAAATGAGAGCGTTGAGAAGCATATGTGGTGTGACTCTGAAAGATAGAATAAGAAATAGTGTGATTAGAGAGAGATGCGGCATGAAAGTGCATATAGTTACAAGAATAGAAAAGGGTATGTTAAGCTGGTTTGGACATGTAGAAAGAATGGACGAGGAAAGACTGACTAAGAAAGTTTATAAGGCTAGTGTGAATGGAACAGTCGCAAGGGGAAAACCTAGGCGAACGTTTCTCGATCAGATCGGAGACGTTCTGGACAAAGGCTAGGTTAAGAGCTCCTTAAACCGACGGGCGTGTATGAGGAATGTGATGAAAGTGAATGAAGCCAGAGAAGTGTGTCAGGATCGTAGCAAATGGAAATCCGTAGTCTCTGCCTACCCCTCTGGGAAACAGGCGTGAATCTATGTATGTATGTATTAATCTATACTAATATTATAAAGCTGAAGAGTTTTTTGTTTGTTTGTTTGCTTGAACGCGCTAATCTCAGGAACTACGGCTCCGATTTCAAAAATTATTTCAGTGTTAGATATCCCATTTATCGAGGAAGGCTATAGGCTATATATCATCACGCTAAGATCAATAGGAGCTGAGCGCCAATGAAGAATGTTTCAAAATCGTAGGGTATTTTTTCCTTTTGAGAGCTTCCGCTGCGTGCGCTGCGTAAACAGTTAAAGTTTCGCAAAAATCATGTATGACAGAATTGTTTCCCTTTAAAAGTTCTAAAAAAAAGTCCGCGACAGCATATGTCTATCTTTCAAGGTTGGCTCACTATAACCTTTTTTATGCTAACCAAATTTGTTCTAAAATAATGCATTATTTGCGAAGGTGTTTTTATAAACATTATATTAATCCTTATCCAAATAAATACGTTATTCATCACAAGTATTTAATTTAAAACAAAATTGCCCTTTACATCATTCGATTTCAATGAATATCTTAGGAGATATCGCAGTTTTAAAATAACATTGCAGCAAAATAATTACCCATTACAGACATAGTACAAACGATGTTTCTCTTGGTTTATTCTGCGTGATTACTACTGGTTCGATTTGAAAAATTCTTTTAGTGTTGGATAGCCTATTTATCGAGGAAGGCTATAGCCTATATAACATCACGCTACGACCCACGGGAGCGGCGCAGTAACGATAAACGCGGGTGAAACCGCGGGAACATCTAGTATTATTATATAAATATAGATTTAGAAATGTAAATGTCATTTTGTTTGTTACGCTTTCAAGTTGTAACTGCTCGAGCGATCGTCATGCAATGTCGCATACACCTCGTCAGGGGCACAGACAGGGACGCAGGGTCCTCAAGCACTATTTTATATCACTATCAGAAATAAGGAAAGGACCTATTAGAAGTCAGTATAGAAATATGTTGCAAGCTGTCTCGAAGATATGGGAGTCTGCCAACACGCACTGGGGCGGCGTGCTGGACTATGGTGTAACCCTTCTCACACTGACAAGAAGCCCGTGCCCAACAGTGGGACAGTTTAATACAGGGCTGGTATTATATAATATTTTAGTCAAGCAAATCCCACCAAAAACATTTTCATGTAAAATGTTGCCAAGACGAGACCATGACATGATGTCTCGCGCTGTCAGAAGTTATCAGATCAGATCTCATGTAGAGCTAAGCTTCTAACTCTACACGCCCTAACTCTGCAAGGCTTAACTTCACAAACTCTAGACCTTAGTCAAAATATGTGGCTTGACTGTTTCGCTACATTCACATGGCGTAAGGTGAAAAAAGCAAATATAAGCGTGTTCAAAAAGATATTATGTATTTAACCCGTGCCATGGTTTTTGTGTACATAAGGTAGTACCGTACGCGCACGCGTAGTACAATTCGAGTCGAGAGGGTAAACTGTGACTCATGGTATTTTAACGAGGACTAACTTATACTTGTTTCACTTTGAGTTCACTCATTGTTTTTAAACAAAACATCAACGCGCTGTTTTTGGAGGTAGGTTTGAAGTTGACGTGTGACGCAGTGGCTTAACTCGCCTTACCACGGACGGCGACGCTGCACTGAGGGTTTGTCTTTGCCCCGAGTGCTGTGTGTTCGATCCCCGGATCTCTCTTCTCCTTAGCCTTTATTATTCCCAAGTCACTTGGGGTCGGCTTTCTAGTCTAACCGGATTTGACTGGATATCAGCGACTGCTATCTGACGTCCGCAACCCAAAGGCTATAAACGATACCCTAAGGCTAGACCAGTGTCAGGATATTAGAGGGCACTGACTTCCCAATAACGACTGCCACAGATGTTCATGGCAGCCGGGACCGACGGCTTAACGTGCTCTCCGAGGCACGGAGCAGCCGATAATTGTCAATCAATACGCACATCATTTCGAAAAGTCATATAACTTCCGAAAGTCAGAGGTGCGCGACGTGGGTTCGAACCCGAGACCCTCTGCATTGCAGTCTGTTGGTCTCCCCACTGAGCTATCGCTGCTCACGACCAATAATAATAATATAATTAATAATAACATCAGCGTTGTATTACACTGTCCCACTGCTGGGCACGGGCCTCTTTCACATTGAGAAGATAAAAACACATGAAAAATACAAATTAAATTAATGATTATTAACAGATAAGAATTATATATAGATTTATAAATTGTCTTACTTAAAATATCAATATGTATCTTCATTTTTTTATAAATTATTGTTAGGGGTACAGCTCCTCACAGAACTGACTTGCACGTGGCGATTAAAAACCCTTCTGGCAGTCGCCACTCCAGGCAGTTCTTCTCGTTACTGCTCCGCCCTCGCTCTGCGGAACATGGCGACAGGTAAATGTACATTCACATTAAAAAGTGTAACTTTGACATTTAAAAGTGTTACTTTGTGTCTAATATGTACAAACATACTAGATTCTGTCAGCGGTTTCGCTCGCGTTAATGTGCATTTTGACAGTACATTTTTATCCCTCGGATTAGTAGTTTCTTCTGGGTAAAAGTGATATGTTTGTTTGTTTGTTTCTATACCGCTGACAACGTGTATGGGAAATTTCATGACGATCGGATCGGAGTAGTTAAGCGTGAAAGCGTAACAAACAAACAAACTTACATTCACATTTTATTAATATATTACTAGATTTTGCCCGCGGCTTCACTCTCGTAACAGTACGTCAGGTTATGTTAATACCTAGCAGTGTTTTTAAAAAAAATTGGTTGTCTGTAAAGTCGGTTTACGGACGATAGTTTAACGTGACAACGTCATAACGTGCCTTTCGCTCGCTCGTGTAGCGCTCTCGCTCCGATCGTAACGTTACAATGAGCGTAACTTTACAATGAGCGTAACGGGACAATGAGCGTAACGGGACATTGAGCGTAACATTACAATGATTCACCTTTTTTCATGCGTGTAGCCAGCGTTCATCGATTTATTAGACGTTGTCACGTCAAAATAAAGTATAGTTTATGTTACTCGGTGATAATATAGCTTTCTAATGGTGAAAGAATTTTAAAATCGAATGAATAGTTTTTGAGTTAAATCCTTACAAACAAACGAAAATCAAATCTTGCCTTTTTATAATTAACTAGCTATTGCGCGCGGCTCCGCCCGCGTGGTACCTACATCAATAAAAAGTAGCCTATGTCCTTCCCCAGGTTTTAAACTATATTTATGCCAAATTTCATCTAAATCGGTTGAGTAGTTTAGCCGTGAAAAGGTAACAGACAGACAGAGTTACTTTCGATATGGATATTATATGGGATTTTAATTTTGTTTTTACTCAGCACACAATACAGCACTGTCAACAGTAAAAACTAACTCTAAATGAAATGTAAAATGGTCAACCACTAGGCCACTGGCTCTCGTAGCGCGCACATCTCGCGGTCAGATAATCTCTGACATAACTTCACCTGAAGTTTGCTAACTTAGCCACTGAGACAAGTTCACTTGTTTGATGTTAAAGATCTTGAACTTAGCCATGTTTAAGTTAGCCTGTAAGTTAGCCAAGTGACTTTGCGATCAATACTCAGGACGAATCACTTTGGACGGGACATCGAGCTTTTACTGACACACATTATAATAGAGTATTTGACAATGATTAAGGTTTTGTACCTACACAGCAAAAATGGAACAATTATAGGATCAATTTGTTGTGTGTGTGTCAAGATCTTTTCTCTCAAGAACTTGTGAAGGTATTAAGATAAAATGTATATATATGTAAGGATACCCTTTGTACGCGAATCCGATTAGCACTTGGCCGATATGAATTCTTTTGACGTGACAACATCTAATAAATCGATGAACGCCGGCTGCACGCACGAAAAAGGATGACTCATTGTCCCGTTACGCTCATTGTCCCGTTACGCTCATTGTCCCGTTGCGCTCATTGTCGCGTTACGCTCAATGTCCCGTTACGCTCAATGTCCCGTTACGCTCAATGTCCCGTTACGGTCATTGTAAATAACGTTACGGGAAAGAAATTTTGTTATGAAGTTGTCACGTTAAAGTATCGTCCGTAAGCCGACCTTACAGACAACCAATTTTTTTATTTAAAAGTCTTCTTCTTCGTGTCAATGTTCAACCACAAGATGCCTCCTGTGCGCTTAAAAAGCCGCCGAGGCTTTCTGCGAAGTCACTCTTCTTGGAATATCAACATTCCCCCACAACGGGCAAGAGAGTAAATGTGGGCAGCGAAATATCCTGTCCCGGCAGGTTTCATTACACCTTCAGAAAACCTGCCACCTGGACACCAACTGCAATGGCCAACCTGGAAATCACTGAATCGCTGCGCACCTGGGATGGTCGTTGTAAGAACAATATGCCAAATTGGGGCTGCACGTATGTACTTACAAAAAAAAAGTATATATGTATGTTTATCCATTGTCCAGTACCCATAGTACAAGCTCTGCTTAGTTCGGACTAGATGGTGTTGTGTGTATGTGTACAATATTATTATTATCGCAGTAAGCAAGCGGTCACGTCGGTGCCGCCTCTCCAAGACGTGTTATAGGTTCGACTCGTACACGGTACAATTATTTGTTACATGGTGTTTGTGCAGAGCTTACACTTGACTGGAATGGACTCATTCATTGTTTTTAAAGTCCCACACAGTGCAAAACTGTTTCACTGAGCAAAAGACATCTAAACATCTTCACAAATCACATTTATAATAAACTAGCTGTTACCTGCGACTTCGTCCGCGTAGATTTTAACTAAAAAGTGTTTGTCTCCGCGGAACCCTATTTTTTTTCTAAAATCGAAGTAGCTTATGTTACTCCTTATAACATCAGCTATCTGCCAGTGAAAGTCCCGTCAAAATCGGTTCAGCCGTTTCGGAGATTAGCCGAAACAAACAGACAGACAGACAAAAATTTTAAAAATAGATGTTTTAGGTCTGAGATATATTTTATTTCTCATAAGAATTTACAATAATTCACTTACATGAGAAAGTTTTTCGTATATGTACCTTATATACTTTCATATGCATTAGATAAAAAGCTGTTATTTTGATATTACAAACAGACACTTCAATTTTATTTATTTGTATAGATACAAGTAGAATCTTTCTGCACAGGCCTTTATATAAGATCGCAATTCGTCGCAATGCACGTAGCAATCATACCAAATTTATTTCAATTAAATCCTACGCTATTTCAATTTAGATGTTGGCAACACTGGCGGTGCTACGTTCTACGGTCACGTAGCGGCTATCTACGCGCTACGAGCGCCGACTGTTATTGCTACGAGAGTGCTACGACGTCGTTTGTCGTGATGACGTCATTAGGGCGCAGACGTAAATTGTACACAATATAATATATATAAATGTTTATACAAGTTGCGTATAAACAGTTTTAGGGACGTTTCCTGCTATTGTTGGAATGTTCTAAGAATGTTTCGTAATGTTGTTTTAGTTTCGCACATCTTACCCGACATGGACGCCTGGTACTTTGAAACATATTTGGAGCAAATAAAAGCTCTCTCTCTTTGTCAACTATTTTCTCTTAATTTCTAACATTTCTTAACAATCTCATACAAGTAATTGAAGCGGGTACAGTTACACCCAAATACTCCAAAATATTTTAGTCCGAATTTCGTAGTTCCGATTTTCAAAAGTTCGAATCTCATAATACCTAAAAATAATAACGTAATAGGTATTATAAAACATCCCGAAATTTGTTTTACCGACAGTCATAAATGCGATTTGATTGTTTTCCGATTTTCGTAAGTTCGAAGAATCAAATGCTTGATGGGTTCTCAATCCGAAAAACGACATTCCAATTTACAATATGCCGATAACTCCAGCGGGTTAAAATATAATCTGATACCATCGTTATGATTAACACCATATGGTTAAATAAAAATTACTTAAAAATGACAAAAACGAGCCACAACATAAAAAATTAACCTTAACAGCTAAACCATAAACAAAAACAGAATGTTTATACCAATAAACAATTTTAAATCCTCCATAACTCAAATAAAATGAAGTAGAGAATAAAATAAAATTTGTTGCTGAATAAATTGACTAAGGATTGTTGCTCATGGGTGTGTGCGACAAAATGTTGCGCAACATTGTGCCACGCAACATCTCTTGTTGACTTCTCAATTCTTTTTCTTTTATTTTACACTAGTTTTTGCTCGCGGCTTTGCTCGCGTAAAAGTAGGTTAGGTTATGTTAGTAACTGTATATTTTTTAAATAGAACGAGATGGGTGTAAAAACCCAGGATTCAACGTCATCGTCTTAAATGTAAAAGTAGTGAAAAGAAATGACCCCTATATCTCGGAGGTCTTTTGACCCACAGGGCCCATATTCAAACTCGACCGAGGTATGATCCCAAGGTGTCTGGACACCAAGTTACAAGTCAATCGGTCCAGTGGTTCCGGAGTTATGCCTGTCACTAACAGACAGACACACAGACCCACAAAGTGTTTTCATTAACCTCTTCGAAGAAGACTTAGAGGAATAATATAACCTATGTTACTCCGTGATAATAAATAAGACCTTTTAAAATCGGTTGAATAGTTTTTGAGTTAAATCCTTAGAAACAAACAAACAAAGAAAAGCAAATCTTTCCTCTATATTAGTATAGACTAGTAGTAGCCCGCGGCTGCACTCGCGTCCTGCAGGCACGTATACTGAAATTAAATCCAACACATGAGCAGACTAGTAATGTGACTGCCAAAAATCCACTGCACAATTCATGCAGTTGAATCAAAGCACATACCAGGCGACCAGCAAGTAATAGGAGATATAAATATTGTTAACAAAATTAAGTACTCGTTCGCAGGCAGGCCGCACACTCGGAATGTTCGCGCTGGCGGGTACCTAATTTCGCAGAGTAATGCGCGCGCCGACTATAGACGCCCTTATTAATTTGAGCTAAGTGATATAGCACGCGCCGCTCTCGTGCTGTTCAGTGATGTGCTCGTTTTACTGGGAACGGGATTCAAATTGTCGTATTCAGTATTCTTTATTGCCATTCCACAATGGTTATAAAGATGGTACTTAGACTTATGTTCATTATGGACCCTGTTTGAGTATAGCAATTTTGTCGCGTTACAGGAATAATAATATTACTGAGCTTTCTCGTTTCTAGATGTTTTTATTAATCTTTCAAGTTTAAGAATACCAGGTATAATTAAAAATCTATTGTATCAGGCCATCGGTGTGCTGCTGCGACTCAATAGTTTAGATGAAAACATCACCTGAGTACTTTCTGGCTGGTAGATGGTATAAGTATCTTTTATTTACTGTCAATCTTGATGCCCCGGATCCGATGTCCGGGTCGAACAAAATGTAATTAAATATAGATCGGCGTCTATAAATATGATGACACTAAGGCGTACTTTCTATGACATCTGAACTAAACATTAATTAATATATAACAACTTTAATATATTTATATATATAATATACATAGTATAATAAAGTACCAAAACTTAATAAAACTAAAGAGGTCACTCTCAATAAACTTAAAAATTCTGGAAACCTGCGCTTAGATTCCTTATTAGGAACGCTAAGTAAGCCGCCTGCCTACTCATGTTGTCCTAGTACAACAATGTACATATACATAAATCTAAATCCAAAATTTTCCACTCAAAGAAAGGTTTTCTTACCAACAGGAGAAAACCATTTAAGTCTAATTCCAGTACAGCTTTCTCATTAATTGAAAACATTTATTTATTTATTTATTCATTTTTAAACTTACAACTATCATTACAGGTAACCCCAATTCGATAGTGCGCTACATCTTAATTATATACATGAAAAAATAAACATAAAACTCAACTAAGTAACTCAAAAAAACAAAAATAACACTAAGCAAACCGTCTACTTAGGCTGGCCGCATACATACGTTTTTCGAATTCGATTTCCGAATTCGTTTTCCACATTCGGAGCTCCGAATGCATGGAATCAATATAAAATACACTAACTGCCTGCCGCACACGTCCGCTTTCTCTCCGAACGGAAAAGATTCCGTATGTACGCTTCGAATGCAAACCCGTGCGTTCGGAGAAACCATTCGGAAAAACCTAATGACGTCATGCGGAATGCAGCCCTTGCATACATTTTGTTTGTGTCGGCGCACACGTTCGGAAATTCTCATTCGGAACCGCGCCCGCGCCGCGCGCATCGTACGTACGTAAACGATAGTTATAATGTGTGAGGTAGAAACATTAATATTGTCTATTGAAAAATACCCTTGCTTGTGGAATATACATGACAAGGACTACCACAACAGAGATATAAAAGACTAGATGTTCCCGCGGTTTCAGCCGCGTTTATCGTTACTGCGCCGCCCCCTTGGGTCGTAGCGTGATGTTATATAGCCTATAGCCTTTCTCGATAAATAGGCTATCCAACACTAAAAGAATTTTTCCATTCGGACCAGTAGTTCCTAAGATTAGCGCGTTCAAACAAACAAACAAACTCTTCAGCTTTATTATATTAGTATAGATTTGGCCTGGGAGCAGGTATTTAAACAGATATAGTTCACACTATTCACATAATTTCGTTTAAATATGTTTGTTTTATTTAATGTTGTTTTATTATTGTTGATAACTGTTAAATATTGTTATAATTGTTTACTATTGAAATGCAATTGCTAATAAATCATCGTCGTCCATCGACGTGCGTTCACTACGCTATCACTATCCGTACTGACAGTATACATTCCGAATGAAAAAAAACTAACGTGTGCGCTAGTCTCACGGAATTCCGAATCGAGATTACGTGTTAGGAAATCGAATTCGGAAAACGTATGTATGCGGCCAGCCTTACTTATGTTGTCCTAGCACAGCTATATGCATATACATACTACATCTAGGTAAGAATTAAAACCAAAATTTTCTACTCGTTTCTTACCACAAACAGAAGAAAACCATTTAAGTCTAACCAACTAATTGCAGTACAGCTTTCTCACTAACAACATCAAGCTAACCGCTTACTTACTCATGTTGTCCTAGTATAGCAATATACTTATACATACGTCATACATCTAAGGATTTAAAACCAACATTTTCCACCCAGAAAAGGTTTAGCCCGCATCACGAGCAGGAGAAAAATCATTTAAGTCTAATTAATATCTGTACAGTTTTCCAAGCAAACAGCCTACTTACTCATGTTGTAATACATCTAGGTAAGAATTAAAACCAAAATGTCACTCAGAAAAAGTTTTTTTACCACAATACAGGAGAAAACCATTTAAGTCTAATTCCAGTACATTAAACCTCGCAACGACATCGAGAACAAACGTTTGTTTGTAACAACACTTTAAGCGCCATTACACATCGATCCCGGTACGCTGCGACCCCGGGATATGGTACAACACTAATGACTCGGCAACAAACGCATCTATCTGTTTGTCTTACATTGCGTAACTGAAACAGTGACGTCATATTACGAACTGCAAGATCTATCGTTGATAAGAAAATACATAGTTAGTTTAAATCGCCGATTAGTATTGGAATATTTTGTATAGACTTTTCACAAGTTTTAGGTTTTCTATATCTATACTAATATTATACAGAGGAAAGATTTGATTTTTGTTTGTTAGTTTGTAAGGATTTAAATGAAAAACTATTCAACTGATTTTTTTTTACCATTAGGAAGCTATATTACCATTGAGTAACATAGGCAACATTTTATTTTAAGAAAATCATTGTTACTAACAACCTAAGCTAACCTACTTTTACGCGAGCAAAGCCGCGGGCAAAAGCTAGCACGTAATAAGTACGTAGCCTTTCGCCATCCACTGAGTACATCCCAGAAACTCCCTATTAGCCCTGCAAAGTATAAAATAATACTAAATCGAATCTACTTAATCTTGAAAATCTGACCTATATAACCTAACCTACCTAACCTATAACAAAATTTAACAATTTTTGGAGTCGTTGCCAAGCCCAACACGATAGATGACAACAATACTAATACGAACTACTAAATACAAATAAAATATCTAGCAGAATGATTTTATGCTCAGATTGGAGATACCTGGCTTGGCACCGACTCCAAAAATTGTTAAATTTTGTTATAGGTTAGGTAGGTTAGGTTATATAGGTTAGATTTTCAAGATGAAGTAGATTCGATTTAGTATTATTTTATACTTTTTAGGGCTAATAGTGAGTTTTTGGAAGTTGGTTTCTTTTTTGTTAAAAAGTTTTTTATATTTGACCAAATTACTACATAGTATAAAACAATGTCCCCCGCTGCGTTTGTCTATCTGTTCGCAATAAACTCAAAAACTACTAAACGTCTTTTCATGAAGTTTTCACCAATAGACAGAATGATTCATGAGGAATGTTTAGGTGTATAATTTGTAACGGTTATGTAATACCCGTGCAAAGCCGGGGGGCGGGTCGCTTATATTATAAAATTACTCATTTTATTTTGCACATACTCGTAATAGTACCAACGGCTATAACGCAATCGCATCACCGTTGTTTCCTCTGTCGGTCAATTGCTTCCATAATTTGAATATAACAATAATATTTGCCGACCCTTCATAATACAATCCCGTATTTTTCCCGCATTTCATTTTCCAGTCCCGCGTTTCTCAACCCTAAACCTTACTTATTAGATTCTCATCACATACGAATCACGGAAAAATATGTCTTGATTTGCTTCGAGCTGGCCCCGCTTTTGTTATTTGCGTGCGAAGGCAAATGCGTGCATATGTAAACGCACGCGTTGGAATGCGTGCTCGCTGTCACAATGTGTGCATTTTGTTCACGCGTGAGTTATTAAATTGTGGATTTAATGTGATTTATGAATGTTGTTATGTGAGCCGGGTAATATCAGAGGAGAGATTTAGAACCGAGGATTTAAAGGGTAATGTTGCAAGTGACTACTAACTGTGGTCACGGTAATGCTGGTCGCTGAACACTATATCATAATCTTTATCTATATATTAATACGTGAAGCTAAAACTTTGGATCCCTTTTTACGAAAATTGGGCGGACGGAGGAGTATGAAATTTCGCACACTTAAAGTTTATACAGAGAAGAAGTGACGAATGCTAATATTTATATAAAATATGCATTAGAAATACATTAAATTAATGAAAAACACTACACGCACACAACCATGCATTTGACACACGCAGTCGAATATGGTTACATATATCAATATATAATGACATATATCAGCAATATCTTACAGGCAAACTTTGGTCGAATTTCGAGCACTAGGCGACCGGTAGTATATATAATTCTTCTGTACGTGTGTTGACAGTGAATTCATCCTAAACGGCTGGACCGATTTGAATGAAACTTTTTGTGTGTGTTCAAGTGGATTCGAGGATGGTTTAGATACACTTTTTTTCTTTTTTTTTCTTTTGTTTATGACAACGTCTGTCGAGACAGCTAGTATCTGTATAAAACGTCCCACAGCTGGGCACGCGCATCTTCTCAGTGCGAGAGTGAGTCCAGCACGCCGCCCCAGTGCGTGTTGACAGTTCAACGCCAAGAAGACCCAGGCATGCGCGTTCTCAACAAAAAAGTCTCCGTTCCTTCCCCTCCCTTCTCTGAAGAACACTCCACTGGTGATACGTGACAGTCTCTCCATCTTAGGTATGGATCTTTGCCACTCCCTTAATCAGAAAACCTATATCGAGAGCGTCACTAAGCAAGCTTCGCGAAAACTCGGAGTTCTGAACAGGGTGAGGCGGTTCTTCACGCCTGGGCAACTGTGCCTATTGTATAAGGCACAAGTGCGCCCTTGCGTGGAGTACTGTTCTCATCTTTGGGATGGCTCCGCGCAGTACTTGCTGGACGCTCTCGACCGGTTACAGCGGCGGGCTGTCCGTATCATCGGAGTTCCAGAGGTCACGAGTTCACTGGAACCTCTGCAACTCCGTAGGGACATTGCCGCATTGGCATGTTTCTACAGAATATACCACGGGGAGTGCTCTGAAGAGTTATTCCACCTTATCCCGCCCTCCCCTTTCCTATCCAGAACAACGCGTGCTGGGCTCAGATGCCATCCTTACACGGTAGAGTCGATTAGAGCGCGTACCAACAAGTTTGGGTCCTCATACCTCTGCCGAACGACCAAGGCATGGAATTCTCTGCCAAGACACGTGTTTCCTTCTTCCTTCAATCCTGGGTTCTTTAAGCGGGGCGTGAAAAAGCATCTTCTCAGGCCGTCAAACTAGAGACCTTAACATCGCCTCGGCTACTGTGGGGGCGATGTGGAGGCCACTGCTCTTAGACCACACGACTGCTTACCATCAGGTGGAGTGTGGTTATTTTGACGAGCAAAATAAAAAAAATAAAAATAAAAGAAAAACACACTTCACATATCTTCGAGAACATTATGTAGAACTGTCAGACATGCAGGTCTCCTCGCGATGTTCTCCTTCACCGTTACAGCGAGCGGTCAATAACTATCATTACCTCCGCAGTCTTAAGCCTTTCATATCCCTAAACAGACGTGAATGATGACAAAGGTTGGTAAATGAAAATCGACTAGAATGGAGTGTGCTGCCTATCCCCTGTAAGCGACAGCGTGAAGCCACGCTCTAGGCATAATAATGAATGATACAATTCACCGAGCTTATATCGATAAATCTAATGTACTCCGTAATAATGTCCGAAAGGATTCGTTTACGTGAAATTATTGCTTTGATTAAAACGTAGCCATTTTGTTATTTTATGCGATACTAGTTCAATGTGGGCTAGCGTTCAGATATATTGTGATGTAGTTTGATAAGCTGTGCGATAATATTATAATATCAGCTTAAACTGTCCCAGTGCTGGGCACGGGTCTCTTCCCACTGTGAGGAGGGTTAGTCCACAGTCCAGCACGCCGCCCCAGTGCGTGTTGGTACACTTCACATATCCTCGAGAACATTACGTAGAACTGTCAGACTCAGACTCTCAGTTTCCTCACGATGTTTTCCTTCACCGTTAAAGCGAGCGATCATTAAATATTTAATACGCACATCACTTCAAAAAGTCAGAGATGCGCGCCCTGGGTTCGAACTCGAGACCTCTGCGTGGCAGTCCAACGGTCTCCGACTTGGCTATCGCTGCTTGAATTTTCTTTGCATTGTGCGATATAACTGACTATATTTTCCCGGAGGGGTAGGGAAGGGTCACACAAGATATATTAAGTATTTTTTTAAAGTGAAAACTTGTTTAGGCGCGTTGAGCACTTCTTGGGTGAACAAAACTCATAGAACTCGCGTCATCGTCACGCTTCCACGCTTTCCAGTTTTGAATTATTTTAGAATATTAACAATATCTCAGAAATGGTGCGTCCTACGCAAAAAATAAAAAAATGTTGACCCCCCTTAATAACCCTCAAGAGAGTATGAGGAACTAGAATCCGACCCGCACACTTTTTTTTTCTTTGTTTTGTATATGAGCAAGGATTAAAGTTTTCACTTCTATCAGTCGCCAAAGACTGCCCCATTTTTTTTTATGGTTTAGTAGGCAAGTAAGCAGACGGATCAGCTAATGGCACGCGGTTGCCGCCGCCCATGGACACCCGCCACTCTAGAGGAGTCACAAGCGCGGTGCAGGCCTTTTAAATCTGTCCCCTCCCCCAGGCTCCTCCGGTAACCTTGTTTATTATATTAGTAAGAATAAGTATTGATTTGTATTCAACACATCATTTATTGGCAGTCAATGATAGTTGGACCGACTCGCCCCTGACTGATGGGGTAATCGCTTACATCGCGTCTAGGGGCGGCGCCGCCCACCCATCCATCTTGTGGCCCGTTACCACACCCCCGGCCGCGGGTTGACCGATGTGCTGACACGGTAATGTGTCCATTGATACCGCTAACATCTTTATAGGACGTACCTCTCTATATATTATGGACTCCTAGTACTTTTAGTTATCTATACTAATATTATAAAGCTGAAGAGTTTGTTTGTTTGAACGCACTAATCTCAGGAACTACTGGTTCGATTTGAAAAATTATTTTAGTGTTGGATAGCATACTTATCGAGGAAGGCTATAAGCTATATAACATCACGCTACGACCCACGGGGGCGGCGCAGTAACGATAAACGCGGGTGAAACCGCGGGATATTTTATCCTTTCGCCATAATTATACAAGATTGAAAAAAAGCGAAGAACCAAGTACAGCGCTTTGTTTGCTAATATGCATTCCCCATATTTATAAGCGTTTTCTATCAGTTACAATAAAAAAAAATTGTGACTGTCTTTGGGGACTGCCGATAGAAGTGAAAACTTTAATCCTTGATCATAAACACTCTTTACAAACCAAAAAAAAAAGGGGCGGGTCGGATACTAGTTCCTGATACACTCTACGGGGTTATTAAGGGGGTCAAAATGTCGTTATTTTTTGCGTAGCACGCACCATTTCTGAGATATTCTTAATATTCTAAAAAAAAAGCATGGAAGCGTGACGATGACGCGAGTTCCATGATTTTTGTTCACTCAAGAAGTGCTCAACGCGCCTAAAGAAGTTTTCACTTCAATTAATTCCATTAACCTGACTATTCGACAATCATAACTGCGCAACGTTACTTACAAATCAAATACAAAAAACATTTAGGTCACAAACACTTGAACGTCAAAGTTTAGCGATTAGTGGGTTTGCTGAAGTTACCTGCGAGCAAAGAGTTGACCTTATTACGGTTACAGACTGGCCTTGCACAGCGTAGGGGTAGTGTAGCCGACTGATTCTGCATAACGTCTTGGATTTAACACCTAAAAGTCCAAATAGAAGTCTAGAGTTTGGAAGTAGGTAGTTTTGCGTACCTCCGTGTCTCGGTGCGCATGTGAAGCCGTTGGTCCTGCAACTGATCTCTCTCCGGTCGTTTCGATGAAGTCCCATCGCACTAATAAAGAGTACATCCAAAGGGAATAGAGAGAGCCATCTACGCAGGAGATCATAGTGCAGAAGTGTGTGCAGTATCAGGGGCGTGCTATTACTTTGAATATTATCTGAAAGTTTTACAACTACTACAAAATGAATAATTTTCTTTTAAAAATGGCCGCGCTCGTACTCTGGGCATCCTCTTAATCCAAAAAAAATTGCAGCAAAAGTAAATGATTTGGTTACTTCAACGAAAGTACTAGGATTGCAGAGGTTTGAAAGGAGTTCGCCGGCGGTCGCCAAATGTAGTGTAGGAAGTAGTGGCAGCGTCGCTTTATATGAAGCTTAAGATATATATTTCGGTTGTATCTTGTGCGAAATGTCTAATAAACAACAATTTATAAGTTTCCACGAAAGTTTCTGTTAAAGTATTTTAGAGAGAGGGATTTCAGAAATAATTGCTTATTTATACATAACTAGTTTTGCCCTGTGGTTTATAGTTTCACGTCGAAAGCTATGCAGTAAGTACATAAATAAATAGCATAGATATAGTGCGAGACCGTTTGACTGATAGAAAATTATTTAAAATATGTAACATCCAACCAGTTAGTTTAATACATAAATATTTATCTTCTCTTAATAAACCAACATGGCAGAAAAGAGCATAACTTATCCCTGGTAACCAATAGCCATAGTACTCGGTCGATGACCGCCGGTAAATGTAATGTTCCTAGAATTAGTAATTACTTTGGTGATAAAACTCTAAAGAAACGTGTGCCATACTTGCTGAACAGTTTACCGGCGGCCTTAAGGCATGAAACGGATAGACTAACTAAGGTTTAAAAAGAAACTTAATAAGTATATGTTGTCTTTAGAAACTTAGTTTGTAAGGATTTAATATAAACCTACAGTATTATTGTATTAATATATACGTATAACATAGGCTAAAATTAGTTATATAAAATGCAACTCAACCACAATTAAACCGCTAAACCGGTTTTGTGGGACATTATATATTTGTAAAAGACTGTACTTCAAAGTTATAATAAATAAAATAGATAAATACGCAGAGGTCTCGAGTTTGAGCACAAGGCGCGCAACTTTGACTTTACGAAGTGATGCGCGTATTAAAATATTTAATTATCGCTCGCTTTAACGGTGAAGGAAAACATCGTGAGGAAACCTGCATGTCTGACAGTTCTACGTAATGTTCTCGATGATATGTGGATTCTGTCAACACGCACTGGGGCGGCGTGCTGGACTGTGGTGTAACTCTTATCACACGAAGAATTAGCCCGTGCCCAGCAGTGGGCCCGTTTAAATACAGGGCTGATAGTATCATATTATTATGCAAACTTTTAACTACCCTATGCAGCAATATTGGCGTAAATATATATTCTATGCAACATTACCAGATAATATTGAACGATGAACGAAAATAGCTGATGCAGTACTTCGCTTAGCTGGCTGATTCGAACTGAGAGCGCTCGAAGCGTAATATTTTAAGGATTAAAACGATTGCGTTTTGAATAAGAAGAATATATATTGCGTGCCTCCGCCATGCTCACATTGGATTTAAATTCGGCAGCAGCAGGACAGTTGAATACAGGGCTCATATTACTACTAGCTGACCCGGCAAACGTTGTGTTGCCATGAAGTAATTGTTGAAGTGAACACTTCTTTAGGCGCGTTGAGCACTTCTTCGGTGAACAAACATCATAGAACTCGCGTCATCATTGTCACGCTTCCACGCTTTCCAGTTTTGAATTATTTTTGGTTTATATAGAAGTGTTTATGATCAAGGACTAAAGTTTTCACTTCAATCAGCAGTCCCCAAAGTTTAGCGGTATGAATATACTTTACGACCTATTCTCATACCTACCAAATATACATTTTTGAAGTAGTAGAGCCTCGCTGATGTCAGCATGAATGGGCCGGCTCGACCGGGGAAGGACTACCCTCTCACAGAATATCATAGTGAAATACCAGTATTCCTACTGTTGTGTTTCGTTCGGTGAGTGAGAGTGCCGGAGGCCCAATCACCCCCTTACCCGCTTTCCGCTCCTTCTCCTTCCCACTTCCTTTCCTAAAGGGTCGGCAACGCGCAAGTGATGCCTCTGGTGTCGCAGGCGCCCATAGGCTACGGTGACCACTTACCATCAGGTGGGACGTACGCTGTTTGCCACCTTAGTAATATAAAAAAAACCTTACGTCTTTTAAAACAAAATCTTTAGTCTCTTCATTTTGAAGTCCTAACTTACCTATATTATAAATGCGAATGTGAGTTTGTTTGTTTGTTACGCTTTCACGCCTTAACTACTTGACTAATCATCAAGAAATTACGCAACCACGTTGTCAGGCAAACTGAAACGGACATAGGGCGCCTTTCATCCAGAAAAAGAACTGCTACTAACCTTACATACATTTATGTGAGCGGAACCGCGGGCAAAATCTAGTTTTAATAAATCCCAACTACTTTTATATTCTATTAATCTTAATAGAATATAAAAGTAGTTGGGATTTGGTTCTGTATCTACAGAACCCTCGTTACACTAAACCGTTTCACTCATAACCAGTTCATTTTCAATGACGTTAAAAATATTTTCAGCGATCATATTTCCGAGGTTATCGTCGCCTCACAAGCACATAAGCTGTTATGTGTACGTTTAACGTGCCACATAAGAGCAGTACATAGCTAGCGAAGCTCTTTTATGTACTGTGAATACACTGTTATGTATTTTGGTGAACTACATCTTTTTAGCTTTAAGACTGCGCCGAGCGAAATGTGCCAAAACAGGCGGTCACAGTTAAGTTGATAAAATCAACACATTTTGTTTAATACAAATATAAAATATACATTTACCATAACAATGAATGTGTTTATAATTACTCCGTGTTAAAAACTTAAAATAAATAATATTTTCGTAAATTTGATTACGTGATTTTTAGGGTATAGCAGTAGAAATCTATCCTATTTTACAGCTTAAACGAAACAAATAGTTATATTACAATTTGTCCGTCCCAAATATTTAAGTTATTGGTTGACAAATTCTTCTGAAACACACCTAACAGGTCAGAAGTCAGGGTATTATCAACCAGTAACAGCCTAGTTGGAAATCGTTGGGCTGCCAAGCAGAGGTCTCGAGTTCAATCCCAAGACTCTCCGACGTCTTCCAACCTGCAATGGGCCAGCGTGGTGGACTAAGGCCTAACCCTTGTCATACTGAAAAGAGGTCCGTGGCCACCAATGGAACAGTTTATAAGCAGAACTGATATTATTATTATATTGTTATACTTTAAAAGGATTTTATTTTCTGAAAAACCAATTAAATCAATTGACATGAGTTTGATTTTGACACGTACCCCTATGTACCAGTATGCAACGTACGTGTATGCTCATCATAATCGGTCAAGCGATTAAGGCGTAAAAGCGTAACACACAAACAAACAAATTCACATTCGCATATAAATATTAGTTTCTAACTAATATGGTACCTGGTAGATGCCGTCCAATATTTGGATGGCAACTACCAGGATTACATAAAATACGAAAAGCTTATAATAAGAAACACTCTACCTGCCCAGAAACAACAGAATCTCATTATATTCTTATTGTCATTACTTTATATTCATTATTTTAGATTACAAAACGTTTAATACTTTGTTTTTGATACAAAGAAAATATACAAATATATCTTAAATCGGTTGTATGTATAATATAAATAAAATAAAGCCATCCCGCGAGCCCGCCGACGATAATACTAACTATCCATCGATTAAAGCTTAACAGATTTGTATCAGGACTTTACCTTCCGCCTAACGCATTATCTGCGAACAATCTTAACAACACCCGTCCGGTATCATTATCTCCTAACGGTATATGCTCGCCTGGTATCGAGGAGCTTATAATGTCCGTTATAAAGATTAATCCGTTTGTTTTAAATAATTAAAATGGGAATTGTATATATATAGATCAGTCGTTTAGGTTGTCTCGCCGCTGTTCCAAAGTATTGTGGGTTCGGTTTCCACACGGCACAAAATTCGTGTCACCACAATAGTTTTTCTCAACATAGGGGCGTTCTTTATGTGTGATGGTTAAATGTTCGTAAAGTTTATTGCATCAAATGTATAGATTCTTCTGTAAAATCTGACATTTATTTTGTTTTCGGCGCTCGTACGCCAAAACCATAGATTTTACAAAAAATAAAAAATGTGTGTGTGTACCAGAGTACACAGGTAAGAAGTGAAACTTCTTTACGACATTAATTAGTTAACAAAAAATATTTAACTAACTTTAATATTAATATTTATTTCATAACTTAATAAAAATAATTCAAAGCAGATATTTAATGACTTAATCAATAATTACACAAGTTATGAATAAATAATTGGAATTATCTTTTCAAAGTAATACAATTATATGATGACAGTTAATCTTGTAGAAATGCAACGATTTTATAAAATTAAAAATGAATACATAAATCATTAAAAACGAATAATTAAAAAAGATGTACGTATACATATTTTTATTTTCTAATCGTGTTTTGTTATATTTTTAAATTATTATTTAATTTATATTTTTTATTGTTTTTAGAATTAATAATGTTCACTAGATTTACAGTCATATTTATTCATACTTGCTAATTTTAACAGATTTATATACATTCACTGACACTTACAATCAAAAAGTGAGGTTAACCTCAAATAAATATTAAAATCATGCTCATACGTGTTGAATTTATAAAACGAAATATATAATCACTCTCTCTCACTTTTCTTGTAAATTCACTTAAATTTGAATAAGTCTTTTTATTTTATCACTTTCAAATTAATATATTGTTATTCTTATTTCAAACCAAACTTCAAAACTAATATATTGTTGTTATTATTATAAATATATTACATTATATTCTTTACGTCACTATACTATACTTTGATAAAAAAAGCAACATGGCGCGTAACCGAAAAACGTGACGACTTTTTTTTACACTGCTACAAAATTTCTCCCATACGTCGATAAAGAAGTTTCACTTCAAAAAGTTTTAACATAAATTGTATGAAATTTTCTCTAGTTTAATTTTGTATAAAATGCTTTTATGTAAAATGAGTTCTGTGCCTCCTGTGACAAGTGATACAAGTCAAAAATCAAAACCTTACAGGAAAACAAAAACAAGATTTAAAAAAATCTAGTTCGTGTTCTAAGTGGGCTAGGTTTAACTTGAGTACTTATTTTTGTAGATAAAAACATTCACTTTCACTATTCATTTACATTTTTGTAGTTAATATTATAGATTTGAAGTAATTGTTTAAAAACCTATAAGTTGTACCTTTTTGAAGTGAAACTTCTTTATCGACGTATGGGAGAAATTTTGTAGCAGTGTAAAAAAAAATCGTCACGTTTTTCGGTTACGCGCCATGTTGCTTTTTTATCAAAGTTTAGTATAGTGACGTAAAGAATATAATGTAATATATTATAATAATAACAACAATATATTAGTTTTGAAGTTTGGTTTGAAATAAGAATAACAATATATTAATTTGAAAGTGATAAAATAAAAAGACATTCAAATTTAAGTGAATTTACAAGAAAAGTGAGAGTGATTATATATTTCGTTTTATAAATTCAACACGTATGAGCATGATTTTAATATTTATTTGAGGTTAACCTCACTTTTTGATTGTAAGTATCAGTGAATGTATATAAATCTGTTAAAATTAGCAAGTATTAATAAATATGACTGTAAATCTAGTGAACATTATTAATTCTAAAAACAATAAAAAATATAAATTAAATAATAATTTAAAAATAAAACAAAACACGATTAGAAAATAAAAATATGTATACGTACATCTTTTTTAATTATTCGTTTTTAATGATTTATTTATTCATTTTTAATTTTATAAAATCGTTGCATTTCTACAAGATTAACTGTCATCATATAAATGTATTACTTTGAAAAGATAATTCCAATTATTTATTCATAACTTGTGTAATTGATTAAGTAATTAAATATCTGCTTTGAATTATTTTTATTAAGTTATGAAAAAATGATATGTCGTAAAGAAGTTTCACTTCTTACCTGTGTACTCTGGTACACACATACATTTTTTTATTTCTAATACATCCTCCTCTATAACGTGATAAATGATACAACTACAGTTATATTATATTGCACTTATAAGTTGTCTTTGTGTAAGATGAAACATTGAATGTGCAAATAAATATATATCACACTTATATCATGAAACACAAAAAATAATCTGTGCGGCATTTACTTATAGAGGTTACAACTTGAAATATATCTATATTCACGATATTTTTGCAAAAATCCTGCCTGTTATATCACTTTGCACAAAATTATCTCCGAAACTATGGTAGATAGAAGAACGTGAGTTAGATCAAAAAAATCCTAATTTATTTCTGATCATTTTTATCTAAAAATGACAAAAAGGGTACAATTCGACTTATATCACTCATCACAGGAGGCACAGAGTTGGAAATGAGATATTGTCAAAAATTGTTACCAGACACCATTTTTCTAATATGGCGGTGCGAATGACAATGGTACGAGGTGGCGAAGTTGAAATTCGGAGAGAGCACATCGAAATCTATAAAATTACCAACCTATTTTCAAAACTCTCGCCATACTTTCCAGGTAAAATCTTTATTTTGGACCAAATAACTGTACCTACTAATAATAGAGGTTATTACCAATTAGGTATTACTAATTATTTGCATAGGTATCGTCATCAAATTGAATTACAAATATTCGATTAGAATTCGAATCAGTAACAACGAACCAATCGATCTCGCTTCGGACTGTACACACAATTTTCGAATAACACACATCGCTAATCTAGAAGGGTATAAATATTTTAATATTCTTGCTTACCCTTTGGGTATACATCGCCATAACTCAGTCATATTATGTAAAAGAACGACTACTAGCACCCCATTCACATAAAACTAGTCATTTAAAACTGTCTTTCATTTCACACGGACCATTCAAAGGCGATGAAAAGACTTAAGCATAAAATGGCCGCTCTTTGCTTGTACGTCGGCGACACGAGAAAACTTCGCACTTCGTATGATACCTTAGTAACAAGTGACTGTAAATTACCAGGCGCACATGTCTTGAAAATCATTCATGAACTACTTTGCTGCTTCTCTGGTACCATGACATATTTGTGCAATATGCTTACGTCTGATCGCGAGGTACCAGTTTCGATTCCCAAGTGCGAATCGGAACTTTATTTCAAAAATTCCTAATCCGGCAGGAAGTATGTCACGAGCCAATTGCCGTCTCTCGGACACATTGCCATACTCCGTACTGATACCAAAACCACTTTGCCCAACTTGAGAATCAATCCTTAGACCTTCTAGTCTTCTAGTGCACGCACTATTATGTTTACCTGCAATATATTTATGTGTAAAAATAGGAATGTTAGGGTAAACAGTATTAATGTTGCACCCCCTCCCCCCCCCCCCAATGATTGGCACTTCGCTAATTGTTTAAATATAAGAGAATTAGGCATTTGCTAGTAAAAGTCGGGTCATAGTGCCTGCCAATCATTATATTGTCCTATACCCTATCAACGAAAATTTATGGAATACAATAAAACTTACTCCGCTATATTTTGTTTATCGTTCACAGATCTGCACTCTTCCGAAGTTATGCTTATTCTTATGTTCAACAGAACAATTCTGTTAAACAAAAGTAACGTCACTTTAAAACAAAATCATTTAAACAATGTCTCTTAAAACTTGGTCCAACGTTTGAGACGCGCTCTTGTTTCTTTTATATCTTTCTGTTTCAAATTGTATATTTCTTTGTAATATTATGCTAATCTTCCTTTGTAGCTGGAGTTTTTATATAGAGTATAATAGAAAAAAAGATGCATTGCTGCATACTTCTGCGGTCCTAGTGACAATGAGTAATTAACTAATAATAACTAGCTGTGCCTCGCGCTTTTACCGTTATTCTGTACTAGATTTTGCCCGCGGCTTTGCCCGCGTAAATGTATATATCACAACTCTTTCAACTTTTTGAACCGTTATATCTCAGAAACGGGGCTCTTAGGAAAAAAGTTTTACGACATTTTTTATAGATAATAAATATAATACTTAATAATTATCTGATCTACAATTTTTGAAGTGAAAACTTCTTTAGCGTCGTTGTGCACTTTTTTGTGATGGGTAAAAAATGTTAAACTCGCGTCAGGACACGTGACCTGATCGAAAATTCGTAAGACGGAGGGAGAATTGTCATGTTTGTGTACGATAGCGCAATAAATGAATATTGTATGTTACCACATAAATGATAGTACTTTTATACTGATAATTAAAGCAATTCGTGCAAAATTATTCCCTAACCATTCCAAAATATCAAAAATGCACAACGTTAATATTCAACTTCTGCCGGCACTCCCGGAGTGCAACCCGTTGTTTTTTTTTGTTTTGGCAAATTTTATGATAAAGCTTACGGTTTTGCTAAAATCGCGAAAAACCCATTTTTGTGACCTTTGACCCTGAGTAATTCTTTTTCCAGGTATCGGATCGATGAGGACTTTTGAGATTTCATTTATAATGGTGTTTCGAATAATCCTACCAATTTTCAGATGGTGCGAATTTTTGTAACTTTACTGCTATTTTTTGGTCTAATTTGACCGGACTATAACCCTTCTCACACTGAGAATAGGCGCGTGCCCAGCAGTGGTACAGTTTAATACAGGGCTGATGTTATTATAACACTATGTATACATAAGAAATTCTAATATCCTTATCTTTAAAACACTTTAACAGAAACTTTCGTGGAAACATAGAGTAATAGTTGTTTATTAGACATTTCGCACAAGATACAACTACAATATATATCTTAAGCTTCATATAAAGCGACGCTGGACACTATTTCCTACACCCATATATTTGGCGACCGCCGGCGATCTCCTCCAAACCTCTGTAATCCTAGTACTTTCGTGGAAATAGCCACGTCATTTATTACTGCAAACTTTCTTTGATTAAGAGGAATCCCAGCGGATGAGCGCGGCCATTTTTAAAAGAAGTTTATTTATACATTTTATAGTACCTAGTTGTTAAACTTTCAGATATATTCATAGTAATAGCACGCCCCTGATACTGCACACACTTCTGCACTATTATCTCCTGCGTAGATGGCTAACCCTATATCCCTATGGAAGTACTCGCTGTTCCCTCACTCCCATAGTGCGATGGGACGTCGCCGACTCGACCAGAAAGAGATCAGGCGCAGGGCCAACGACTTTACATGCGCACCGAGGCACGGGGTATGGAACACCGCCTACTGCCTAACTCCAGACTTATATTTAGACTTTTTAGCATCAAATCCGAGACGTTATGCACAATCAGCCGCATTTACTACCCCTGCGGAACCCAAGGCCAGTAACCCTAGTCTGTAACCGTAATCAGGTCAACTCTTTGCTCGCAGGTAACTTCAGCAAACCCACTAGCCGCTAAACTTTGACGTTCAAGTGTTTGTGACCTAAATGTTTTTTGTATTTGATTTGTAAGTTAACGCTGTGCAGTTATGATCTCCCAATAGTCAGACAGAATGTATTTGTTGCAATTGATAGAAACCGCTTATAATAATGGTGAATGGGTTTCAGCAACCAAGGCTCTGCCCATGGCATCAACAATGCTCTTTTTAAACCTCCTTTATGTGGACGTTTTCTGGCGAAAATAATGATACGTATATTTCACCAACTGTTTAGGTCTTAATAATAAAGAATGAACTTATTACTGTCGGTTACCGGCCATCATTCTAGATCTCGACGCCGGCGGGCGCTAATATCTGTCAAGAAAAATCAAGATAAATATCATGATATTTGCTTGCTGTTTACAAATAAACAGCCATTTTTAGATTTCGTAGCCTAAATGGCAGAACGAAATCTATATTTATGATGTCACATAATATAGTTAAACAGATTTAGATTAATCTTAGCAAATATTATTTATATAGAGCGATTTTTATAATGCCTAATTAACGTATGAGTACCAGGAAAACATAGAATAGAAGTGGTAGATATTGATTATAATTTATACCTTATTATTTTTGTACTCAAATATATATTTCTGTAGGTACCTACATTATTCAAGTAGAAAGCAAAGAAATACATGTCTATTGATTGAACGCAGCCCGCATTTCCAGTAAAGTGCTTTAAATTCGAATCAATTTTATCATCATGTTTATTTAGTTCGAGTTTTACGCAAAATCGACTAAACGGATATTGATAAAATTTTTACAGTTTAGTAGCTTAAATCTCAATCTAAAATGTAATTTCGTTGAATACAATCGGAGTTAAGATACCTACAATATGCGGGCGAGCATAATTTCGTCACACAATAGTTCTCTAAACGAATGCCAGCCTCATGTACCAAATAATACCTTTTCAAACGATTCCTTTTGAAAGCTTTTTGAGTGAGTGACACTGATGCGTGCAACAACAGCTTTTGTGTCGCCCGCCTTACACAAACTGACACGGAACACACACCGTGCCGCTTGTTGGTAAGCACCGCTCGGACGTGTCTGTGCACGTGACGCAGCTTTGTTTTCATTAAAGGGGTTGACTCTTCGAGTTTTCTGTTAGCCTAGTACTTAATGTTTAAAGTTACCGCAGCTGAGAGATTTAACGATATGAGCAAGTTACATTAATTAACGGCTAATTAATGGAACTTTCTAGACAATGTTCAGGGCGACTTTTAATGTGTCAGATAGCTAAGTGGTGAGCGGAGTAACTTAGTGTCTTTTACCACCAAACCTGTATTCCGCGTTCGATAACTGGGTCGGGCTTACTTACTATTATTACGTTTTTCAGTGAGAAAACTTTCAATCGCTGTACAGAGTATGCTGACATGAGCTATATACGGCATAATGCTTCACCCAGTTATGGTATGACCTACATTTTAAATGTAAAGTACAGGTCTTATTACCATTAGCCTACCATAGGACGACAAAGATTCCTGATTTTTCTACAAAGAAAAA
Organism: Catocala sponsa; assembly: GCA_963564715.1. Taxonomy (NCBI): domain Eukaryota; kingdom Metazoa; phylum Arthropoda; class Insecta; order Lepidoptera; family Erebidae; genus Catocala; species Catocala sponsa. The sequence continues at coordinate 136,375 of OY751356.1, read as the reverse complement.
AAATAGTTTATCGTCCTTACAATGGCTGCTTTAAATTATAAGTAATATATTATGTAATTTAATAATTATATTTAAAACTAGTGACCCGCCCGGGCTTCGCACGGATACTACAAAACCTTAACAAATTATACACACCTTCCTCATTAATCACTTTGTTTATTGGTGAAAACCGCATGAAAATATGTTCAGTAATTTTTGAGTTTATCGCGAGAATAGACAGACAGATGCCGTGGGGTACTTTGTTTCAAAATATGTAGTGACTAGCTTCTGACCGCGGCGTCACACGCCCTGAATCCCATGGGATACCAGGACAACATAATTATGTTAAAGGCCAAGGTATATATATATATTTATGTGGCGAGTTCCATCCAAATCTTTTATATAGTTTATGGGTGAATAAGTTACAAACATCTTCACAGAAAACATGTGTCTACGTTTATTCAAACTTTAAAGCTTACGGGTCGATTACATAAGGATATAACTAAATATTCACAAACAAATCTAATGCCATTATCCAGTCTGTGCTAGAATATCTAACGAATGCCTGTAATTTGCCACGACCGCTCCACCGGGCTAACGTACGTCTGCATGTCTATCTAATATCTATGTCTCTTTGGCATAACTAACGGTTACCTTAAACCTCCTTATACTTGTTGTGCTTCTAGTACTTCTATGAAAATTGCACGTACATACATACATAGATTCACGGCTGTTCCCCAGAGGGTAGGCAGAGACTACGGATTTCCATTTGCTACGATCCTGACACACTTCTCTGGCTTCATTCACTTTCATCACATTCCTCATACACGCTCGTTGGTTCAAGGTGCTCTTGACCTGGCCTTTGTCCAGAACGTCTCCGATCTGATCGAGAGACGTTCGCCTAGGTTTTCTTCTTGCGATTGTTCCATTCGCACTAGCCTTATAAACTTAATTACAAGTAAATTTAATTATTCCATCCAGCTAATTCAATTAATTATAAATAATAATTGACTGCACGGATGGCGTAGTGATGTAAGTGGTCGGCTCGCCACCGCCACAGCCGGCGCGCTGAGTGCTGTGGGTTTGATACCCACACGGGATAAAAATTTGTTCCATTTGTTCTTAGCATTAGTCAATGCTGCTTTTGAACTAACTTAACTGTTATTTTTCGTTCAACAAGTAGTTAAAATCGTTAACAGGATAATGTCATTTTTTACCGTTTATGAAGTAGGTAACTACGCGTATGTTAATTTTTGTCAAAATTACCTGAATCCCAAATAGTTGTTAAAAATACCTTGATCCTCAATATTTTTACTAACTTAATTTACAAGACGACATCTATTCGACTTGTGTGTCTAATTCTAACATGTATAATAATAATAATATCAGCCCTGTATTAAACTGTCCCAGTGCTGGGCACGGGCCTCTTCTCAGTGTGAGAAGGGTTGGGTGTTGGCACACTTCACATATCTTCGAGAACATTGTGTAGAACTGTCAGACATGCAGGTTTCCTCACGATGTTTTCCTTCACCGTTAAAGCGAGCGATCATTAACTGTAAATGTAATGCCTGTGGCACAGGTTTACCCTAGTACAGGCACCCCTTATACATTACCTTTACGATGTAACGTAAGCTCTGTATCCATTTGTACCAATTTAAGTTAAATAAATGATTATTATTATTATTTAAATACACAATAACTTCGAAAAGTCAGAGATGCGCGCCCTGGGGTCTATCTCGAGACCTCTACGTGGCAGTCCAACGGTCTCCACTAGGCTATCGCTGAGGTACAAATAAACATGACTGTTACACGGTGCATATTTACGCTATCTTACGTTACGCTGTTATTTACGTAAAACGCGTAATTTCCGTCAGGCGATGATCGGCGAGATTCTAGTTAAGATGTGCGCGACGCGTCCGCTGACTTATGACGACGTTTATCTTCGCTCAATATTATATTATAGCAAACGAAGACAGTTTTTTCATATAATTAAATTGGGGCACTCTGTGGGAACTGCCGATACAAGTGAAAACTTTAATCCTTGATCAATAAATACTTCTTTATAAACAAAAAATAATATACAACGATAGTGTACTATTTTCAATATGAGTAAGCGTGATAATACTATCTATATGACTGCATGTTATAAAATAAAATCCCCACCACGTCAGTCTGTCTGTTCGCAATAAACTTAAAAACGACTGAACGTATTTTCATGCGGTTTGCTCCAATAGACAGAGTGATTCATGAGGAAGGTTTTGGTGTATAGCTTGGATTTTGTACCGAAGCCGGGATTAGTACAAGTTAATATAAAAGGATTATTAAGATAAGATAAGATAAGATAATTTATTTGCTTAAACACGAGTGTACATGGGTGCATGCAAGTTGTTACATAAAAGTATTGATTTCATCACGGTTGTCATGTGGAATGACGTGCAAATATTCTTATAGATTAAAATAAGTTTCACAAAATAAATAATTTCTCATATCTTAATGGTTAATGTCCCACACATAAAAACAGTATTCGATATTGGAGAGGCAACATATTAATTAAAAATCAGATAAAATTAAAAATAATGAATGTCTTAAGTTAGTCACAATATTATCAAAATTTGTCCTGAAGAAAGTCATTAACATTATAATAAGCTTTCTCAATTAAAATGGATTTCATTTTTAATTTAAATTCAACATAAGTCAATTCTTTCCAACACTTGGGCAGTTTATTATAAATGACCGGTGCCATGCATAAGACACTCTTGTGCATAAGTGCACTTTTAGCTGATTTTAAACATAATCGGCTGTTATCCCGTCTGTTTCTGTTTCTGTTTCTAGGGAACACATCTGCAACACGTGGAAACAAATGAGGATTTGATTTAATAAATAATAACATTTGTAAGATATACATGGATGGCAGAGTCAGTATCTTATATTGTTTGAAATATGATTTACAGCTATCTGTTTTTTTACTTTATTGAAATTAAACTACTATATACGGATTTTATCGCGTTATTTATTTGAATATATCCGTATATAGTAATTTAATTTCAATGAATACCATTCGCGTAAACAGAAGACAATATTATAAAAGGATTAGATATTATGTACTTATTTAAAACTACTGGAGCGATTTTAATAATTCCAGTCATCTCTTTACATAAATGCCGTAACTTCTTCATCCCTGTAGAACTGCTTCAACTGAACCCAAAAAGTGGTAGTATAAAGGTTTTGTCTTTAACCTAAAAGATACGGGATCCTAAAACTGAGGTCAGGCAGAGGTCTGTTAATTGCTACGAAGGAAATTAATGACCCGTTGGTCCGGCTCATTAACGTCCAAACAAATGTGCTCAATGACGCTAACTAATCTGCTGTAATGCGGCCGGGAGGTCAGAAATACGGACCCTTACTTACTAGACCATACTTATCACTCACTCGTATCTTCGAAGGGGTCAACAGAGGGGATTTTACATACATTTTGCTAGCTACTGTTTAGGTTTAGGCCTCGCTGATGTCAGCATGAATGTGCCGGCTCGACCGGGGAAGGACTACCCTCTCACAGAATATCATAGTGAAATACCAGTATTCCCACTGTTGTGTTTCGTTCGGTGAGTGAGAGTGCCGGAGGCCCAATCACCCTCTTTCCCCCTTCCCGCTCCTTCTCCTTCCCACTTCCTTTTTTCCTAGTCCTACGTAATAGGGGTTAAATAAAATACATTGATTGCTACGCTGTTACGCTTTAATTACTCCACCGACCATCATTAAAATGTCGGATACAAATTATCAGAGGTACAGAAAAGGACACAGGGTACCTTTCATCCTGAATAAGTACTGTTCCTGAGAGATAGAAAATTGACATAACATAACCTATTTTTACGCGAGCGAAGCCACGAGCACAACCTAGTAAACATTTGCCAATTATGTTTAAAGTTCCACGTAATACATACATACATAGATTCACGCCTGTTTCCCAGAGGGGTAGGCAGAGAATACGGATTTCCATTTGCTATGATCATTTTATATCATCACTAGCTTTTGCGCGCGGGTCCGTCCGCGTGGTACCTACGTCAATAAAAAGTAGCCTATGTCCTTCCCAGGGTCTCAGGCTATCTTCATTCCAAATTTCATCTAAATCGGTTCAGCGGATTAGGCGTGAAAAGGTAAAAGACAGACAGACAGACCGACAGACAGAGTTACTGTCGCATTTATGATATTAGTAAGGATTTTCTACGTAATAAGGGCAAAAACATTTCCACACTCCGAACTGCTACAGTGTAAGTCCTCGCAGAAGTAAGAGCACTGCAGCACTGCTGGTAGCGGATGCACTTTACATGGACATAGAGAGAGTGCATCATCTGCTGTTGCCAAGCTACGAGTACTCTATGGCACCTCCTGTCTAGTATTGTTCCCGAGAGAAGTCGCAGCTCAATCCTAGTATAGAATATTAATAAGTTGTTTTTTGTTGGCAGAGGAGGAATGCGAGGAGTCAGTGTTCGGCGGAGTGCCGGTTCGACACCGGCCCGAGCCGCCCGGCGCACTCGCTCAGACCTCGCGGTTTACTGCGCACGAGATCAAACTCATGTACCGAGGGTTCAAACAGGTCAGTGCCACTCAATACCAGTCCTGTATTAAACTGTTCCACTGCTGGGTACGGGCTTCTTCTCCGTGTGAGAAGGATTTAGTGTCCTTCAAGATGACCTATTGCATGTTGGCAGACTTCACATATCTTCGAGAACATTATGTAGAACTGTCAGACATGCAGGTTTCCTCACGATGTGTTCCTTCACCGTTACAGCGAGCGATCTTATCTTATCTTATGTGGGGGCCAGTCAGTGCAGACCGCCGACACTTCGACCCAGTGGGATCTTTTGTGTCGACACTCTCCCAATAACGACTGCCATAGATGTTCATGGCAGCCGGGACCGACGGCTTAACGTGCTCTCCGAGGCACGGAGCAGGCGATAATTGTCAATCAATACGCTCATCATTTCGAAAAGTCATAACTTCCGAAAGTCAGAGGTGCGCGACGTGGGTTCGAACCCGAGACCCTCTGCATTGCAGTCTGTTGGTCTCCCCACTGAGCTATCGCAGCTCTTAAAAGCGAGTGATACTTCGTAAAGTCAGAGATGCGTGTCTTGGAATCGAACGCGAGACCTCTGCGTGGCAGTCCAACAATCTCCCAATAGGCTTTCTCTCTGTCTTTTCAAAGTTATGTGCATATTAATGATCGCTCGATTTAACGGTGAAGAAAAACATCGTGAGGAAACCTACACGTTATATGAAGTCTGCCAACCCGCACTGGGGAGAGGTCCGTGCCCAGCAGTGGGACAGTTTGACACAGGACTGATATTATAAAAATCGGCTGCAAGTCTTATAAGAATCCGACGTAATATCTAACAATGTTTGTGTTTTCCAGGAGTGTCCTACCGGAGTGGTGGACGAGGAGGCTTTCAAGCATATCTTCTCACAATTCTTCCCGCTAGGAGGTAAGTTGTACCTCCTGTGTAGATATGAGCGCCTGGTACTTTAATCTTTCTGAAGCTTAACTAACGCTAGAGATTTTCAAGCCGCCCGTAGACTATTTTATGGTCAAAATTTGATTGATTGATCTTTGACTTCATGAACAGTGGCTGAAAAAGTTGCATGGCTACTACTATTGCGCTAAGTGTCGTGGGTTTGATCCCCATGCGGGGCATAACAATGTGTGGTCCACAAAGCGTTGCTCTGGTTATTGAAAGCAATAACGTGACAGAGTCAAGCCATTTGATTGGTTGTTGCTCATTCTGTCAACCGATCACAACAGTTAATATACGTTTGATTGTCTGTTAACAAATTTTGTATTAAAATCTTTCAGAAAACAGAGTTTAACTTTCCGAGTGTGCGTTGTTTAAAAGTTTGTTAAGTTTCCCGCGATACAGATGATATACGCTTGAATTAGAAGGAGATAAAAAAAAAAAAAAAGGAAACAACATTTTTTGTATGTTTATCTGTGAATCTACGAATTTTTATTTTCTTTTTCACTACTAGATAGACCTAAATAATATTTTAAAGTCGGTCAAACCTATTTATTGCTGTTTGTCCCCCAAAAGCAGCAGAAAGATGGGGAATGAATTAGTTGAATATGTCCCCTCGTAGATAACAGGGGGACAGATCGAAATTATTTCCAGTTTGTCCCCTCCGACGGGTCAGATCAGGAATAACCCTGCCAAATATTATATTAATAACATTATTGGGAAGACAGGAACCCACCACGCACCCTCGGGTCGCCCGCCACAAATATTGGAATAGTAACATGTGAACAATACGGATCTGCTCTGGGCGAGGGCGCCGCGCCGTGGGGTCCGCGCGCACTACAACTTGCAGTACTCCGCTTCGAACACAAAATATACGTCGACACCTGTTTCGCCTCAGCGCGAGGCTGCTTCAGGACCGTTTGGCAACGAATGACCCCTTAATCTATTGCAATAGTTAGGGTTTGTCCACAACACCGCGTCACGATGTCGTTAACATGGAACGATGCGGTGTCGCGGCGCGTTGACGTGACGTGCTGACGGTATGGCAGTGTCGCCGCGGAACGACGCGCCGGCCGGCGTCGAAAGCGGCGCGTGGCTACTGTGCAAAAGAGATGTATTATACAAATGATTGATTCGGATTTATTGATATCACTTGTTGAGGAACTTCCAGTGCCCTAGGATAGGACAATAGATGATTTTAAAGAAAAGCACTTAAAAATCGAAGGCTGGATGGATGTTTGTCGAAACATTTGTAACGTTGCGTCATCGTGACGTGTGTTTTTACGACATAGTAACTTAAATGCTCGTGTGCCCCTAACTCATTAAAAAATTTGCACGTCACGTCAACGTGTCGCGCCGCGACACCGCACCGTTCTACGGTAACGACACCGTGACGCCGTGTTGTGGACAAGCCCTTAGGATGGGCAAGCCGAGGGTGCGTGGCGGATTCCTCTCTTCTCAATAGTCTTATTACAATGATGCCCCGCAAGTGGCGCGCATTTCGATTCGATATATTTAATAGTTATTGTTTGTTGTCAGACGCGACTCAGTACGCGCACTACGTGTTCAAGACTATTAAGCACAAGCAGACTGGGAAGGTCAACTTTGAAGTGAGTATCTATAATTATACACTATAAGATGTTTTAAAAGCATATAAGTATTTTTTTTGATTGCCATTGGTGGCAGACGAGAAAGTGACCCACCTGATGGAAAGTGGTAACCGCTGCTCATGGACTTCAGCAATGTCAGGACACAGCAAAGCCGCTGCCTACCGTGAAAGAAGAACTCTCTTTAAACCTCGTTTGAAGGACATATCATAGCGCTCGGGAAACACCGAAGCTGGCAGTTCATTCCAGAGCTTGCTCGTACGTGGGAGAAATGATCGCTGAGAGCGTACCGTCTTGGATTTGAACGCTTCCAGGTGATATGGATGAACCCTGCTTCGTTGTCGAGTGGTACGGTGATAGAAAGGAGCCGCTGGTACCAAATCAAACAGTTCTTCAGAGCACTGCCCGTGAAAGAGTCGGTAGAACACGCAGAGAGACCCAGAGTCTCTCCGTTGCTCCAACGACTCCAATCTATCCGTGAGATTGGGATCATCGACGATTCGAACTGCCCGTCTTTGTAGGGAGTCAAGTGGGTCGAGCTGGTATTTGGGGGCTCTGCCCAGAGATGTGAGCAGTAGTCCACGTGCGGCCGGACCTGTGCCTTGTAAAGCACAGGTCGTCGAGCTGGTGTGAAGCACCGCCTCGCTCTGTTCAGTACACCCACCTTTGTGTACGTGCACCTGTATATGCACGAAAAGGAGATAAAGCTATACGCTATGTAATGCTCTGTCCCATTCCCGTACATGCAATGATATAATGATTTAAGAGGAAATATGGTCAACGTTTAGCTCACACAAACATATCCCTGATTAATGACTAGAGACAACATGTATGATGTATCTATATCTATCACTGACATGTTCCTAGAATTTTATTTTTTTTATAAGTATAGTAAGTAGCCTTTGAGAATCACAAAAATATTCCAACTATACTGAACAAACTACGAGTTTTTCAGACTTTCAACTGCAGGTGTTTCGTTTATGGCTAGTTTATGGTAGTTGAAAGTCTGAAAAAAGTCGTACTTTTTAAAAACATAGAATTTTTTTTTAAGTGGCAACTTCTTTAGCGGCGTTGTGCACTTTTGTGATGGGTAAAAAATGTTAAACTCGCGTCAGGACACGTGACCTGATCGAAAATTCGTAAGACGGAGGGAGAATTGTCACGTGTGTGTACGATAGCGCAATAAATGAATATTGTATGTTACCACATAAATGATAGTACTTTTATACTGATAATTAAAGCAATTCGTGCAAAATTATTCCCTAACCATTCCAAAATGTCAAAAATGCACAACGTTAATATACAAGTTTTCACTTCTGCCGGCACTCCAGGAGTGCAACCCGTTGATTTTTATTATTTAGCACGTTTGAGAGATCCTTACCTAAGGAATCTCCCGTTACAATTTAATTCAAATATTCTTGGAAATTCTGTATAACTAGATTTTTGCTGCAACTTTGCTCGCGTTAATAGACAATTCGTCAATAAATTTCTATCCCTCGGGAACAGCCCTTTTGTCTGAATGACAGGCATGTCCTTTTGTGTACCATTGACCATATGTGTGCGAAATTTCATGATGATCGGTCGAGCAGTTAAGGCGTGAAAGCGTAACAAATAAACTCACATTCGCATTTATAATATTAGTTAGGATTCTTATCAATAAGGTAAACATTATGCATGATCGCGTTAATACCCGTTACGAATCATACACGCACGCACACATACATACAAGTCATGTTACAGTTCGTAACTTGATAAATAAAAGGTTGTTTTGTCTTATTTCTTTTGTTTGTCTGAGTGTTTGTTAACATTGTATGTAATTTACTATAGACAAGCTTTTGCGCGCGGCTCCGCCAGCGAGGTACCTACATCAGTAAACAGTAGCCTATGTCCTTCCCCAGGTTTGAAACTAAGTATATCTGTACCAAATTTCATCTAAATCGGTTGAGTGGTATAGCTGTGAAAAGGTAACAGACAGACAGACAGATAGACAGACAGAGTTACTTTTGAATTTATAATATTAGTAAGGAGTAAGGATTATTAGCATAAATATAAGCGACTAGCTGTTGTGTTTGTTTGTTTGAACGCGCTAATCTCAGGAACTGCTGGTTCGAATTAAAAAATTATTTTAGTATTGGATAGCCCATTTATCTAGGAAGGCTATATAGGCTATATAACATCACGCTACGACCCACGGGGCAGTAACGATAAACGCGAGTGAAACGGCGGGAACGTCTAGTTTATAAATAAATAAATAAGGTAATATTTATATACAAAAACATGTGAAGTCATACGAAAGTAAAAGCTCGAAATAATTGGTAATCGCTGAACAGCGAGCGTTGCGGCGCGTTCCCGAGCATGAGCGGGGTTAGGTCAAGTGTCGGTCACGAGCGCAATATACACTACATAACTAGTACATGGCTCACGGCACACCGGCACACCGGCGAACTGTCACGGAGAAATAGTATATAGGTATATAGCGTGGACATAAATGAGTTGTAAAATACTAAAATTATAATTACATGGCGATTTAAAAGAGTGGCCTTGAGTTTCTTGCAGGTATCTTCTCATAGACTCAACCCTTTGTCTGAACCTTGCAACTAACATAAATGTACATTCAGTAAGTTCAGTAATAGACTCACTAGAATCCCTTTGACGTTCATAAGTGTTACTTTGTGACCTCAGTGAATAAATGGTTTTTGACTTTGTCTTTGTGCAACACAAAAATGTGGTCGTATAATATACCCCCTGTATAATAGAAAACCGCGACAAATAAAGTCGTCATACATAAGTGCTATGTATGCTTCGCAGGAGCACTGACTCCCACAATACAGGTTGTTACCTAGTTTGGGAAGCAGCCGTTTCAACATTTTGTTATTAATTTGCCAGTCTGTATGTTTGCCAGTCTGTATGTACCTTTTAAGAATCTATGTACATTGTCCCTTACCTGGTATGGAAATAAATTATTATTATTTGGAAACTGTTTTAATACTCGGCTACAAGCCGGTGTTTTGATGACGGCTACGGGTTGACACCAAGTAGCCGCCATCTAAGATATAATATAATATAATAATAATATTGTACCACATACACACAACACCATCTAGCCCAAACTAAGTAGAGCTTGTACTATGGGTACTAGACAATGGATAAACGTACATATATCCTTTTTTTTTTTGTAAATACATACATATTTATACATAGAAACACCCAGACCAAGACAAACATCCATGTTCATGCACACAAATGTTTGACTTGCGCGGGAATCGAACCCGCGACCTCAGGCGTGGCAATCGGTTACACTAACCACTACGCCGTCGAGGCCGACAAAGAATATATAGTATGATCGTTTTGTTCTGTGTTATGTAGTTCGGTTTCATCACTCTGCATAAATTTTCGTATTTTTTTTTTTATTTTCACTAAGATAGCATTAATTTATGTTGTCTTCAATATGTATGTATTTACAAAAAAAAGTATATATGTATGTTTATCCATTGTCTAGTACCCATAGTACAAGCTCTGCTTAGTTTGGGCTAGATGGTGTTGTGAGTATGTGTATATTATATGATATATCACACACGCTAGTCGATACTTGCCCGCTGCCTGCAGCTGACTCGGGGGTCTCCGTGAGCGTGAATGTGACCAGGTGCAACTTTGATAGTGATGTAATGTTTAATAATAAATAAATAAAAAGTTTGAACATGTCTTAATAATATCAGCCCTGTATTAAATTGTCCCACTGCTGGGCACGAGCCTCTTCTCAGTGTGTGGATTAGCCCACAGTCCAGCACGCCGCCCCAGTGCGTGTTGGTACACTCCACATATCCTCGAGAACATTACGTAGAACTGTCAGACATGCAGGTTTCCTCACGATGTTCTCCTTCACCGTTAAAGCGAGCGATCATTAACTATTTCGGTCAGAAGGTCAGAATTGCGCGCCTTGAGATCGAACTCGAGACCTCTTCGTGGCAGTCCAACGGTCTTCCACTAGGCTATCGCTGCTGATAAAATAAAATAAAGAAAATATCTGGGGCAGCACTCATTGGTTATTTATCAGATATACACAGCGGCGGTAGTCGTACTGTTGCAGCTGTATACACAGCGGCGCTAGTCGTACTGTTGCAGCTGTATACACAGCGGCGCTAGTCGTACTGTTGCAGCTGTATACACAGCGGCGCTGGTCGTACTGTGGCAGCTGTATACACAGCGGCGCTAGTCGTACTGTTGCAGCTGTATACACAGCGGCGCTAGTCGTACTGTGGCAGCTGTATACACAGCGGCGCTAGTCGTACTGTTGCAGCTGTATACACAGCGGCGCTAGTCGTACTGTTGCAGCTGTATACACAGCGGCGCTAGTCGTACTGTTGCAGCTGTATACACAGCGGCGCTAGTCGTACTGTTGCAGCTGTATACACAGCGGCGCTAGTCGTACTGTTGCAGCTGTATACACAGCGGCGCTAGTCGTACTGTTGCAGCTGTATACACAGCGGCGCTAGTCGTACTGTTGCAGCTGTATACACAGCGGCGCTAGTCGTACTGTTGCAGCTGTATAAACTTCTGTCATTGCACTGTCAGACTGTCACGCACCACATTTTGGTAGTATATAGTATATAGCAACAGACAAAGATTTAAACTATATACATATATTAGCTGTCTCACGCAACTTCGTCTGCTTCACATTAGATAACTTCTGCCCGTTAAAAAAAATAAAATCTATCCTATCTTTTAAGTTGGACCAAATTACAGATGGTTACGAAGTTTGATCAAAATCGGTTCAGTAGTTTAGGAGTCCATAACGGACAAACAACGTAACACTTAATTTATATACGCGTATATTAAGATATTCTTTGATACATTCTTTGATCACACTAAGTGTGTGAGCTCACACATTACGTTCCGCCGGAGCCCGACCACTTGTGTCTGTCGCTACCTGTTGCTTGTGCTCGTGTACGTAACGCGCTGAAGGGTACATTGGTAGAACAGTATAAGACTCTCCTGAGACTCCTAGGCACTGCTGATAGCCTAGTACCGGTGACTATCTTGTAGGCTTATTTTTGAACTAGATGTTACCGCGGATTCACCCGCGTTTATCGTTACTGCGCCGCCCCCGTAGGTCTTAGCGTGATGTTGTATAGCCTATAGCCTTCCTCGATAAATAGGCTATTAAACACAAAAAAAAATTTTCAATTCGAACCAGTAGTTCCTGAGATTAGCGCGTTCAAACAAACAAACAAACTCTTCAGCTTTATAATATTAGTATAGATTAGTAATATCATCATTATACTGATTAGAATACATCCATATTATAAATGCAAATGTAAGTTTGTTTGTTACGCTTTCACGCCTCAACTACTCGACCGATCATCATGAAATTTTGCACACACGTTGTCAGGGGGACAAAAAAGGACATAGCCTGTACCTATTATCCAGTAAAAAGGGCTATTACTAATCTTACCTACATTCACGCGTGCGATACCGCAGGCAAATTCTAGTATTCAATATTGATTCGAATAATAATAACCAGTAACGCTAAATTTTGTATTCGAAAATAAAATTTAACCTTATATATATATAATATAAATAGTAATACTAAAATTATAACTGAATTGCGATTTAAAAGAGTGTCCGTGAGTTTCTTGCAGGTATCTTCTCATAGGCTCTCAACTCTTTGCCTGAACCTTGCAAATAAATGGAAATTCAGTAACTTATGGCCAGTCCTACAACTAATGAGTCAAATTTATCCGAAAGATAAATCGTATGCTGTCTCACTCATGTTGGGTTAAAGAAGAGAGATGGCGAGACTTTTATCTTATAAATAAATGTTATCTGGAGGTGGTAGGACAAGCCCTTAAACCCACTGACTCATAATCTTCGACATTCATAAGTGTTACTTTGTGACTTAAGTGAATAAATGTTTTTGATTTGATTTTGAAATCGTTAAATTCTTACACCACTCGTTTTCAGAAAACATTTGCCCGTCGCTTCTTTGTGGATTCGATATATTGATACGAGTATGTCTAAGCTGTAAAGGTAAGTTAGTAGGATTTATGCAGGCGAAGCCACGGGCTAAACTATGTATAATCTCATACATGTAAGTTTGGTACTCAATCACTCCTAAAACCTTTGAATGAATTTTTATGAAAATTATTTGGTCATATAATTTATATATCCTGGATAAAGATATAATTTTTATCTTAATATGCGTTCCCATGTAATTCAAGTGCAAATACTAGGATCCCATAATATACGGGAGATCAATGTTGAGTTAAGACATTGTTACGACTAAAGATAGTATTACCTCCATTAATTTTATATACGCCTGGTACCCAAGTACTTCAATTTCATTTCCACCCTTTCAATCCGGATCATAAAATTGTAAGCACTCCGATCCAATGGAACAATCCTCTCTCAGAGAGGGCCGGAGTGTTGTGTCGTCACGGGGCACGTGGACTAACCCGTTAACAAGTACCAAGGACGCTGGGATAAAATACATAGACCTACTTACAATGGTTGTTAATTTAATCCTATTAAGTCCAGTGTTACTTGAACTTCATCGTACGATTGCTTTGTAACTAAAGTTTACAATTGAACGGATCTTATTCCACTGGTTTCTTATACGTAATGTGAAAAATCCATTATAAGTCGAGCTCTGCCTTTGAAATCACTTCGAGTAACTTTCATTTACTTGGCACGGTTCAAGATAAAATGGATATTAATAGATAGTATGCGATATCCCTTATAATTTGATACCTCAGCATCCGTTTTCTAAGTCGAAGTCATAAAATTAAATTTATTTGAACTTCCCCTTGAAATCGTACAAGTTTGCTTTCAAAGCTTTCAAAGAGACCATTTAGTGCCAGTCAATTAAGCAAAACGCATAAATATCAATTATATAATTTGAGCCCTCGACAAACGGGCTCAACTTATACTGGTTTTTATAATCCATTACAGAAAGTACTATTATAAGCTGACCTTTCGAATTGTAGAACTAATTTGAACTAAAGCCAAAAGCTTGTCGAAACGATTGTTCGAAGTTGAGTACTAGAAAGAGATGGCGAAATGCGTGATGTCGCATGTGTGAGAAAGAGGCACACAGACTTAATGGCTGCCAGGCCTTTTGTTTTAAAAGTAATTGTTTCAATTCACTTACGAGCGCAATAATAGGCCTTTTTATAAAAGAAAATTTTTCCTTTAAGATGAAACGTGGCATTAAGCCAACCTGAACATCCCCCGGGGGGTTGGCACATGTTTGAGACAACTACATTTAACTAGCTATCCTTATAAATGGCTCGCTCGTTTTTCAATTTGGTTCTGCTACGAAAAATGTCTTCTGAAAATTAGACTTAATTTGAGGGATGGCGCAGTGGATTTAACGGTAACCTCGCGACTGCCTTTACTCCGAGTGCTGCGTGTTCAGCACCTGGAGAGGAGACAGGAGTTCGTGTGCACACTCGTTGTGTCCACTCCTTCAATAATTGTATATGAAGACTGTATTGATAAAGTATTGGCTTAGATCAGTAGTTCCCAAAGTGGTCCAGGTAGACCCCTAGGTGTCCACGGGAGACTCGACGGGGTCTACGTTGGCGTGACAAAAACATGGGGATTCACAATTCGTAAGCGGGGGTCCACGAATATTTATTTGCTTTCGATAGTGAAGAACTAAAAAAGAAAAAGGTCAGCCCGCCTACCGTGGTAGGTCCAGTCAGAGATTTGATCACTTTTTTAAATTTTAGCCAGATGTACGGCAGAAATGTAGCTGTCCGCCGGAACCAGCTACATTTCGAAAGTGATCTACGAGAAAAAAAAATCAACGGGTTGCACTCCGGGAGTGCCGGCAGAAGTTGAATATTAACGTGCATTTTTGATATTTTGGAATGGTTAGGGAATAATTTTGCACGAATTGCTTTAATTATCAGTATAAAAGTACTATCATTTATGTGGTAAAATACAATATTCATTTATTGCGCTATCGTACACAAACATGACGATTATCCCTCCGTCTTACGAATTTTCGATCAGGTCTACTATTACTAATCTAACCTATGCTAAACTACATTTACGCGAGCGAAGCCGCGGGTAACATCTAGCTATAATTATAAAGGCAATGACACTTTACCACACCCAGGTATCGAACCCGAGGCCTCAAGCACATTAGTTGCATTCACAACCTCTGCGCTCCAAGGCATTCCTTTATATAAATACTAACTTTTGCCCGCGGCTTCGCTCGCGATAATTTAGAATTTGACAATCAGTTCGGGTTGTACTCTGCTTGTAAGAATATAATTCAATCATGATTCGAAAGACACGTGGCGCCATCTATTATCATAAGAACGTTATTATTGTTTTCCTCGGGAATAGAAATTTTTTTCGGGATGAAAGGTAGCCTATGTCGGTTTCTGTACACCTGACAACGTACATATATGCAACATTTCAGGATGATCGGTTTAGTGGTTCAGGCGTGAAATGGTAACAAACAAACAAACAAACTCATTTTCACTTTTATAATATTAGTTAGGATTGGGATAGGATAGGATTAGGATTACACATTTACTGTAAATTCAGCTTTGCTAAAGTGTGAGTCCAACGACCGAGGTGTTGTATCAAGCTAACAGCGATCTTGATACAATGTATTTCAGTACAGAATATATTTCATATGAGTAACAAATCCCGGCGATATGTGCTCTTGACAAATATTGCCAATAACATATACATACATATGGTATTACCCGGCGTCGTCCGCGCTACTCGGTCGTCGCTCTCAGATATAATAAAGTGTACTTTTTGTTCATTTTATAGAAGATCTGTTTTACAATGCATAAGTTAACTTAAATAGAATTAGTAACAGTACTGTTCTGAATAAAAGGTAAGCTGTGTCCTTTTCTACACGCCCGACAACTTGTATGCGAAATTTCATGATGATCTGTCGAGCAGTTCAGGCGTGAAAGCGTAACAAACAAACTCACATTCGCATTTATAATATTAGTTGGTATTTTATGGCGATAGATGTCGTTATAAACACCTCTTGAAACAAACTTGTATATTATCACGCACAGACAGCTCAAACAATAGTATTCCTTCTATAGAATTCTTGCAATGTTCTCTGACAAAAATATAACAATATATTATCTTGTGTATTTTGTGTAAAAATTGTGCGCAGAAATGGCCCTATCAGCGCGCCATTGTTTCAGGGAACCGTCGCGGCGCGGCGTCGCAAATAAAGAGACGTCGAATGTCTACTATGTGTTAAAAAAAGTAAAAATAATTTATTCATTCTTTCTTTCTTTTCGTGTGGTTAGTGGCCAGCCTGTTGTCTAGAGTTGTTCAAGCCGCCCGTAGGCCTCTGACATGGCGTAACGACTGCTGTCAATTTGGCAACATTAGGGACCGACTTTTTACGTGCCTTCCGAAGCACGGAGACGCTCAGATGAAATACCACTTAGCAGTCACCCATCTATAGACTGACCGCACCCAACGTTGCTTAACCTCGCTAATCGTTTACCGATCAGTGAGTGCAACTGGCTAAGAGCGCGAACGCCCAAAATTCATTTAGCTCACAGAGTGACTGTTATGACCAAAATTACAGATAGGAAGATAAACATTTCGTGTTTGGATAAGTACGTTGCGTCGTTGGTCCTGCGCCTGATCTCCCTCCGGTCGTGTCGTGACGTCACATCGCACTAGAGAGCGAGGGAACAGAGAGTGCGCTTGTGTTTGCGCACACACTTGCGCACTGACATATCTCCTGCGTATGCCTAGTCTTCGTTAAGATTCGCCGCCGTGACTGAAATTCGGCGTGAAAATCCTTTTACCAGCAAAATAAATGACTGAAAAAACTGAACTATAAAAATATAATAAGCCTTTTTAGTTTTAACAACTATGCCTCTTAACTAAGGTCTTATTTAACTAATGTTGAGTCGGCGCCGGCTTTAAATTACTTATATTAGTTAAGATGCTACCTAACTCTTCCTTTAGAGGGTGGAATTTCAGCTCACAAGTTAAATAGGTCCGACTTTGAAGTATACTCTATCTATTTAAAAGGGATACATCGACATCAGATCGTCTAGAACAAGCAGCCTCGCGGGACCTTCGACTGCCGCGCAGTGGGCGTCGACTGTGATGTGCGCATTAAATAGTTAATGATCGCTCGCTTTAACGGTGACGGAGAACATCGCGAGGAAACCGGCATGTCTGACAGTTCTACGTAATGTTCTCGAGGATATGTGGAGTCTGACAGCACGCACTGGGGCGGCGTGCTGGACTGTGGGCTAACTCTCACACTGAGAAAAGGCTCGAGCCCAGCTGTGGGACAGTTAATGCAGGGCTGATATTGTTGTGTTGTAGTACAAAGCTATGCATGATAGATTCCAAGTAAAACTTCGATGACCACACTGCACTAGAACGTGTGAGCTCCACAAATGGCTGCTCCAAGTCTGAATATTCTTAGTGGCTGTTGTTAGAATGTTTGTGAAGTCCCCGGTGCCACAGGGCTTGTTCGTACTAGCGGTCGCCTAGTGCTCGGTGCCACAGGGCTTATTCGTAATAGCGGTCGCCTAGTGCCCGGTGCCACAGGGCTTATTCGTAATAGCGGTCGCCTAGTGCTCGGTGCCACAGGGCTTATTCGTAATAGCGGTCGCCTAGTGCTCGGTGCCACAGGGCTTATTCGTACTAGCGGTCGCCTAGTGCTCGGTGCCACAGGGCTTGTTCGTACTAGCGGTCGCCTAGTGCTCGGTGCCACAGGGCTTGTTCGTACTAGCGGTCGCCTAGTGCTCGGTGCCACAGGGCTTGTTCGTACTAGCGGTCGCCTAGTGCTCGGTGCCACAGGGCTTATTCGTAATAGCGGTCGCCTAGTGCTCGGTGCCACAGGGCTTATTCGTAATAGCGGTCGCCTAGTGCCCGGTGCCACAGGGCTTATTCGTAATAGCGGTCGCCTAGTGCTCGGTGCCACAGGGCTTATTCGTAATAGCGGTCGCCTAGTGCTCGGTGCCACAGGGCTTATTCGTACTAGCGGTCGCCTAGTGCTCGGTGCCACAGGGCTTGTTCGTACTAGCGGTCGCCTAGTGCTCGGTGCCACAGGGCTTATTCGTACTAGCGGTCGCCTAGTGCTCGGTGCCACAGGGCTTATTCGTACTAGCGGTCGCCTAGTGCTCGGTGCCACAGGGCTTATTCGTACTAGCGGTCGCCTAGTGCTCGGAATTCGACCAAAGTTAGCCCGTAAGATATTGCTGATACATATATATCATTATAATTATATTGATATACTAGCTGCTACCTGCGACTTCGTCCGCGTAGATTTTAACTAAAAAGTGTTTGTCTCCGCGGAAACCTATTTTTTTCTATAATCAAAGTAGCCTAAGTTACTCCTTATAACATCAGCTAACTGCCAGTGAAAGTCCCGTCAAAATCGGTTCAGCCGTTTCGGAGATTAGCCGGAACAAACAGACAGACAGACAGACAAAAATTAAAAAAATAGATGTTTTCGTTTAGGTTATATACTTTCATATTTATTAGATAAAAAGCTGTTATTTTGACATTACAAACAGACACTTCAATTTTATTTATTTGTATAGATGTAACCATAGTCACATGCTTGGACTGCGTGTGTCAGTGTGCGTGTAGTGTTTATTCATTACTTTAATGTATATCTAATGCATATTTTACATATATAAATACAAGCGGAGCCGCCAGACGTAGTCCTGCATGACATACCTGCGATTACGATATTAAACAAAGTAAGAAACGTAAGACAAATATAATAATTTTGTTATTCATTATTTTGAAATAACATCAATTTCTCTAAAAACAATTCGTTATAATCAATAAAGTTTATCTTAATGCGAGTTGATGAACAATATTTTTAGTCAATTCCTGAGGAGTATAAATGAATAAACTTGACGGTTTTTCAACGCGAGAACACGCCACATATAATTGGCCATGTGAAAAGACCTGATTTTCTAGATTTTTTATATATATAGATTAGGAAGGATTCACCCTCCTCTTCCATATAAACTTGAACTGTGCCAAATTTCATACTCCTCCGTTCACGCAATTTTCGTAAAAAGGGGTACAAAGTTTTTGCTACACGTATTAATATATGATAATTCCCAGAGCGAGAGTTGTCTATTTCAAAGAAAAACTAACGAACCGATTTTATTAACTCTTTCACCATTAGAAGGCTACTTTATGCGTCAGTAACATGTGCTGTATAACATCACGCTACGAGCCACGGGAGCGGAGCAGTCGTCATAAACGTGGGTGAAACCGCGGGGACAACTAGTGATATATAAAACTCATCTTGAGAACCTCTTCCCTTTCGTCGGTTCAAAAGGCGTTAATACTGCCATCCTAACTAATATTATAAATGAGAATGTGAGTTTGTTTGTTACGCTTTCACACCTTAACTACTCGACCGATCGTCATGAAATGTCGTATACACGTTGTCAGGAGGAACATAAAGACACATAGGGTACCTTTCATCCCGAAAAGAGTACTGTTACTAAGCCAAGCCGCGGGCAAACACTAGTAAAACGTATTTATATAGTTGTCAGATTGACTGCCTTCAGAACAAGTATTTATTTGCATAAGTGTTGTGCTTATGTTTGCGTTCTAAATAAAGTGGAATGCGCGCGCATTGACGTTTGAGTCGTGAGTAGTTCAGCGCGGGTGCATTGCAAACGATTTAATGACTCGTAGTTAATTAGACTTGGTCCCCGACTCGCTCGCCTAAATGTAGGTTTAGTAAGCTCAGTATCAGTACTGTTTCTGGGTGAAGGGACCTTACGTCCTTATCTGTTTCCCTGACAACGTTTATGCGAAATTTCATAATGATCAGTGAAGTACCGGCACAGGGTTTCATCCAAAAAAAGTACTGTTCTAAGCTACTTTTACGCGAGCGAAGCCGAGGGCAAAAGCTACTAAGCCATAAAGAGTTTCCTGATATATCTTCGGAGTCCAGGGCCATGTCGTTGTTTTATTCACCTCTGAGTCTTCTTCGAAGAGGTTAATGAACTATGTGGGTCTGTGTGTCTGTCCGGCATAGCTCCGGAACTGCTGTACCGATTACCTTGTAACTTGGTGTGCAGACACCTTGGGGTCATACCTCGGTCGAGTTTGAATATGGGCCATGTGGGTCAAAAGACCCTCGAGATATAGGGATCACAAGGTCACATGATGTAAATTTAAGACGAAGAGGTTGAATCCTGGGTTTTTACACCCATCTCGTTAGTTTTGAGGTAACAAGTAAAATAAATATAACCAAACTAAGAACCCCATCTTTTTTTAAGTCGGTTATAATTAGAAAATGTTGATGTAGATTTACAAATGGACCCAGTAGATGGCGCTACGATAGAATTCTAGGTTTTTTATTCGTTCGGGCATTACGTATGTCGGCTTCTCGTGTATACAGACGATTTCTAAAAGAGAAAATATAATTCCTTTTGATACACAGTCGCAACAGCAGATGATGCACTCTCTCTATGTCCATGTAAAGTGCATCCGCTACCAGCAGTGCTGCAGTGCTCTTACTCCTGCGAGGACTTACACTGTAGCAGTTCGGAGTGTGGAAATGTTTTTGCTCCTACGTTATAATAATTATCAGCCCTGTATTAAACTGTCCCAGTGCTGGGCACGGGCCTCTTCTCACTGTGAGAAGGGTTAGTCCACAGTCCAGCACGCCGCCCCAGTGCGTGTTGGTACACTCCACATATCCTCGAGAACATTACGTAGAACTGTCGGACATGCAGGTTTCCTCACGATGTTCTCCTTCACCGTTAAAGCAAGCGATAATTAATTAACTATTTAATGCGCGCATCACTTCGACAAGTCAGAGATGCGCGCCCTGGGGTCTAACTCGAGACCTCTGCATTGCTGCTTACGTAGAACTTTAAACATAGTTGACGAATGTGTACTAACTAGATTTTGCCCGCGGCTTCGCTTGCGTTAATATAGGTTATGTCAATTTTATATCCCTCGGAAACAGTACTTTTCTTCGATGATAGATATTCTACAGGTACAGAAAACCACGTCTTTTCTGTCCCCCTGACAACGTGTATGCAAAATTTCATGATGATCGGTCGAGCAGTTAAGGCGTGAGAGCGTAACAAACAAACACATTCACATTCGCATTTATTATATCTCTTTTTTATAGTTAGGATGTTAGGATAACACCTCTGCCGACCGCTTTTTTGGATATGGATGTGTGAGTTTTACGTTCATGTGTAAAGAGCGTCCAGCACTTTTGATCACATGATCATCCATCAAACAATTTGACCTCGTTAAAGTTGCTTAACCCAATTAAATTACATTTTAGGCAAATACAATGTTATCTAATCTAGAGATTGAAATTCAGATCGATTATTATTAATGTCAGCAGCAGATTTAATAGCTAATAGCGTTTCCGTGTACCAGGCGCCCATAAGGCTCGAGGAGATGTCACCCTCTTACACTAGGCTTGAAGCAAATTTTCAATTTCCTTGAAGAGCGACATTGCGGAGCGTTGTGTCATATCTACGATCAGCGGTTAAACAAATTACCGAGATCGCACGTCGCAACGACTTGTCGCAGTGTCGTAAACATTTTACCTTCAATTAGTTATTATGGACTAGTTAAGTTTGCTTGTCAGATAAGCCTACAAGACTATTCAAACATTTCAAACAATGCAAATATTTCGCTATTTTAAACACATTTTCATAGCGGCTAAGGCTAAATCTTTATCGCGAATAGTCCAGCAAATTTGCAATACCAATAATAATACAGGAAAATTTAAATATAGTAAATAATAATTATTGTGATAATCAAACTGATAGGCCGTATTATATTTAATGTAGTCATTAGGGAGATCATTTGTCTGTCTGAATGCCAGACCACTTACCTAGATTACTACTATTAGGGCAGCAGACAACTAAAGGAGTTAGAATCACATCACGTGCCAATGTCATATTCAAGTGACACCGAGCCGTGTACGTTTAGCCTCCATAACAGTTATGCGAGCCTAGTCTACAAACATTTAGGCTTTACGCCTTTTATACAAGGTGTGTCCTGCGGTTTCACGCGTCTAAAAAGGCTTTAGTTTACTGTTCTTTTGGGTCGTATCAAGACTTTACATGATCATCATCGATGACTGGCGCAGTGGTAGTGCTGCGCACTGTTTTCCTAAAGCCAAAATCCTTCTCATATCTTTATATACATATATAATTCTACTGTACGTGTGTATGTCACTGAACTCCTCCTAAACGGCTGGACCGATTTTGATGAAACTTTTTGTGTGTGTTCAAGTGGATTCGAGAATGGTTTAGATGTTTTTTTTTCTCTCGTGTACAAGACATCGTCTGTCAGGACTGCTAGTTGTTTATAAAATATACAAAACGGTTTTGTTTTGGAGAATGGGCATTGAGAATAGATGATCATTTCAGAGATGTAATCATCTCGAGCTGTAGTTATCTCAGGTGCACATTGATATTACATCTGAGTTCAGTGCGACAGTAATAGTTCAGTTAAAAGCTTTTTCTTTAAATGTTTTTGATGCCCGCTTTTCGTTGTAAAGCGCGCAGTAATTACAATTTAAAACAACTTCGGCAAGTAAGCATTATTATAGCATTATAATAACCTTAATAGGGTAAGTTTGTGACGTTGTCTTCCTACATAAAATAATAAACGGAACCACTGACTGCAAGCCTCTCTTAAGTAGATCCAAAATTAATATTCAGACTCGTATTCCAAGATAATAATAATAATAATAATATACCCCTCTGGGACAGTCGTTATCTCCTTATGATACTAACGCGATACCGGAGGGCATAGTATACTAGCTTTTAAACTAACACCTTCGCCTTGTGATATAAACAAAAAATGTATCACCAGGTTAAATAAAAGCGCACAAACCGCAGGGCAGCTTGTGGCGAGCTGAATGTGAGTGGCGACACTGCGGTCCTGAATGCCTCAGAGAGTCGGTGAGGGCCTCGTCCCCAGTTTGCCGTTACTGGTTGGCTGGGGTGGAACTTCAAGAGCGCCAGTAGGACTCTCAACTCTGGCTTGCCTTGATCGGCCGGTCAGAGGGGGGCCGCTAGAGCTACATGCTTGGGGGTGGAAGTGTCATTTTCAAGGGCATAACTACGAGGAAACCCGTGATGGCGAAACCGGCGCCGCACCGCTCGACATCCCTAGCCGCTCGCACTGGTGTTGCTCTCTGCTGCTGGCTTGTATGCCTATAGTGGCTATTTAGGGGGCCCATCTAGTGAGTTGGCGAGTCACCGTCTGTCCATTCGATTGATGCTATTAGAGTATTCAGGGCAGACGCCGTTTTATCATCCATGGTTACCAATATACCATTCCATCAAACACCCATACCCATAGCCCATATATTAGAATCCATACGTAGCAATAGTCCTACGCCTGCTGCGGCTAGTGCCGCTGTAGGTGTTCCATCCCACCTTCGATTAAAACTCTCGAAGGGCCTCTTCACGTTGGACCCATGTCTCCGTGTAAGCCTCCCAAAGGGCCGGGTATTTTCCTAACGTATTAGGGAAATACCCGTGAAAGAGAAACAAATAATAATAATAATAATTTATTTAGCATAAAGGTATTTTACAATAGTTGACATTATACAGTTCCATTCATTATAGGTTTTTATAAATAGTTATGATTAGCAATTACCATAACTGCCCGCACTAGGCTGAGCCTGTCCCGCGGGCAGTTCACAATTATTATGAAAGTTAACAATTTATTTTTGAATTTGCTATTAAATACTGAGGCAATGAACGAGCGGACGGTATATATACATACAAGCTTTTGCATATTCCTCGCTCAAGAACTAATCTTGGACACTACGCAGCAGTAACCAGACTCTGTAGGCAATACGATGCACTTTCTGTTAACACCGACCTAGACATAAGTAACAATTTAATACAATTTAAAAATTGTCTTCGTAGATTGTTAACTTAGTTTTATATACCTACACTTTTTTTTTTTTTGTAAATTTTTATATTACTCTATATCTAATAAGCTATTATTGTTTTACTCCAAAGTTTACCCTAGAGGCAGAATTTTATGTTTGAAAATTTTATGTTTTCTGTTTGTTTCTTTAATTAAGTTGTTAGTTTAGTTGTAATTATAATTTGCGAGCTGTGGTTTCCTATAACTGAGGGACTATACACGCTAACAACTATATTACTTCTATATAATGTATGTTATTGTATATTTGGAAATCCTTAAATAAATAAATAAGTTGCGTATGTTTGATTATGTACATTATTGTACACACAAAAGAAAGAAGAAAATCTTTTAGCAAACATGATCAACATTGATTGCAGAACAAGGGAGGACCTAATTAATATTTTAGCTGAATCTAAAAGCAGTTCCGTGGTAGGTTGCGTCGTGCGATGACAGGCGCCCGCGCTGCTAGGTGTGGAACGCTTGAATCTTATTTATTTTTAAGTAGGTTTTAAAACTGCTTTATGTTTCTGAACGGGTGATAATAATCTGACAACAATTTAATATAAATAATAAAAAATGTCAACAACCCTATTAAAAATTCAATGAAATCCTTTTTTAGGCGTCGCTGGCTACACAATTTATTATTTATTACTTTATCTGGGGCTGGTGGCCATGAGATCTCGTGAAACAAAAAGTTTTCTGTCAAGAACTTAGCAATAGTAGCACTTATTTAGTTATTTACTAGCTTTTGCGCGCGGCTCCGCCCGCGTGGTACCTACGTCAATAAAAAGTATGCCTATGTCCTTCCCCAGGTTTTATACCATATCTGTACCAAATTTTATCTAAATCGCTTGAGTGGTTTAGCCGTGAAAGGGTAACAGACAGAGAGACAGATAGACAGACAGAGTTACTTTCGAATGTATAATATTAGTGAGGAGTTAGGCAAGCACCGTCAGCGGCAAGTTGAACGCTAGATTAGAATGGTACTAATTTGACCTGAAGCACCTTAATATGCCAAAAATATACCAACTATAAGGATCTCTGGTCTCTTTCCAGGAGTTCCTGGACATCTTGTCGCGCGTGGCGCGCGGCTCGGTCCAGGAGAAGCTGTCGTGGGTGTTCACTCTATACGACGTGGACGGCGACGGGCGCATCTCGCGCGCAGAGATGCTGGCCGTGGTCCAGGCCATCTACGAGCTGCTGGGCCGCGCCGCGGTGCCGCCAGTGCACAGCACCGCCGCCAAGGATCATGTTGACAGGATATTTCATGTGAGTTGCTGGTTTGAAGGTGTGTGAAGGTTGGACTAGGCCAACGCCAGGTTTAGACCATAGTCTGTCAGACTATGGTCTAATCTTGAGAAAACTAGTTAAAAGTATTCGAAACTGACAACCCTGCATAAACACCTGACAAGAGTAAATGATCCAAAGAAGTGTTAGGATCTTAACAATTGGCAATCCATAGACACAGCTCAGTCTCGCTAGAAGAAGGTATCAGTCTAGAGATTAGAATAAAATATACCATAATGGATAGTCCAGGAGGTAGCGCTGCACATACAAAAGTCATAGTAAGCCGGCTGGTGTTAGCATCGATAGTTGCTCTGATATGACTGATGGTGAGTGAACCGACGGCAGCGGCGCCAGTAGCGGCGGCTGTGTCGTGGGAGGCTGCGAGAGAGGTAAAAAAAGAAAATATATAAGTTAATTATTAAGAGGGTCAAAATTTTGTTATGTTTTGCGTAGGACGCACCATTACTGAGATATTGTTAATATTCTGAAATAATTCGAACCTGGGAAGCGTGGAAGCGTGACGATGACGCGAGTTCTATGAGTTTTATTCACCCAAGAAGTGCTCAACGCGCCTAAACAAGTTTTACTTCAAAAGTTAAGTAATAGCACGCCGGCTAAACCTTTTTCATAAATAGTTGACAGCACAGTGACCTTTCAGATATAGATAGTGACGTCAGCTGCTCGCATGAACTTGTAAAATAACACGTAATGTAAAGTTATAGTAGTCTGGACGACATTTAACTAAGTGATTGTTTAACAGAGGACAGGTCTGATGACATTCATCAGAGAACGATTATGATAGCGATACCATCGATAACGAATAAGTTTCGCAAAGGTCTCAGTTCCTATTTAATTTTTTTTAATTACCTACCTTTATTTTAGTTCGTTATTTCCATTTAACATTCTATATTATTTCATATTATGCATTTTGTTCAAAATAAATTGAGACAAAAATATAAAATGTTGTCGTACCATATTGTTTTATACATTTTATCTACTTGTCATCATCATTCTCTTGTCACTATGTCGGTTGAAATTCGT
The DNA here is from genome assembly GCA_963564715.1 of Catocala sponsa. Taxonomy (NCBI): domain Eukaryota; kingdom Metazoa; phylum Arthropoda; class Insecta; order Lepidoptera; family Erebidae; genus Catocala; species Catocala sponsa. The sequence continues at coordinate 110,031 of OY751356.1, read as the reverse complement.
TGATGTAGTAAGTACGGCTTGTGGCATGGTTGGCGGTGTACATCTTGTGCATGTTCCAGCTGATGGACACGAACTGCGACGGCGTGGTGACGCCGGACGAGCTGGCGCGCTGGTGCAGCCGCGACCCCGCACTGCTGCGCTCGCTCGACACGCTCGACACGCTCTTGTGACACTCCGACGCGCACCGGTACACTCTGTAATAAACCATTTCTAAACCAACATGTAGAGTATCCTTAGCCTTCCTCTGTTCCTGGTACTTCTGCGATTCGTAGTCAAATAGTGGCATTGAAAATAAATAGTGGTATTCACCATGTATTTTTTATGTAAATCCTTATATATACCATTATTTACCAATATGCAGCGCCTAAAGAAGTTTTCACATCAAAAAAGAAACTTCCAAAAAAATTTGGTATTATATTTTTATTTAAATAAGCATTTCTAAATATTAAACTATGTTATGCATGTAAGTTTCCTTGTTCGTTCGAGTCACAAAACACTCTATAAATGTGTTTTTTTATAATTTGGTAGCTTGAAAATGTTTACCAAGCTTTTACCTTTTCGATCAAGAAAAAATAACGCTCATCAATAAAATTGTTATATTTTGTCTATTTTATGTGTTCTGACTTCGTATTGTTAATTCCAGTTCGGACTCTGCCCGCGCCTCGTGCTCCACCGCCGCCGACAACTGTTCCCCTCCCCCCACCTCCTCCACTATCACCTTCGCACCCGACACACACGTCCCCATCTACCAGGAGAGCACAGGCGCTAGGAGTTCTACCAGCGGTGATAAAGAGACCGGTGTACGCAGCAGTACCACGAGCGGTGTTGGCAGTGGCAGTGACGCGGACAGCAGCATCGCGGGGAGTAGTGCGGTCGAGAGTATAGCGGGAGGGGAGGGGAAGAAAGAGGAGAAGAGACAGCCGCCGCCTGTGCCGGCTAGAGTCACTGCTTGTGTAAGTACTAAGAGATATCTTACACTACTACCATGTGTGATAATCAGTACTATCTTATCTTATGTGGGGGCCAGTCAGTGCAGACCGGCGACATTTCGACCCAGTGGGATCTTTTGTGTCGACACTCTCCCAATAACGTCTGCCATAGATGTTCATGGCAGCCGGGACCGACGGCTTAACGTGCTCTCCGAGGCACGGAGCAGGCGATAATTGTCAATCAATACGCACATCATTTCGAAAAGAGGTGGTAGAGGTTCCGAGGTGCGCGACGTGGGTTCGAGCCCGAGACCCTCTGCATTGCAGTCTGTTGGTCTCCCCACTGAACTATCGCTGCTCTTAATCGGTACTAAGCATGATAACAGTTTGCTGAACTGTATTGTCAGTGCTGTGTATAAGATTTTTGTCACAATCAATTGTGAGGTGCGACTGCGATTCCAGGATCGTGAGAATTATTGTTTGGTTCTCTGAACGCCATTTGCAATAACAGCACGTGGTCGTGAAATATGACTGTTGGTTGACAATAGCACAATGTACTAGGAGTTTACAAATCTTTAAATAGCGGACACAAAGTACACTCAGATTTGAAACAAGTGTTTGTAAAACTGTTTGTTTGTAACTGATACGAAGAGTTGTCCTGCGTGGATGTCGGGTGCGACGTGTGCCGCGCTTCCTCTGGAGTCTCCTCCCTAAGTCACTGTGCACTAAAATAAATCTACCTCTCTTTAAGATAATAACCATAATAATGTCTTACAGATCGAATTTCGGAGTCTGTCTGTCTGTCTGTTTGTTTCGGCTTTTGACGGGACTTCGACTGGCAGATAGCTGACGTTATAAGGAGTAACTTAGGCTTTATTTTATAAAAAAATTAACATGCGAAAAAAATATTCCACGCGTTCCAAATCATGGGCAAAAGCTAGTCTATTAATAACGGTGTATTTTACTTTTTCAGATAACAGAAGAAACAGTGACGCGTAAGGTGAAGCGGCGTTCTCGCAGGTCAAGCTCACCGCAGCAGCCGCGGTGAACCAAACACCACCATATCACCATCGACACAAGGCCCATTATCGACTACCCTTCGACCGCTGTGCTTATGAAACTTACACTACCGAGTGTACCTTACGCTAACTTTAAGTACTCAGTTCAGCTGTTGGCTAAGAGTTCTCGAATGTTCTCAATTAACATTTATTGCCGTTTGGTGGGAATGCGTGTTGTACTTATGCGATTTTTCGAAAATGATATAGATTATTTTTTTAAATTATCGATATGTGATTGCTAACAAAAGCAAAATTAATGCAACGGCAATTTGAGATCAATAGAAGAAATTTTATTGGATTGTTAATAGATTGTGATGCAGTGATAGCTCAGCGTTGATATCCTGATAAGGTGATATAATGATAAGGAAATTGTACCGTTCGCTTTGACTTGGTACTCTCTGTAAGCCTGGTTTAAAGAAGTCCATCTTAGTAGTTATGCCATTGCCGAAATCCATAAGCGACGGTTGACACTTACCATCAGGTGGGCCGCTAACTCGTCTGTCGCTAGGAATAATAAAACAAATCAGTACCTTCATTACTCAGTGTTTAAAGAGACAACTCCCGCCCTACAATTAATTCTTGTGTCGCGGGGACTTTTAAGCCTTTTAAACAGGACACAACGAACACACGGACTTGGAACTATCTTGGACTACAATTGCATTTGAAGTTTAATTTGTTCTCGTAAACATTGGATCCGACAACACCCGCCGTAGTGACAGGAACAAGGATACCACTTATGTCACAACACCATTCGTGAGGTTAATTACTCAAAATGCCAATGTATTAATCTATATCATTCATCTTAAAGATAAACAGGAGAAATGAGCCTGAACTCTGACAGCTAAAGTGCACACTTATTCCCGCCAATAAGTAAATTTAATCGAAGAACTAAATTATTTTGGATTTTGAATACTTTGAATTGTGACGTGTCAATCGGTGTAGATGTTCTATTGCTATGATTTATATTTAGCATATAGACATACTTTTTTTATATTGATTGCGGAGCGCCATCTAGTGTATAAGAACTTAACTGATAAAAGCAACATCTACCGGCAAAATATATTGTATCTGTAATTGCATTTAATTTAAACTATTAAGTATTTTGGCTAATAGCCACTACTTATATTGTTGTATGTCGTACACTAGATGGCGCTGTATTTATGACGACATGATGCGTTCTGTATAATTTAAAACTCGAAGTTTTAAAACTAAATGTGGTGATAGTATTCGTGATAGATTCGAATATATCTGCCTTATGAAGTGCTTCGATGGAACTATGTGCATTCAAACTATGTATAGCAATAATGCTATTCCTTTTATGATTATAGAATAATTAATCACGAAGTATTTTAAGGTTATTCATATCATTAATGATTTCATTTTGCATCTCTTGTTCACTCGGCGGAATATTAATGTACAATATCACATTCTAGTCATTCACTTAAGCATTAACATTACGGACTTGAACTTTAAGTTGGTCCAAATATTCCGTCGAGAACATTCATGGATTTTGTAAGAAATGCTTCTGTTGTTCATTCTCGTAAGGGCCAGCCAAACCTCATAAGAAATCTCTATAGTAAAATAAATTCAAAATGATCTATTGATTCAAGAGTATAACAATTAAGTGTTATTATGAGGTTCTTTAAAGAAGTTTTCAATAGCAGCATGACGCGGGACTGTCATGCATTTTGTGCCTGAGAGTATACGCGAAGTCATTCAAGTTAACTGTCATAAATCATTTCAAACGTTGACATGGAGATTCAATGACATCCAAATCGTCAACTGTTAACTACATAGTTAGACTGCTATGGCTACTCATGCGGCTTGAAATATTCTAACTCTAAGCGAACTAATAAATAAACGAAAACAAATTAAAACGTGGTTTTGGTTGCAGCCTGCGGGGATGAACTAAGAATATGCTTGTAAGCTCTTCGTAACTATGATGACATCGTCAAAATAAACAAAACAAACAATTAGCTATAACTAATAAATTTTACATTTAAATCTTACAATTAACTTTTGAGATACTTAATATTCCAAAAACATCTTATGACATTATTACAATCTAAGTATTATTAACTATTATTCATAATTATAAATTATTACTATTTGCAAATAAGCGCGTGAAAGGTCTTTAAAGATATTCTTCTATCGTAGATATTATCAAATTATTAATATTCTCGGCTTTTAAATCTAATTACATGCTGCGTTACTGATGGTAATAAGGTTGATGTTTTATTGATAATACTAACGCTCCCTAAATGGCGCCATTAGTATTTATTCGATTCGACTCCATGTGATTGGCGATTAACACCCGGGTATAGTAAAACTGTTTTTTTTAGTAGTAGTGCAATATGTTGTACATGGGACCTAGGCGGCTGGCGAGATGTGGTTGAGAGATATTGATAATTAGAATAATAATATTTAAGAAAGTAATTATCAGTCAAAGCTTTCAAAAGATTTCAAAGGTCTGTTTATTGCTGCATATTACATGTTTGCTTTGGAAAATATTTATAGTATTAGCAATACTTGAAGTCTAAAATATCATTTACTACGCTAAATAATGTTCTAAGTTCATAATATCTCATTACGTTGGCATTTTCAACTTTACCTTATTCATATCGTTAACTACACAGTCCATAAAAAGTCCACATTTAATTTTACGCAGAGTTTCAGTTTGATAATAATTAAGGGTTCATTCCCATCCAGTAACATCCAGTAACATCCAGTAACATCCAGTAACACCCAAACGTGTAACAATGTTACTCTTTGGGAATTGTTTTCCTAACGAGTATCACTGTTACTCGATGGTAATTAAGTAATCTGGGTAAATATTATTTATTTTAAGGCAGATCTGATTTCGCCAGTATGAATGAATCTAAAGAATTGTAAAAGTGACAATAAACTTTTATATGGACCAACACCAAGTGTTCTTCTATTAACGAAAGTTTGAAAATGGCATAATACGTTAGAATATTATTAAGACCTGGAAGGGTTATAAGTTTACGTTAGGAAATTATCAGCAGCATCACGAAGTGTGGAACAGTGTAATAAGTTAGTTGTTATGGAACGCTATCCGCTAAACTCGAATATACAAGCGGTAGAATACAACACACTACCATCAGTAACGCAGTCAACTATTTTCTATTAAACGTAACGAAGAGCAATACTTATTCAGTATTATAGTATATTCTACCTGTAGTTAGTATTTCGAATTATATCCAAACACCACTAGCTCGACTAGGAGCCTTAGGACCTCGTCACTAGCTATTAAAATGTTAAACTTGTTAATAACTTTGCCACCAATGAAACCAAGTTTAACAAAACCAATAGATGGTGCCACTAGTCTTAGCCTTTAAATTGTTTCTCAATTAACGTCGTTTCTACAGTTAGATTCTTTATCTAGTCCTGGCTCTTAACGTTACTTACGATGAGAGACGTTAAAAATATGGCACTTGTGTTTTTAACTACAAAATGTATTAAAATTGGTCAAACTCGTTTTTTGGCGGTTTAATGGCCGGATCGTTTATCTTGTAAGAGCTACTATCATGCATAATATTAATAGTAATCTAAACAAGTTTACTTTTGATAATTTATCTAAAGTGGCGCCATCAGGTTTAAACACTATGTACTACGGACACTAACAAGTAATTGAATTGCACGTGCGTTCGTTGGCGATGGCATTCGTTCTATTGTCTAGAAACCTAACTATTGGACCTCAAATAGCAAATAATAAATTATGTCTACACAAAAGTATTATATAACGTAGCTATAAAAGTAAGTACTATTCACTGAGGCTCGGAAACAGATGGGTGATCACTCCACTGTTTCTCAGTCACAGCTGGTTTATAGTGATCAATTGATGTCCGAGGTCCAATAAATTGACCAGTAGATACTGTGACAGGGTTCCATGTTTGATCCGTATGTGCTTTAGAGGTAACTTTGTTAAACTTCCAAATATTTCAAGTACCTGCATAGATAATTTCTCTAAATAAGTATCAAAGAACGTTTTGCAAATTGTATCTCTCCAACTCTTTGCTCTTTTCATTTCGTATCACACGACACCGTAGTGTATTACTCTACTTCAGCAAAGCAATCATTACTAAAATTCGAATGTATAAATTAAAATAACAAGCATTGAATCGACGGATACTAATAACCCTCGAAGATGGATTTAAATACACTCTCAAGGCGTTACTACTTGACTACTGTTATTGCAAGAAGGAAAACCAACTAATTGAAAAGAAAGCTATAGACTGATTTTAACGCAGCAAGCATCATTGTTTTTTACATCAGTAAGACAAAGACAGCATGAGACTGCCGTCGAGAAAACGTTGGAATAAAGAAATTTATTCTCAATGGAAATAAAAATCACACTTATTGAGAGAACAATAATGCTTCTGTTTAATGGACCTCAGAATATTAAATGTTGTAGGTACTGTATCTGAAAACTATTAGAATATATCAAGAGATCATCAAAATAGCAAAGCAAACCAAACCCGTTGCCGTGAATAATTCCTTTGACTGGTGGTATAAGTGAAAGTAACTAACAATATATGCCTCAGCTTAGATTTTTTGTCTAGCCTTGTGCTATGAAGTTATTGAATCATAAATATGACAAGAACCAAGTTATCTAATTGAAATAGTAACTTCTCTTACCTCGCAGATCCGTTAATCCCTACTTTCACATACATTTATAATAGTGAACATCATTTACCTGAGAATCAGTCAGTCAGGCTATTAAGTCAGATGCTTATGAACGGTCATATTATAATCATTTTCCCTAAAACACTAACTACACCGGCCAAAGTTTAATACAGGCATTTGCTGTAATAAAGCATTTCTAATATGTTTTGATATTGTTGTATCTGGTGGAATCCCGGACATAAATCCATATCGTTGTAAGCTGATTAAGTTAGGAACCAAACTTGTATTATGAACAATATAATAAGAGCCAGAATACAGCAAATTAAATATCTGCCCACAAAGACACAGGCGGATGTCTGTTTGTAAACTAGATCTAATATCAGTGTACCGTTCCCTGATGCTTTAGTTGTTCTCCCCTCCCTCGCCACACAGTGCAACAGCGCAACAGCGCAACAGCGCAACAGTGCAACACAATACAAACATTGTTATAAGTAGTTATTCGTCTTACCTTGTTGAATCTACTTTAGAATATTATAGCGATATATTTTGTCTCTCTCTAATTCAATAGAGTTTTATAGAATGTAGCTCATGCAAAGCATTAAATGATATTATAAGAAGTGAAAAATGCTAACTATGAAGTTGGGAGCTCACGACCTAGTATTCCGCGCCATTGTTTTAGCAGCTAAGATTTTCATATGTTTTCGTCAAACAAATCAAACAATATTTGAACAATAAAATGTTGTTTGTGTTGCTTATAAATGGGAATCCTAAGCATTTGCAACTCCTGTGACCCTTCACAACAAGGAAGCACAATATTTGAACGTTTTAAGCGCCGCCATCACTATCTTGTATCGCGGGCTCTTTACTAATATTGAAACAGTACATATTATATAATATGTAACGGGTATTAACGCGATCATGCATAATGTTTACCTTTTATAGGCTTAACGTTTCGACCAGGTTACACTGACTGAATCAGCTTGTGACCACGGCCGGTGTAACCTGGTCGACACGTCAAGCCTAAAAAAAGGAAACATTATGCATGATCGCGTTAATACCCGTTACATTTTATATATATATATCATGCAACGTGAAAGTTTAAAAGTTATTGAAACAGTACACTTTAAAGACATTCAAAGATAAATCTAGCTGTCGATCAGACATTTTATTGGTATATCTTTAGCCTAGTGGGAGACCGTTGGACTGGCACGCAGAGGTCTTGGGTTCGAACCCAAGGCGCGCATCTCTGACTTGTCGAAGTGATGTGTATTAAATAGTTAATGACCGCTCGCTGTAACGGTGAAGGAGAACATCGTGAGGAAACCTGCATGTCTGAGAGTTCTACGTAATGTTCTCGAAGATATGTGAAGTGTGCCAACCCGCAGTAGGCCTGCGTGGTGGACTAAGGTCTAACTGTTCTCACACTGAGTAGACGCCCGTGCCCAGCAGTGGAACAGTTTAATGCCGGGCTGGTATTATTATTATACATCTTTATGACCCCAATCGATTGAGATAATTGGTACCTATTGACAATATAATATAATATGATGAGTATCTTAGTTGTGTAAGCATTAGCTCCATGTGCCGCGGGTGTGCGTGCAGCGGCGCCTCGTAGTCAGCCTTGTATCTCTTCCTAACTAACTCGGTACTAAGCGACCACATTCTCGAGCCTTACTTAATCGTATAACTACTTTAGATGTAAGAGGCTGTGCGTCGTTTCACTGTTATTTACGATTCGATATTAATACATATTTCAAGTATTTCTTGTAATGGATCCAAGAAACTATGGAAACCAACCTGGTCGTTGTCAGATTAGTAATCAGAGATATTTATTAATTATAGATGTTATACCTACTCAGAGATTGCCACCGTGTAATCCTTTTTTTTTTATTTTCATACGTCTAAATTGGCAAACAAGCATACATACATACGGTCCACCTTATAATAAGTGGTCACCGTAGTCTACGGACGCCTGCGACACCAGAGGCATCACTTGCGCGTTGCCGACCCTAATATTATTAGAAATGTGAATGTGAGTTTATTTATTACGCTTTCACGTCGTAACTATTTGACTAGTCATCGTGAAGTTTTGCTTACACGTTGACAGGGTCCAGCAATTGACATACTGTGCCCGAGATACAGAAATTATAAAATAGAGATAATATAAAATCTGGTGCAAAGACGTAGTATAAGATTGGGAGTGGGCAACCATTTGTTTATCCTTTATGGATTCGTATATTCTAATAAACACTTTAATTACATAAACAAAGCAACAATGTTAAATATTTATTTCCACCAGCTCTAATATACTTACATGATACTTGCATCATGTTTGCATGTCAATTGTAATCTCACAGTGGCACAACGCACAGTAGCGCGTTCTGTTCGGAGACGCGCCGCAGTTGAACACTTCGTACTCATTATTACACAGTATGACTATGTCTGAGGTTTATTAGTTTCATTTAAGCACAATGCGCATAATATTGTCTTCTGTTTACGCGAATGTTATTCATTGAAATTAAACTACTATATACGGATTTTATCGCGTTGTTTATTTGACACCTTATTACAACATTTTGAAAAACTTATAATAAAGTATCAAATAAACAACGCGATAAAATCCGTATATAGTAGTTTAATTTCACAATGCGCATATTAAGATAAAGAAACATGTCGTAAGAAACTTCACGAACATTCCAATAGCGTACACGACGAGCACCCTAACTCTGAACAACCAGTCGTGGACACAAAGTGTTACACCAGCATTGACGAAGTGAGCCTAAATGATAACACGACCACTTTGTGGTAAATCCTGTTTAGTACTGTCTTTAAAACATTATAATTACATACCTACATGGTACAACCTCATAAAACTAGGTATATTTCATTGCAATACCTCAATGTGACATCATCGATAATGGCAGGTTCAACTGCCGCGTGTACTAGAACGCTATGTGACGGTGGATATTTGAATCGACGACCAATCACGTGTCGAGCTTGCGTGTGTGTGACACGGTGTCCGTGTGCACTGCTAGTAGTGATACACACACACAGAGATATAATATTGCTACTTTATATTAACAATATTAGGTATATATTGCGATTCCTACTTTTCGCATATATTTTTTTCCTAATACGTAATACCTACGTATACTTTAGCATAATAACACTTTACCATAATTGTTTCTGGCATAGAGTAAGTGTTGACATAATTATCTTAGTGACAATCCGAAAAATAGGTTCAGCTGCGCCCAGGCGGCCACTTGTGATCATAATTATACAATTCAACTTTATGATTATGCTGATAAAATATTCGTAAGCTGTTACTTGTGCGCAAATATATTTAGGACAAGAATAGTACGACATGTTAATTATTATGTCTTAAAATGTTCTGCGAATGAAATTAATTAGAAAATAATTGCAGCAAAATAAATTCAACCAATCCTTCTTCAATTAATATAATGTTACGTGAGTCATTTGTTATAATTAGTAACGTATTTTAAAATACTATAATCATAACTTTAATACGAATGTAACAGATAATCTTTTTGATTGTATTTGAATGAAAAAGAGTTTTCGTTTGTAAAGTGTTTACATGTTTACATTTAGTATATTCTCTACAACAAATAGTCCCTTTACGAATTCACTTATCCATTTATTATTACTATTATTAGTTAAGGCACGTATTTTTATATAAATCTGTTAAGATAATTATGTTACGGAGGCTCTATACTATAAATATATATTCCTGTTACATATAAAACTCTGTATGTATATCATGATTAAGTACCCAACAGACAGCATCCGGCTCGTCCCCTGTTTCGAGAGAGATGCGTGTATACGTGTGCCTACACCATCTCGGATGTTCAAGAGAGAGCTCGTGCATATGTGAAGTGTAACAGTACTATCAGTAATACACGAGACTACCAGCGAATGTGTTGTTTTAATGATTCCCTCTATCCTCCCTTTCTCCTTTTAACGAGTTTGCTCTCGAACTACCAGCGGCGAAGACTTGACGACCTGTATATGTAGAAACTGTAGGTACTGGGCTACAGACCAGTCGTGTATATATCTATAACTGTAGGTACTGGGCTACAGACCAGTCGTGTATATATCTATAATTAAGTAGTGTACAATTCTAAATAACAGCTAATAGTGTCGTGTCAATGGTAGAATGGCTGCAGCTTCTTTAACATATCATTTGTGAAATAAGCAGCATTGTGAAAAATCAACGGGTTGTACTCCGGGAGTGCCGGCAGAAGTGAAAACTTGAATATTAACGTTGTGCATTTTTGATATTTTGGAATGGTTAGGGAATAATTTTGCACGAATTGCTTTAATTATCAGTATAAAAGTACTATCATTTATGTGGTAACATACAATATTCATTTATTGCGCTATCGTACACACACATGACAATTCTCCCTCCGTCTTACGAATTTTCGATCAGGTCACGTGTCCTGACGCGAGTTCAAAATTTTTTACCCATCACAAAAAACGTGCACAACGCCGCTAAAGAAGTTTTCACTTCAAAATTGCCTATTAAAAGAGTGGCCGTGAGTTTATTGTCCGTTCTTCTCATTGGTTCGACGTCCTTGCTGTGCTGGACGTGGCAACAAGTTCATGTACATTCACATCATAGCTCAGTTACATTAAGTGTACACTTATGAACATCAAGGTAACTAAACTATACTATTGTAATAATATACGATACATATGTTTATTCATTTATATTACAAAGTTCATCAATAAATATATTTTGTTTTGATTCGGTGTACTTAGATATTAAATCCTTTTTTAGTACAACATAGATGGCAAACAGGCTTATAAGTAGCTTAATAGTATGTACTCAGATACAACAGCCTGCAGTAGCTTGTAGTGAACGTAGTCACACCGAGGTCAGTCCAGCATTGCTGGCCTAACAAAAGGTAATAAGGATGGTAAAAAATGAAAGGAATACTGACCATATTCTCCGGAACGAAACGCAATAACAGTATTACTACAAGGAACATTACATGGAGCGTCAGATTGTTCGCCACGTGTGCGGTTTAGAACGAGAGCAACACAAATGATTGCGTATGATTATGTTTGTGTGGCGGGTTATCTCCGAAACCACTCGATATATCAAACTTTCACTATTTAAAAGGTACATTATTGTAGGAGGACGGAGGCTGTGACGTGACCCTCAGATGATGATAGCTTGTTGTGTCCGCTTGTGTTCTTTATTCATGTGGCATCAACATCAGCGATACAGCCAACGGTTATTCATTAAATAAAAAGTCAATCACTTGAGATAAAATATGTTTATTAGTACCCTTAGAGAGTAACATGGCCGTGCGCGGCACACCGGCGGCATCGCTCCGGGCGTCCGACACATCGCGCCCACGGCGGCACACCGGCGGCACCGCTCCGGGCGTCCGACACATCGCGCCCACGGCGGCACACCGGCGGCATCGCTTCGGGCGTCCGACACATCGCGCCCACGCGGACGCATTTTTTTTACATTTTTGGGATGCTCACATATAACTAAAAGTAAATACAAGAAATATACAGTTTCATAACTGTATTTTACATCGTTTTGTCCATTTTGCGATAGCTAAGTCGTCGTTATAAATATAGGAGATCAAATAACGGGTTAGTGTAGGATGTAATACTGAAGGATATATGAAATAATAGGATATTTAGTACTGACATACAGGTTCACTTTCTACAAACTCTGACTCCTGAAATATCAATACAGAATGACTATCGTACAGATTAGAATTATTCAAATAACAATATTTCTTGATGTTGATTGAATGATGCGCTAGTTTTGTTGCGATAATAGGAACGGGTTTGTGCACCGTCGCAATCAAATGTGAAACAACGGCAACGAATGAACCAATATAAAATGCTAGATAATACAAATAGCAAATAGTGGAAATAGGGAACATTGCATCTGTAGGTAATCTCTAATTTGTATCTCGGAAATGAAATGAGCAGTACTGTTTTTATTAGAATAATTGATAACTTACATTGTAGTAACAAATTCGAGTGATGGAAAGCAAATACTAGATTCTGGCTTGAGATTTCAATCACTAGAAGAGAATTTAGTGGAGTAGGCAGTAAAGATACATAGGTAGTGCACAAGACTTCAGCACAAGACTTCAGCACTACACACAGAAGAAGTAAAATGCCGATGTGAAGTGAGTAGAATACAATTACGATATAAATTAGAAATAACAAGTTAGATTGCACATAATTAAAATAAATCCAGGTGATTTATACGATGATGGTTTCTTTTTAAACTAATAAAATTACACATCTAATTAGTTTCTAAAGAAATGGACCAGCTAACGGTTCTCTTGACATAAGCGGTTAATATAGTTTCTGGCCCCGCGACACTAAGAGTAATCTCCGCACAGAGCTGACCCTGGCAAGAGTCAGTGGCTATTGCCACCATTAAAAGTAAGTTCGTTAACAAATTCTGAAGAGCACAACAGATCATTGGACTTCGATCTTTTGTGGAGTCTACTGGAGTTAGTATTTAACATTCTTGATTATAAATAAGCGTGGTAACAATAACATCTAAGTTATAAACTGTTTGAATAGTAAATATTCTTTACAAATACGAGCGTATATCTCAAGAATATTTACTAGACTTGTGAGGCTTTTGAATGATTACTTATTAAATAAGAAAGATAATCGGTATGACTTATGTTCGTGCGTGTGTTCGCTCTGTTTGCTGTTGTGTCGAAGAGTGTCGCAGTGTGCAGGCGTCACGCGTTCTGCGGCGTCTTCTGATGACTGTATCAGCTCTATGATGTCTCTCGACCTCGGCTCCCACAGCTTGTTCAGGCTATCCTGTTGTGTGATAAGGATATCGTTTCGCCGGAAGCCCTGCTGCGGTGACGTTGTTTGTTGAAGCTCTCCTAGAATCGTTTTGCTGTTTTCGATGTCCCCGGTGTCCGACACTGGAGCGTCCGCCGGAAGCACTGATGTTTCTTCTTCTGGCTTCTCACTGACTGTCTTTTCTTCTAAACTCTTAACTTTCAATTCGTCGCTACTTTCTATTTTATTATCCTGACCGCTTTTAGTCTCGGCTATCTCTTTAAGTAGGTTTTCTTTACCTTTCTCATCTGTTCCACTTTCTAATGGCTTTACATCGGTTTCGGCTACATCTGAAGGGTTTTCTTGGTCACCAAGGTCGTTGCTGGCACGGCTTTCGTCTTTCTGAATTTTATCATCACTCTTTTTATCCACTTCAACATTTGCATTGCGATCTTCATTCTCATCATGTTTTACCTCTTCGTCAGGACTTTTAGTACTCTTGTTTTCTTCATCAGAGCTGTTGTCAGTTTTGCTGTCTTCAGAATCATTTTTCCTTCTTGACGGAATGTCTGTTTCATGTTTTTCAGCAAGTTTGTCCTCATTCAAATTGTACTCGTTGCTGTGTTTGGGTACGCTGTCTCCTTCAATGTAAACATTCCCGCTCTGTGCATTGTCGTTGCTTATATTCTCGGACTTATTTTCATCAACCTGTTTCTGTTCATCTGCGCTAGAGCGGGGACTTAATTGTTCCAGATTATTATCACTCTTCAGTTGTTTGTCTTCAGCGCCATGGTCAGAGTATTTGCGTTCTGTGCGGGAATATTCGGATTCTTCCTTGAAGTGCTTGTGCTCGTGGTGACTTTTGAAGTGTATTTTCTCTTCGTGCAGTTCTTTACTAACTTTGCGTTCCACTGATCCCTTGTCAAGATCACCCTCTTCTTTGTGTCCATCTTTATCTTGCGCACTTATAGGGTTGTTGTCGTCATTAGCGCTTATCTCACCAAGCTTAGGCTGATTTTTTACTTTTTCTTCAGCATTAGTATCATCTCCATGGTCTTTCGTAGATATACTATCCCCTGTCTGCTCCTGTTTAGATGTATTATCGTCCAAGTGAGAATTAGATAGACTATTTTCATCATTATTATCTGCAGGAATACCACCTGCACGCCCGACCGCGTCCTCTTGGCTTGATGTTACTTCAGGCAGACTCACATTATCTGTATTCTCAGGATGGTTTTCACTACTTTCTTGTTCATGGTCACTGCCTTTTTTGTTCTCATCACCTGAACGACTTTCAGCTAGCCCGTCTCCAGATTGACTCTTACTCTCATCTTCATCATTGCTCTGACTTTCCGAACCTTTACTTGAATATTTACTATCGTCGGCACTATCACTGGACTGGCTCAAATCATTATTTTCGGATCCACTTTCATTATTATCAATGTTTCCAGAATCACTTTCTGGGAACAAGTACTGGTCGGCACCGGACTTACTAACATCGGGTTTACTGTTATCTTCAGATACATTACTACTACCGTCTACATTAGAATCTTGTCTATCGGGATCGGAGTCAGTGGATTCACTATAAGGACTGCTGCTGTAGTCCTTTACAAAACTAAGTGGCGTTAGAGATCCTGAATCAGTTTCTGGTTCATGGCTGTGGCTGTGATCGCTAGAGACCGACCCGCTGTAGGGTTCATCACTATTATTTATCGCTTTGTCTATATCGCTTGATCTTTCGTTCGATTCTTCACTGATCACGCCTGTTCCGTACTCCTCGCTCGTGACCGCCGGTCCTTCTTCCGACTGCTGTTCCTCTTTAGTGACGGAGATATTGGGCTCCTCATCTGAGGCCTCTTCAGTGGAGCTGGACTCACTCGGACGCTTAGCTTGCTTCTTCAGCGCGTGGTATCCACTGTGGTCTTTGTGCTCGTGATGTGCGTGATGTCTGTCGGTGCGCTTGGCGTAGGCTCGCCTCGGGTCTGACTTGGCGGGGGACAGTATGTACGCTAGCGGCTTGCCATCCCGACCTTTGCTTCGCAGCGGTGTGATCTCCACCACATGTTTCTTGCGCGAATTGAGATGTGGCCAGGAGGAACTGCGCTCCTTAGAGCTTCGCATCGGCAGCACCTGGATGACTTTCTTTGCGTGGATGGGGCGGCGCTCGGCAGAGAGGCCCCGCTCGATGAGGGGCAGCAATAGCTCGGCGATGTTATTGCGGTGCGTGGAGGCGGGGGCGGGAGGGTCGGCCTCTTGTGACTCCCACGACTCGGACTCGGACTCGGAGGAGCGGGGCGAGGGGAGCGAAGGGGCCTGGGCGCGCGAGTCCACCGAGCGACACCACAGCGCCGCGGGCTGCAGCGCCACCAGACACAGAGCTGCGCGAGTAAAGTGACATCGTTACGTTCACAACTACTAATACAACCTATCCTAACGTCAGAGCTTCATTTCATCACATTTTTGTGTTTTGTTTCGTTTTCTTAGTTTAAAGAAGACTACTTCCGCACTGAGTACGGGTTCTGTATCGCGGGAGACTTCACAAACATCCAAACATCCAAACAGCGGGCACGAAGTACATCCACACTCGGCACAACTATCTACCTAGCGATATACTCGCACGACACCTATCGCACGACATCTATTGGGAGCATCTCATTAACTTCACCATAAAACGTTAAAACAATATTTGTCTCCAATCTTGCCGCCGCATCGTCTGTACAACTAGTCTCAAATGTTTAAGCTGCTAAGCTTTGTAGACTTCTCTCACTGAGAAAGGGCCCGGGCCTGCAGTGGGACAGTTTAATACAGGGCTGATATTATACAAAGCATAGAAACAGATAAAAGTATAACATGTTTATAATATTAACTTCAGAGAAGTGTGTCAGGATCGTAGCAAATGGAAATCCGTAGTGTCTGCCTACCCCTCTGGGGAACAGGCGTGAATCTATGTATGTATGTATAAAATTTAAAAGGCTTTACTTTAGTTCATATTTGTGACACAAAACTTTACGGCGCACATAACCGGTTTTGTTTCCAAAAAATCCTGAACACTCTTAAAACCAGCTTATCTGACTCGGTAAGTAAAACCGCGTGCACATATTCGGTAAACGCGCACAATAAGTTATAACTACAAATCAAATCTTGACTTCTTTAAAGGTTTACATAAAATAGTATCATTTCTTTCTTTAAAAAAAAGAATCATCAAAATCGGTTCACACAGTCGAAAGTTACCAGGTAAAAAAAGAACATTCGAATTGAGAACATCCTCCTTTTTTTGAAGTCGGTTAACAAGGCACCTCTCTCTCTAAGAATAACTCCTGTGTCGCGGGGACTTACAAACATACAAACAGACACAACAACATCCAGACTCAGAACAGCCATTTGCGGATCACACCATCCTCTGTCCCGCGCGGGAGTCGAACCGCCCGGCGCGTCGTGTCGACGCGACCACTTACACCACTTCGCTAAGCGTGCAATCTTTTCACTTTTTTTTTACTTCTTTAACCTTTCGACCACCACACTCATGTACACATGACAAAACAACATGTGTCCAGCACGCCACGCGCCACGGTCGCGACTACATGACAAATTAAACGATGAAACTGTAGGTTGTCGCCGAGAGCACGCTTTTACTTCGTAGCCGTGGCGCTCGAAGGATCAAAGGTCACCGCCACTTCTGGTACTCACCTAGTAACACGTTCATGTGAGCGAGGCGAGTGCGCGGCCCTGCGCGTGCGCCGCGCGCGTATATACTCGGCGCTGCGTGACGGATAGCCCGGTTTAATTAACGTGGTCGCGGAACTAACGCAGTGCCGTAGATGATCTGATTGTGTCCTCGCCGGAGCGCTAATCACGGTTCAGCGCGAGCTCAATTGACCGAAACATGTGTTCGAACTAAACGCTTTAGTCACGCCGCCGATTATTTGTTTAGATTAACTTTGTTACGTAAACATGTGTGTTTCATGTTATATGTTTGTACGCCGGGGTTCACTTGTAGAGAGGTGGAGTGGTGGGGCAGTGACAGTGAATGCTCACCGTGCGTGAGGTCTTGGGTTCGAATCCTTGGCCGGGGAAGAAGTTATTGGGATTTTTCTGTTAATAAATTCTCGACTCGCCCTATATTACCTAGTAAATTATTATTCTGACGTTTAACGTATACATATGTATATCGTTACTAATATTATAAAAGCGGAAGAGTGTTTGTTTGTTTGTTTGTTACGCTTTCACTCCTTTTCCACTCGACTGAGCTTTATAAAACTTTGCATATACGTTGTTAGGAATACAGAATAGGACATAGGGATCATCCAGAAAAAGGTATTGTTCCCGAGCAATAAATTTTTTTTGCCAGAAATCTACATTAACGCAAGCGAAGCTGCGGGTAAAATCTACTCAAAGATCACTTTTATTCAGGGTGCAAAAAAATTAAATGTTAAAAATTTAAAATTAAATACTGCCTCTTCGGGGACATAGGCTTGAAACTTTCAGTTGAATGTTATCTATACTAATATTATAAAGCTGAAGAGTTTGTTTGTTTGTTTGAACGCTCTAATCTCAGAAACTACTGGTTCGATTTAAAAAAAGTTTTTTGTGTTGAATAGTCCATTTATCGAGGAAGGCTATAGGCTATATAACATCACGCTACAACCCACGGGGGAAGCGCAGTAACGATAAACGCGGGTGAAACCGCGGGCACATTTAGTATGTTATAAACCCTAAATTAAATAGTTATCTTGTCTGTAACTTTCTCGATGGTGAATAAATGAAATTGAATAAGGTCTGCGAGCCCAGGTGCCCGGGTGATTCATGCCGCACTCACTGTCTTACCCACGGTACTGAAGTGCTACCGTACTCATACATAATCTTACGCTTACATAACCTACAGGGTCGGCAGAGTAGTTGTACAGCCACATTTCTTAGGCGATGATTTAAGGTCCCACCTAATAATAAGTGAGTCTCACGCCATCTACCGGACACTGTTCGAGAACTCATACAGCTACTGAGAATTTCTTAACAGAAAAATCCAATGGTCGACCCGGGAATCGAATCCGAAAACTCATGCATAGTAGTCGCCTTGACACCCGCTGGGCTACCGAGACAGCGCGACTATTATACATACTGTACATAGGTACATATAGCATATAGTTATATAAACTAGCTGCGCCGCCAGACGTCGCCTGTCTCAGACGAACTGACAAACGAGAGCTTCAAATAGACGTTAAGTTTTCTGTAATTATCCAATATTCTGCGCAATTTTCTTTAGTTTTCTTTTCGTAAGAACGTTCTACAAAGTATTAGAAAACTTAAAAAAGACGGGTAACATCGATATAATCGTTTTTAAGTCATGGCGTGACCAAAGGAAACAGGGATTCATTATTATATCCATACACACACAGGTACAGGAAACACCAGTAGTCGACGTCGAGCCGGGATCAGGTAACAGGCAACAATGTAATAGCTATTAGAAAAATATTAAAAAATTCTATTTTACAAATTAAAGTAATTAAAAAATCACAAAAGTTTACACTCTGTCTTCTTCTTCTTTAACGGTCTTTTCACTCCTGTTACTGCAGATATTTACTTTTTGAATTATTTTTTTGTTATGTAATCTCGAATAATCGAACAAAATCGAGAGCTTTATACGGGATTTTTTTTAAATGCATATAATTTTAAAATA
This sequence comes from Catocala sponsa, assembly GCA_963564715.1. NCBI lineage: Eukaryota > Metazoa > Arthropoda > Insecta > Lepidoptera > Erebidae > Catocala > Catocala sponsa. Next base: position 90,913 of record OY751356.1, on the reverse strand, counting down.
GATACGTCACTTAGCTCTTTTTAATATTTTTGTGATAGCTATTCTAACTTAGCCTGTCACCTGATGGCGGCTCGACGTCGACTCCTGGGACACCTGCGCTACATGCAGTGCAGCTCACCGCTGAGTCCCCTGCAAGCAGCAACACTCCAGTACACTATGTATTATAAATAATAACGTACGTGTTGTGTGTTGTGACCGCGAGGGCCCGGGTTCGACCCCCACATATATAATACTAGTGTATAAAGAATATTTGCGAAGTGTCTAAATATTTCTTACTAGATGTGCCCGCGGTTTCACCCGCGTTTATCGTTACTGCGCCGCCCCCGTGGGCCTATAGCCTTCTTCAATAAATAGGCTATCCAACACTAAAATAATTTTTCAAATCGAACCAGTAGTTCCTGAGATTAGCGCGTTCAAACAAACAAACTCTTCAGCTCTATAATATTAGTATAGATATACATATTGAATCACTCAGTATAAACACGACGGATGAAAGTATAGCAAGTCAAACATGTACCCCTAACATTACAGAACTGCATAGTCCATCGGCGCGCGGCGTGTCCTAACATTCGGATAAAAAGGTTAACGAACAAACAAAAACACATACACTCCATGTGTTAGTATAGTTTTTAATGTTACTAATTGTTTTCGTGAAGTATTACTAATTATATTATATGTATATAAACGTGACAGTGCGAATACCGAGAGCACCGCGACCGCGACGCGCTGACCACTGATTACGTGACACCGAGTTGCAGTACGTTAGATGTGGCACACCACTCAGCTCTGCCACAATCCTGCACATCTGTACACCTGAAACTGTAAAGAAGCTGTGTCTAAATGACTTGTCTTTAAAAGGACAACTTCCGCGTTAGATAGATGTAATTCGTCTGTCGCGGAGCACTATACAATCATTCACACAACGGACACACACTCGGGACAATAAGTATTAATACTCTCAAGAAAAGACTGATGGATGTATTGCTGGATGGTGTATGTGTCGTCTAGCAGTGCAACCTTCAGTCAGTATATATAAAAATATATAAATTGTATGTAAAGTATGTCATATGTTATTGGAACGAAGTTCCTTACGGCAGGCTTGGAGGGGATAGGGATTTTGCTGCGCGACCGAACTGAAAAAAATGTGATAGTAAAACCGTAAGAAAAAATCCGTGGAAAAAAGTGCGTGGAATAAAACCGTTAAATGAGACGTGCGCAGGCGCGACAGTCGCATACACAAGCGAGTAGTGTATAATACCTTTCTCTTTCTCCCGCACGATTTTTTTTGCAATTTGTGTCGATTCTACATTAGCCGAAGGAACTTCGTTCCTACCTGGTGTCCCACGACACCACATCATTATTTTGTTTTTAACTTTAAATATTGTTTCCTTTTTTTTTTAAACTATTGTGAGCTGAGCTATTTTTTAATGTATGGTGATAATTTGTACTAGAATTTAAGAGCGTGTCTCGCCGTTAAACTCAACGTTTGGCGAGTATTATGTATAATGTTACTGAATTACCACTATATTGTATTTCAATAAAAAGAAATAAAAAAAATTGTAAATTACACAAAGTTTTGTCTCGTGTGGGATTCGAACCCACAACACTCGGCGCAGTGTCAGCGGCGAGGCGCCCTCTTCACCAACATGCCATCCGTGCAGTCACTTAAAACTGTTAAGAAGTCGTGTCTGTATTTAGTTTATTTTTTGACACTAATAAGTTTATTAGTAAATTTTTATTGACTAAAGATACAATGTATCTATCTTCTTTTTATAAAAAGCAACTTGCTAAATAATTAGCATTTAATATAATATGTAGCGACTCAGGTACCAGTAGGGTAATTAAGGTTTTAGGACATAGTAGTATTTCTACTACAAATTCAAATATTGACACTTCTAGTAGTTTAAACTGTTAGATGAGACAAAGGATAGGCATACACACAGTATTAGACTAATTCATCAGAATATTCAGGGTCTATCCGGCAAGGAGTTAGAATTAGATTTATTTTTTAAACAACATAATATTCAAATATGTTGCATAACAGAACATTGGTTAAGAACTAATCAATAAATATTTAATAACGAATATTATTCAATTGTAAGTGCGTTTGTAAGAAAGAATTCTATACATGGTGGCTCTCTAATATATGTATGTAACAATCTAAAATGTAAAGAACGTAAAGATATAGTAAATCTTTCTATCGAGCGCACTGTTGAACTATCCTGTGTGGAATTAGAGCAACATGTCATAGTTTGTGTATACCGACCACCGCAAAGTGATTTTAGTGTATTTGAAACCGTAATAGAGGATATTTTAAAACGCTTGAGTTCTAGTAATAGGCATATAGTAGTGTGTGGTGATTTTAATGTTAATTTACTTGAGCAGTCAGCTGTCTCTTTAAGACTTATTAGTTTATTTAGATCATTTAATTTACAGCATTTATTTTCTGAACCCACTAGGATCACTTCACATTCTGCTACCTGCTTAGATAATGTATTTTGCGACTGCCAATTTCTAAATAGGGCCATATTGAGTGAACTTACATCTGACCACTGTGGGCAAAAGGTAGTATTTCCTGTGAGTACAATTCATAAAGAGAATAAGGTCACATGTAGACCGATGACATCTAATCGCTTAAAGGAATTTAATGATAACATAAGTCTCAAAGTTGTCAATATGGAACTTTCTCTGGATAATCCAGATGAACTATATGAGTCTTTACTTAACATAATTACTTTAGAATATAATAATATTTTTAAATGTAAGACCTTTAGTCAGAATAATAGGATTAAGTTTTGTGACTGGGCAACATCTGGGATATATAAAAGTAGAGCAAAGCTATATGAATTATATGGTATGAAACAATACAATGTCGATCCAAATTTTATTCAATATGTTAAAAATTATTCAAAATTATTTAAAAAGACTTGTGCCACTGCTAACCTAACCTAAAAACTAAAATTCAAAAATCTAATAATAAAATTAAAACTACATGGAACATTATTAACAATGAAACAGGTCGCAGCAAGGTGCGTGATAATAAATTTGAACTGAATATAAATAATAGCGTAATTTCAAATAATTTGGAAGTAGCCGATACATTCAATAACTACTTCGCAAAAATACCTTTAAACATAACTAGTACCCTTAGGTCTTGCCCAGCTCGAGCAGAATACTTAGTTAGGTGCAACGTGGAAGAGTGCAAGATACTATTTAGTTTTGAGCGTGTACATCCGTATGATATAATTAAAGTATTTAAGTCACTTAATTAAAAAAAAACAGCTGACTTCTGGGGTATTTCGGTAAAATTAGTTGAAAGTATTATTGTTAATGTAGCGCCACACCTAGCCGCAATATTCAACGGATGCATTGATGTAGGCATTTTTCCAAACTTAATGAAATGTAGTAAAATAATACCTTTATTTAAAAATGGTTGCAAAAGTGACCCCAGTAATTTTAGGCCCATTTCAATATTACCTGCTATTAGTAAAATATTTGAGAAGATTATATTACAGCAATTAGAGAGCCACTTCAGTGTAAACAATTTATTTCACGCAGATCAATATGGGTTTAGGAAGGGCCGTTCTACGATAGATGCGGGTGTTACGCTTTTAAAACATATATTCAGTGCCTGGGAGAATTCGCAAGATGTCATTGGCGTATTCTGTGATCTCTCTAAAGCCTTTGACTGCGTTGATAATGCGTAGGTAATGTCAGTTTGATATCCCTCGGGTACAGTCAGTACTCTCTGTATGCAAGGTGCCTGTATCGTGTCATGTAGGTAATGTCAGTTTGATATCCCTCGGGTACAGTGAGTACTCTGTATGCAACGTGCCTGTATCGTGTCATGTAGGTAATGTCAGTTTGATATCCCTCGGGTACAGTCAGTACTCTCTGTATGCAAGGTGCCTGTATCGTGTCATGTAGGTAATGTCAGTTTGATATCCCTCGGGTACAGTCAGTACTCTCTGTATGCAAGGTGCCTGTATCGTGTCATGTAGGTAATGTCAGTTTGATATCCCTCGGGTACAGTCAGTACTCTCTGTATGCAAGGTGCCTGTATCGTGTCATGTAGGTAATGTCAGTTTGATATCCCTCGGGTACAGTCAGTACTCTCTGTATGCAAGGTGCCTGTATCGTGTCATGTAGGTAATGTCAGTTTGATATCCCTCGGGTACAGTGAGTACTCTCTGTATGCAAGGTGCCTGTATCGTGTCATGTAGGTAATGTCAGTTTGATATCCCTCGGGTACAGTCAGTACTCTCTGTATGCAAGGTGCCTGTATCGTGTCATGTAGGTAATGTCAGTTTGATATCCCTCGGGTACAGTCAGTACTCTCTGTATGCAAGGTGCCTGTATCGTGTCATGTAGGTAATGTCAGTTTGATATCCCTCGGGTACAGTCAGTACTCTCTGTATGCAAGGTGCCTGTATCGTGTCATGTAGGTAATGTCAGTTTGATATCCCTCGGGTACAGTCAGTACTCTCTGTATGCAAGGTGCCTGTATCGTGTCATGTAGGTAATGTCAGTTTGATATCCCTCGGGTACAGTCAGTACTCTCTGTATGCAAGGTGCCTGTATCGTGTCATGTAGGTAATGTCAGTTTGATATCCCTCGGGTACAGTCAGTACTCTCTGTATGCAAGGTGCCTGTATCGTGTCATGTAGGTAATGTCAGTTTGATATCCCTCGGGTACAGTCAGTACTCTCTGTATGCAAGGTGCCTGTATCGTGTCATGTAGGTAATGTCAGTTTGATATCCCTCGGGTACAGTGAGTACTCTCTGTATGCAAGGTGCCTGTATCGTGTCATGTAGGTAATGTCAGTTTGATATCCCTCGGGTACAGTCAGTACTCTCTGTATGCAAGGTGCCTGTATCGTGTCATGTAGGTAATGTCAGTTTGATATCCCTCGGGTACAGTCAGTACTCTCTGTATGCAAGGTGCCTGTATCGTGTCATGTAGGTAATGTCAGTTTGATATCCCTCGGGTACAGTCAGTACTCTCTGTATGCAAGGTGCCTGTATCGTGTCATGTAGGTAATGTCAGTTTGATATCCCTCGGGTACAGTGAGTACTCTCTGTATGCAAGGTGCCTGTATCGTGTCATGTAGGTAATGTCAGTTTGATATCCCTCGGGTACAGTCAGTACTCTCTGTATGCAAGGTGCCTGTATCGTGTCATGTAGGTAATGTCAGTTTGATATCCCTCGGGTACAGTCAGTACTCTCTGTATGCAAGGTGCCTGTATCGTGTCATGTAGGTAATGTCAGTTTGATATCCCTCGGGTACAGTGAGTACTCTCTGTATGCAAGGTGCCTGTATCGTGTCATGTAGGTAATGTCAGTTTGATATCCCTCGGGTACAGTCAGTACTCTCTGTATGCAAGGTGCCTGTATCGTGTCATGTAGGTAATGTCAGTTTGATATCCCTCGGGTACAGTCAGTACTCTCTGTATGCAAGGTGCCTGTATCGTGTCATGTAGGTAATGTCAGTTTGATATCCCTCGGGTACAGTGAGTACTCTCTGTATGCAAGCTGCCTGTATCGTGTCATGTAGGTAATGTCAGTTTGATATCCCTCGGGTACAGTGAGTACTCTCTGTATGCAAGGTGCCTGTATCGTGTCATGTAGGTAATGTCAGTTTGATATCCCTCGGGTACAGTCAGTACTCTCTGTATGCAATGTGCCTGTATCGTGTCATGTAGGTAATGTCAGTTTGATATCCCTCGGGTACAGTCAGTACTCTCTGTATGCAAGGTGCCTGTATCGTGTCATGTAGGTAATGTCAGTTTGATATCCCTCGGGTACAGTGAGTACTCTCTGTATGCAAGGTGCCTGTATCGTGTCATGTAGGTAATGTCAGTTTGATATCCCTCGGGTACAGTCAGTACTCTCTGTATGCAAGGTGCCTGTATCGTGTCATGTAGGTAATGTCAGTTTGATATCCCTCGGGTACAGTCAGTACTCTCTGTATGCAAGGTGCCTGTATCGTGTCATGTAGGTAATGTCAGTTTGATATCCCTCGGGTACAGTGAGTACTCTCTGTATGCAAGGTGCCTGTATCGTGTCATGTAGGTAATGTCAGTTTGATATCCCTCGGGTACAGTCAGTACTCTCTGTATGCAAGGTGCCTGTATCGTGTCATGTAGGTAATGTCAGTTTGATATCCCTCGGGTACAGTCAGTACTCTCTGTATGCAAGGTGCCTGTATCGTGTCATGTAGGTAATGTCAGTTTGATATCCCTCGGGTACAGTGAGTACTCTCTGTATGCAAGGTGCCTGTATCGTGTCATGTAGGTAATGTTAGTTTGATATCCCTCGGGTACAGTGAGTACTCTCTGTATGCAAGGTGCCTGTATCGTGTCATGTAGGTAATGTCAGTTTGATATCCCTCGGGTACAGTCAGTACTCTCTGTATGCAAGGTGCCTGTATCGTGTCATGTAGGTAATGTCAGTTTGATATCCCTCGGGTACAGTCAGTACTCTCTGTATGCAAGGTGCCTGTATCGTGTCATGTAGGTAATGTCAGTTTGATATCCCTCGGGTACAGTGAGTACTCTCTGTATGCAAGGTGCCTGTATCGTGTCATGAAGGTAATGTCAGTTTGATATCCCTCGGGTACAATCAGTACTCTCTGTATGCAAGGTGCCTGTATCGTGTCATGTAGGTAATGTCAGTTTGATATCCCTCGGGTACAGTGAGTACTCTCTGTATGCAAGGTGCCTGTATCGTGTCATGTAGGTAATGTCAGTTTGATATCCCTCGGGTACAGTGAGTACTCTCTGTATGCAAGGTGCCTGTATCGTGTCATGTAGGTAATGTCAGTTTGATATCCCTCGGGTACAGTGAGTACTCTCTGTATGCAAGGTGCCTGTATCGTGTCATGTAGGTAATGTCAGTTTGATATCCCTCGGGTACAGTGAGTACTCTCTGTATGCAAGGTGCCTGTATCGTGTCATGTAGGTAATGTCAGTTTGATATCCCTCGGGTACAGTGAGTACTCTCTGTATGCAAGGTGCCTGTATCGTGTCATGTAGGTAATGTCAGTTTGATATCCCTCGGGTACAGTCAGTACTCTCTGTATGCAAGGTGCCTGTATCGTGTCATGTAGGTAATGTCAGTTTGATATCTCTCGGGTACAGTCAGTACTCTCTGTATGCAAGGTGCCTGTATCGTGTCATGTAGGTAATGTCAGTTTGATATCCCTCGGGTACAGTCAGTACTCTCTGTATGCAAGGTGCCTGTATCGTGTCATGTAGGTAATGTCAGTTTGATATCCCTCGGGTATAGTGAGTACTCTCTGTATGCAAGGTGCCTGTATCGTGTCATGTAGGTAATGTCAGTTTGATATCCCTCGGGTACAGTGAGTACTCTCTGTATGCAAGGTGCCTGTATCGTGTCATGTAGGTAATGTCAGTTTGATATCCCTCGGGTACAGTGAGTACTCTCTGTATGCAAGGTGCCTGTATCGTGTCATGTAGGTAATGTCAGTTTGATATCCCTCGGGTACAGTGAGTACTCTCTGTATGCAAGGTGCCTGTATCGTGTCATGTAGGTAATGTCAGTTTGATATCCCTCGGGTACAGTGAGTACTCTCTGTATGCAAGGTGCCTGTATCGTGCTATGTAGGTAATGTCAGTTTGATATCCCTCGGGTACAGTGAGTACTCTCTGTATGCAAGGTGCCTGTATCGTGTCATGTAGGTAATGTCAGTTTGATATCCCTCGGGTACAGTGAGTACTCTCTGTATGCAAGGTGCCTGTATCGTGTCATGTAGGTAATGTCAGTTTGATATCCCTCGGGTACAGTCAGTACTCTCTGTATGCAAGGTGCCTGTATCGTGTCATGTAGGTAATGTCAGTTTGATATCTCTCGGGTATAGTGAGTACTCTCTGTATGCAAGGTGCCTGTATCGTGTCATGTAGGTAATGTCAGTTTGATATCCCTCGGGTACAGTGAGTACTCTCTGTATGCAAGGTGCCTGTATCGTGTCATGTAGGTAATGTCAGTTTGATATCCCTCGGGTACAGTCAGTACTCTCTGTATGCAAGGTGCCTGTATCGTGTCATGTAGGTAATGTCAGTTTGATATCCCTCGGGTATAGTGAGTACTCTCTGTATGCAAGGTGCCTGTATCGTGTCATGTAGGTAATGTCAGTTTGATATCCCTCGGGTACAGTCAGTACTCTCTGTATGCAAGGTGCCTGTATCGTGTCATGTAGGTAATGTCAGTTTGATATCCCTCGGGTATAGTGAGTACTCTCTGTATGCAAGGTGCCTGTATCGTGTCATGTAGGTAATGTCAGTTTGATATCCCTCGGGTATAGTGAGTACTCTCTGTATGCAAGGTGCCTGTATCGTGTCATGTAGGTAATGTCAGTTTGATATGCCTCGGGTATAGTGAGTACTCTCTGTATGCAAGGTGCCTGTATCGTGTCATGTAGGTAATGTCAGTTTGATATCCCTCGGGTATAGTGAGTACTCTCTGTATGCAAGGTGCCTGTATCGTGTCATGTAGGTAATGTCAGTTTGATATCCCTCGGGTATAGTGAGTACTCTCTGTATGCAAGGTGCCTGTATCGTGTCATGTAGGTAATGTCAGTTTGATATGCCTCGGGTATAGTGAGTACTCTCTGTATGCAAGGTGCCTGTATCGTGTCATGTAGGTAATGTCAGTTTGATATCCCTCGGGTATAGTCAGTACTCTCTGTATGCAAGGTGCCTGTATCGTGTCATGTAGGTAATGTCAGTTTGATATCCCTCGGGTACAGTCAGTACTCTCTGTATGCAAGGTGCCTGTATCGTGTCATGTAGGTAATGTCAGTTTGATATCCCTCGGGTATAGTGAGTACTCTCTGTATGCAAGGTGCCTGTATCGTGCTATGTAGGTAATGTCAGTTTGATATCCCTCGGGTACAGTCAGTACTCTCTGTATGCAAGGTGCCTGTATCGTGTCATGTAGGTAATGTCAGTTTGATATCCCTCGGGTACAGTCAGTACTCTCTGTATGCAAGGTGCCTGTATCGTGTCATGTAGGTAATGTCAGTTTGATATCCCTCGGGTACAGTCAGTACTCTCTGTATGCAAGGTGCCTGTATCGTGTCATGTAGGTAATGTCAGTTTGATATCCCTCGGGTATAGTCAGTACTCTCTGTATGCAAGGTGCCTGTATCGTGTCATGTAGGTAATGTCAGTTTGATATCCCTCGGGTATAGTGAGTACTCTCTGTATGCAAGGTGCCTGTATCGTGCTATGTAGGTAATGTCAGTTTGATATCCCTCGGGTACAGTCAGTACTCTCTGTATGCAAGGTGCCTGTATCGTGTCATGTAGGTAATGTCAGTTTGATATCCCTCGGGTATTGTGAGTACTCTCTGTATGCAAGGTGCCTGTATCGTGCTATGTAGGTAATGTCAGTTTGATATCCCTCGGGTACAGTCAGTACTCTCTGTATGCAAGGTGCCTGTATCGTGTCATGTAGGTAATGTCAGTTTGATATCCCTCGGGTACAGTCAGTACTCTCTGTATGCAAGGTGCCTATATCGTGTCATGTAGGTAATGTCAGTTTGATATCCCTCGGGTATAGTCAGTACTCTCTGTATGCAAGGTGCCTGTATCGTGTCATGTAGGTAATGTCAGTTTGATATCCCTCGGGTATAGTGAGTACTCTCTGTATGCAAGGTGCCTGTATCGTGTCATGTAGGTAATGTCAGTTTGATATCCCTCGGGTATAGTCAGTACTCTCTGTATGCAAGGTGCCTGTATCGTGTCATGTAGGTAATGTCAGTTTGATATCCCTCGGGTATAGTGAGTACTCTCTGTATGGAAGGTGCCTATGTCGTGTTATGTACCCTTAACAACGTGTACATATTATGATAATCGGTCGAGTAGTTGAGGCGTGAAAGCGTAACAAACAAACTTACATTCGCATTTATATATTAGCTTAACCGTTACTCAATCTCCAGGAGATACATAACAATAGATTATTATTTATTGTGTCTATAAAATGACAGACGATGGGAAAGTTTGGATTTTTAAAACGAACTGCTATCATTAGATAGTCTGTCTGAATCTGAAACTGTGCATTTTTCTGTCTTTTATGTTTATTTTTTTTAATGATAGATAATGTCCTCCACACCGAACTTCGGCCACGGCGGCCAGTCTTAAAGGAGGCCTGCGCAGAAGATATGACAGTGCACAAGTATGTGCGCAAACACAAGTGCACTCTCTGTTGCCTAACTCTCACAGTGCGATGTGACGTCACGACACGACCGCAGAGAGATCAGGCGCAGGACCATCGGCGACACGTGCGCACCGAGGCACGGGGTGTCCAACACCGCCAACTTCCTAACTCCGGGCTGCTATTGGGACCCGGGATAGTCATGCACAGCAGTCGCATATAATACCGCTGCGCCACGGAGGCAGTTACAAGTTTTTTATAATAATAATTATCAGCCCTGTATTAAACTGTCCCAGTGCTGGGCACGGGCCTCTTCTCAGTGTGAGAAGGGTTAGTCCACAGTCCAGCACGCCGCCCCAGTGCGGGTTGGTGCACTTCACATGTGCAAGTGAAGCAGTACTAATATAGTTAATAAGTTATATAAATACTAACACAAATTGTATGTATTTTAGTCTATAAGGTATTTGTCTATGCATCTATGTTTCTATGTAGGTATAATATATATGTATTTACAAAACAAAAAAAGTATATATGTATGTTTATCTACTATCTAGTACCCATAGTACAAGCTCTGCTTAGTTTTGGCCAGATAGTGTTGTGTGTATGTATTATAAAATTTTATAATATGTAAATTTAGGTTAAGGTAGTTATCTACGGGCCTATGCAGCCAGAAATAAATGATTTGAAATGAAAAATGAAAATGACATATCTTCGAGAACATTATGTAGAACTGTCAGACATACAGGTTTCATCACGATGTTTTCCTTCACCGTTAAAGCGAGCGGTAATTAAATATTTAATACGCACATCACTTCGAAAAGTCAGAGATAATCAATTTTATAATAAATTTTTATTCAATAAATAAATAAAAGTCTTTACAAAACACATTACAGGCTACTTATTGTATTATATTCACATTAAAACTATATTTAATCTAAAGGAAATCATTTTACAATTTAAAAATTGGACACAAACAGTCTTGTTTATAAAGTCTGTTTTTACATTTTATTACGTGAACTAGGTCAGAGTCCTATTTCAGGCTGTTTCTAATATTACATTGTTATTCTATTGTTAATAAAGTAAGGGTCTACAAAAAACATTTAACATTTATACATGTACTGCAAACATATATAGGTAGTTAAGTATAACTACAATTAAAATATTTATAAACAATAACAATTATAAATAAAAAATTGCTTAAACAAAAATAAATTATTTTACAACTACTAGCAAATTCTCTGTATCTGAATACGTAAGCGTTTTTAGGTACTTTGTTAAAACTATGTGACATTGATTATGATTAATGCTATATATATCTAATAACTTATTTAGTTTATTGTACAGAAAAGGCCCTAAGAATAAGAAAAAATTCTTCATGTAAGCATGCTTAGTTTGGACGCTTTCACAAACTAAGTCTTTCCTTCTTTTGTTCGTAGGTAAGAAAGGTAGTAGCGTATGTTGTTTTAGGATAGTGTGCAGGATAAATAGTTGACGGACAGTTAAAATGTTAGTGGATTGGTATAGTTCATAGGTAGGGAAGATGAAAGGGCGGAATGTGGCTACCTTTAAGATGGCTCTTTGCGCACGTTCTAATGGCAATAATATTGTTTTCGATGCTCCACCCCACGATGTTATACAATAGGTTATGATTGATTGGCATAATGCTAAATACACCTGTTTTAGTAATTTAAATATTGCCACGCTACGAAGATTCTTGAAAATATATATTAGTTTGCGTACTCTATTGCATAATAAATAAATATGTTTGCTAAAATTAAGGTTAATGTCAAGCGTAATGCTTAGGTAGTTTATACAAGCTGTTGCTTCTAAAGTGGGGCAAGTGCATGCGGTGTCAGCAGATGGTAGACAATTATGATTGTGAGCAATAATGTTGTTTATGTAATATGGTGTGTTTTTGTTCCGCATTGAAAAGTGGATATTTAGGGTTAAGCAATTGTTTGAGAGCCATTTACTGATAGTATTGAAACCTTGAGCTCGCTGATAGGCTTCGATGCGTGATTGAGCGGTGAACAGTATTACTGTGTCACCCGCGTATGATATTGCAACCCCGTTCCGAAGAAACAAATTACACAGATCATTTATGTAAATAAGGAAAAGTGTAGGACCGATAACAGTTCCTTGGGGAACTCCAAAAGAAGTATTTGGAATGTCTTTACTGATGATTTTGCCTATTTTTACACATTGATATCGATCAGTTAGATAGTCAGCAAAAAGTTGTAGCTGTTTGCCTCTTATTCCAACCGATTCAAGCTTTTTAAGCAATATATGTAGAATCCGAAACAGAGTCGAACGCTTTCGCGAGGTCCAAGAAGATTCCAATTGTATGCATTCCATTATCCAAGTTAGAGGTTATATGGTCAGTTAGTTGTTGAACCGCAAGACTGGTTGATCGTTGTGGTCTAAATCCAAACTGTCTGTCCGAAAGAATATTGTTTACCTCTAAGTATTTTATTAATCTATTATTTATTAACTTTTCTAAAACTTTGGACAATGTTGGTAAGATAGAAATTGGTCTATAATTATTTAAATCACTTTTGTTTCCGGACTTATGGACCGGGATAACAACACCTTTTTTTAATACTTTAGGGAAAATTCCTTCGGTCATAGGTACATATTTGAAATATATGAGTTAAAGGTTGGGCAAGAAAGCGTTTAAACCTTTTGATTACGTTGGTAGGGATATTATTCCAACCAACTGCACACGTGTCCTTTAGCCCCGAAATTACATTTATAACCTCGTCTATGTCAGTTTCTAGCAATACAAAGGATTAAAGCCTGGACGGCGGATAAAATTTGGGGGGAGGAGACAAAAGTTGATTGCCTGAGATTGAAATTTTTTCTGCTAAGTTTTTGCCGACGTTAACAAAAAAGTTATTAGCTTTGTTGGTCGCCTGTCGGTGGTTTGTGTCAGTGTGTAGTAACTCTAACGGAGGTTCCTGATTGTTTGCAGAATAAGTACTGGATTTTATGAATTTCCAAACTAATTTGCTATTTTGCCTGCCTTTTCTAACTCGGCCTTGTTATAGTCCAGTTTTAATTCCTTTAACAGATTATTACAAAAGTTCCGATATCTTTTGTATGTTACTAAAATAATCTCATTCCCAGGTGACCGTTTAGCTTTTGAATGAAGTTTGTCCCTGTGCCTTATACATCGCAAAAGCCCGGTGTAATCCAGGGTTTTATGTTTTTGTATTTAATGATTAATTTCACTGATTCGGTATTTCTATTAATTGCATATTGTAAAACATTTATAAAGTAGTTCAGTGAAATGTTCACGTCAGCGGAAGAGTAAACAGGGGCAAAGTCGACAGCACGTACGGCGGCTTCTAGATTAGTCATGTTTAATTTTGTATAGCTAGGCATGCAATTATTTTTAGGAAGTGATAGTTTTAATGTTAGTAGGAAAGCTTGATGATCTGTTATACTTGAATTTGTAACCAAAGTAATAGATGGATGAATTGTTTTAATAATAAAATGATCCAGACATGACCCACTTTGATGTGTCGGATAGGTATTAAACCGGCAAGAGACCATGGAAAGTACACATATTAAGGTAATCAAGTCCTCGAGAATCCATTTTTCCTAGCAAAATATTTATATTAATTACAGGATCCTAAGCTGGTGGTACATTCCAACCATCTTCCCTATTGAAATTAGGATGTTTCTTAATTTCAATAGCCTCGCGAAGCATCCTTGGCAGGAATCGGTGTTCCTTAGCGAGCATCTGTGGTTTGTCAAATCTTAGGTAGTGATTGGTCCCCTGTTGCACATGTTCACACACAGCAGACTTCAACGAGCGTTGGTGTTTTACGTCAGCTATGTGTTCTTTTATGCGAGTGCCTATGCTTCTTTTGGTTTGACCAATGTATGAGAGTCCGCAGTCACAATCTATTTTATAGACCCCTGCATCTTGTAAAGGTAGTTGGTACTTGGCGGATGGTAAAAATTGACTTATCTTCGTTGGCGGCTTGAAGTATGTGTTGATTGAAGCTCGCTTCAAGATGTAGCCAATCTTGTCAGTGACACCCTTTACATAAGGTAGTATAGCAGGCTGGCGCTCGACTGTGGCTGGCTTTTCTCGGGATCTGTGACAGCGGTGCGGCTGTTGGAGCTTGTTGTCTTGCAGTACTTGCCGCTTCCGTCTCTGTACGGCGCTCCTCAATGGCAATAATATCTCTACTTGAGACGGGGATGGGTGCATGTTGCGGGTCACTGGAATAAAATATAATATGAAATAAGAAATTTATAGCTGAAATGATACCTACGTTCTTCAAGCTAATAATAATGTAGAGGCATAAGTACTTACTTTTAATGTCACTGTTGAATATTTGTATAAAACACTGTGTGTTAGGCGCATAAATAAACAAAGAACTGATTGTTGTTGTTTACTAAGTCTAAAGAACTGTCACAATGGCGTCATTCGTCACTCTAACTTTTTTAGCAAAGGGTACGCAGTTTTACAGCCAGAATAAAACTTTAGAAAGAAAATCCTTATGTTTACATTTTAAAGTTAATCAAAATCTGACAATTCATCAATTTTTAGTCATAAATTAAGAATCATATTAATTATTTATACATTTTAATACGCAGAAATTCACAATTCATATACTTTCTGGTTTTTTGTGACACATCTCTATTTACAGCGGCGAAATCGTCCTTCTTACGCGCAGACGAGTCCCAGAGCTTACTGAATACAAATTTTAACAGCGCTGTGATTAAAGACGAACTGTAGGCTGTCTCAACGACGAACCCGTCGCTGAATTTTTTCAGTTACTGAATTGCATTCCAGGGCAGCTCATATCTCCAGTTTGGTGGGTACAAGGTTTCTTAAATCTCTTACATGTGGCACACGTCGGAGGGGCAGATTTCTTAGTGCATTCCTTGGTGCAATGTCCTGTCTCGCCACAGTGACCGCAAGTAGGGCTGGTTTCACGACAGAACTTGGCTGCATGCCCGTACTGCTGGCAATTGTAGCACCTCGTTACTAGGGTGAAATCTTTCACCGGACATGATGACCAATTTATAAACACTCGTTCTTGGTTTATAAGGGCTTTTCGAATGCTGGATGGCACTTCAGCTATATAATTACATGTAGCAGTGTCCTTTCTTCCAGACTTATGACTTAGCGTAACTGAGGCAAAGAACGAGTCACGTGTTTGTCCAGGTAATTTGGATGCCAGGCTCTGCTCAAAAATGCACTCGAAGACCTCTCTTTCACTCAGTGCAGCAGGTACGCCAATAATGGTTATCCTAGGACGACGTTTAACTGTCTCTTCTACAGTCAGGCCTGATGAAATCAATTTGCTTGAGCTCTTTAATTTCTCGATGTCCTCTTTGGTTTGAGTGCTAATTACAACTCCACCATTTTTCACTTTCCTAAGGCCACGTACATGTAATTTTAGTTCTTCCGGGGATATGACAGTCTGTAGTAATGCCTTGGTGTCGTCACTCGATTTATTTCTATCGCTCGGGTAAATGACTACGGAGCTAAGATTGGACGGACGAACAAAGTTATTACCACCTTTCTTCACCATATCAGCAAAAGAGCTTTTTTCAGGAGGTCTGCAGCTCACTTCAACTACATCTTTGAAGTTCTCGATTGTTTCAGCAATCTGGTCTTTTTCCTGGAGGTGGTGGATGGCATCATGGGCCTGGATAGCTTTTTGCTTCAATGACTGATAAAGCAGTGCTATCTGAGATGTTCCATGGGTAACCATGCGGCATAAATTGGTGACCCGCATCTTTTGCTCACTGTCCATTTTGCTTTCGGCAGCTATGGTGCAAACTTCACTCAGGTATTCGTCTATTTTAAATACCCATCTTTGTAATTCGGCTGTAGGAAGAACTTCCGGTGGCGTCATAATATCGGGCGGGATTTCGTCAATTGGACGGGCTGGTGGCGACTGCGGTGGCGGGGGACTTCTTCGCAAAAGTTGGCTGCGGCCAAATGGACTTGTGGCGTACGTACTTCGCCACTTCACTCCGTTGCGAAATTCGTATTTGTTGAACTTGGACCAAAATTGCTCTTTTTAATAAATCGCCTACGCTTTTGCATCTTGGTCCACACGACAATACGGGTCTCGCAGCGGTGTACCCCCCGCGCCCGCGCGGACATTGACCTTAGCGCCGTCCGCCGGACGCCAACACACCACGATCAGCTGTCTTAGCTTGCGCGCGCGCTTATTTTTATATTCATCCCGCTTAATTTTGTAGATATAGCAGTAGTTATTGTATATTATAAATTGTAATAAATCTTGCTAATAATTTCCATAAATAATATTCTTCATTTCTTCCGCTTTCGCTATTCTTTCTACCTATCATCTACTATCTACAAATACCTTTTCTGGATGGTAAGGGACGTGTACAGGAGTACAGGAGCCTTGCCACATTAGTGACCCTCAAGTGTTGTGGAATACGTAACGCCCTTGGACGACCTCCGCGGAACGTTCGAGAGCGGGCAGGTAAAACGTGGAATTTGGTGTGTGGTACAAGTGCTGGGCGGTGAGTAATTTTTCTATACTTTGTAGAAGATGTCAACCTCGAGTGCTAACGATAATTTTGTGGATGCTCAGCCCGTTGTGGGATCTGAAGTATTACGAGTTGGTGTTAGGGTTCCGCCATTCTGGCCAGAAGAACCAGCCTTGTGGTTTGCACAAGTAGAGAGTCAGTTCGTTCTTTCTAAGATAACAACGGATGAGACAAAATTCTGTTATGTGGTTGCTCAGTTAGATCACCAATATGCTGCCGAGGTGAAACACATAATAACGAACCCACCCTCAAATGAAAAATATAACAACCTTAAAACAGAACTCATTAAACGGCTTTCAGCGTCCCAGGAGAAACGCGTAAAGCAGCTGCTGATGCACGAGGAGCTTGGTTACAGAAAGCCCTCGCAGTTCCTTCGCTATCTGCAGAGCCTCGCTGGTCCATCTGTGCCCAAAGATTTCCTGATCACCATTTGGTCAAGCCGACTACCTGCCAACATCCAGACGGTAATTGCAACTCAGGTAAATTTACCTTTAGATAAGTTATCTGATTTAGCAGACAAAGTGCATGAGATAGCTCCTACAACTGCTCAAGTGGCAAGTTCTTCAAATATAGAGGCTGCTGCGTCATCATCATCAAACGATGAGCTAGTAAGGCAAGTATATTAACTTACTAAGCAAGTAGCCAAGCTAGCGGACCAGGTGGCCAGTGGTAGACGATCGCGCTCGCAGCACAGAAATAAACGAAACAATGACTACATTCAACGTTCACGCTCACGCCCACGCTTTAAGCAACCACCTCCAAACTGCCCTCTCTGTTTTTACCACTTCAACTACGGAGCTCAAGCTAAGAATTGTAAGGAACCTTGCACATTTTCGTCGTCGTCGGGAAACAGCCAGGGCGGTCGCAAGTAGCGGCCAACGACTGCCCTTCTCCCCCAAAAGGCCGTCTCTTTGTCACCGATCGCGCCTCGAGAATGCAGTTGTTGGTGGACACCGGTTCTGACTTGTGTGTTTTCCCGCGGTCGGCTGTTAGAACACCGTGTACTAAGTCAAAGTTTACCTTGACAGCTGCAAACAACTCCGTCACATACACCTACGGCCTGACACAACTGCAACTGGACTTGGGTCTGCGACGATCTTTTACTTGGAGCTTCACAATCGCCGACGTATCTAAGCCAATAATTGGTATAGATTTTCTTAGCTTCTACGGTCTACTTGTGGACTGCAAAAATCAACGTCTCGAAGACAGCGTTACTTCACTCTTCGTCAATGCTCTTCATTCTAGATTACCTGATGACACTGCATCAATCAAGCCTGTGGCAGGTGAATCAGAACTTCACGAGCTGTTACGAGAATTCCCAGAAATAACCAGACCTGCAGGTATACCTTCTACTCCTAAACACAGTACTCTACACCATATCAGGACAACACCGGGTCCTCCCGTCTCTTGTATGCCTCGACGACTCGATCCTGACCGACTCCAGGCTGCAAAGAAGGAGTTCGAGAACATGGTAGCAAGTGGTGTAGCTAGGCGCTCTGAAAGCCCGTGGTCTTCTGCTTTGCATCTAGTAAGGAAGAAAGACGATGGATGGAGACCTTGCGGAGGTTACCGTTCACTCAACGCCAGAACTATACCTGACAGGTACCCTATTTGCCACATTCAAGATTTTACGCAACAGCTTTCAGGGTGTACCATCTTCTCAACGGTAGACCTGGTAAAAGCTTACCATCAAATTAAGGTGAACCCTGACGATGTACCGAAAACAGCTGTTACTACACCTTTCGGACTTTTTGAATTTGAATATATGACCTTCGGCCTTCGAAATGCCGCTCAATCTTTTCAGAGGTTCATCGACGAGGTACTCTTGGGTCTGGACTTCTGTTATGGATATATAGACGACATTATAATATCATCTCCCACCCCTAAAATTCATAAAGAGCACCTACGTAAGCTGTTCGAACGCCTGAAGCAGTACGGTGTCCTGATTAATACTTCCAAGTGCGTGCTGGGTAAAGCGGAGGTAACCTTCTTGGGATATAACGTTTCAGCAAAGGGTTCTCGTCTGCTGGAATCTAAAGTTGAGGCTGTGCAGAACTACCCCCCTCCTAAGACGGTCAAAGAACTCCGACGCTTTCTAGGGATGTTGAATTTCTATCGTCGCTTCATTCCGAACGCAGCAAAAATTCAAGCACCGTTGAACGCAGTACTGTCCGGTCCTATGGTAAGAGGTTCGCATCCCATAGATTTGACTCCAGAGTTGGTGCGCGCATTTGAAGAGTGCAAGTCGTCGCTTTCTCAGGCAACACTCCTTGCTCATCCTGATGCTTCAGCAGAGATCGCAATTGTCACAGATGCTTCTGACACCTCCATGGGCGCAGTGTTACAGCAACGTCAGAAAAACTCCACAGATTGGGAATCATTGGGATTCTTCTCACATAAGCTGACTAATTCTCAGATAAAGTATAGTCCTTATGACCGTGAGTTGCTCGCCGTGTATGAAGCTGTGAAGTATTTTAGGCACATGGTTGAAGCAAGAAATTTTACGATCTTTACAGATCACAAGCCGCTTACGTTCGCCTTCTCACGCTGCAAGGAAAATGTTCACCGCGTCAATTTCGACACTTAGACTTTATATCCCAGTTCACGACAGATATCAAGTTCATACCTGGCAAGCAGAATGTTGTTGCAGAAGCTCTTTCTCGTGTGGAGGAGATTACTGGCATCGATTATCAAGCCCTCGCACGATTTCAGGATAAAGATACTGAACTGCAGAACTTGTTAAGCAATGGTTGCAGCCTCAAACTCCAGAAGGTAAAGCCTATGGATAGCCTCATGCCTATCTTCTGTGACATAAGTACAGAGCGGCCTCGCCCGTACGTGACGCCACAGCTCCGCAGCCAAGTCTTCGATATGATGCACACATTACATCACGTTACGCCACAGCTTCGCAGGCAAGTCTTCGATATGATGCACACATTACATCACGTTACGCCACAGCTCCGCAGGCAAGTCTTCGATATGATGCACACATTACATCACGTTACGCCACAGCTCCGCAGGCAAGTCTTCGATACGATGCACACATTACATCACGTTACGCCACAGCTTCGCAGGCAAGTCTTCGATATGATGCACACATTACATCACGTTACGCCACAGCTCCGCAGGCAAGTCTTCGATATGATGCACACATTACATCACGTTACGCCACAGCTTCGCAGGCAAGTCTTCGATATGATGCACACATTACATCACGTTACGCCACAGCTTCGCAGGCAAGTCTTCGATATGATGCACACATTACATCACGTTACGCCACAGCTTCGCAGGCAAGTCTTCGATATGATGCCCACATTACATCACGTTACGCCACAGCTTCGCAGGCAAGTCTTCGATATGATGCACACATTACATCACGTTACGCCACAGCTTCGCAGGCAAGTCTTCGATATGATGCACACATTACATCACGTTACGCCACAGCTTCGCAGGCAAGTCTTCGATATGATGCACACATTACATCACGTTACGCCACAGCTTCGCAGGCAAGTCTTCGATATGATGCACACATTACATCACGTTACGCCACAGCTTCGCAGGCAAGTCTTCGATATGATGCACACATTACATCACGTTACGCCACAGCTTCGCAGGCAAGTCTTCGATATGATGCACACATTACATCACGTTACGCCACAGCTCCGCAGGCAAGTCTTCGATATGATGCACACATTACATCACGTTACGCCACAGCTTCGCAGGCAAGTCTTCGATATGATGCACACATTACATCACGTTACGCCACAGCTCCGCAGGCAAGTCTTCGATATGATGCACACATTACATCACGTTACGCCACAGCTTCGCAGGCAAGTCTTCGATATGATGCACACATTACATCATCCCGGAACTGCAGCTACAGTGCGACTGGTCACTCAAAAGATTTGTGTGGCCGGGGATTCGTCGAGAATGTAGAGAGTGGTCTAGGCAATGTATACAATGCCAACAAAGCAAAGTTACCCGTCACACTAAATCTCCACTTTCCTCTTTCCTTACCCCTTCCGCGAGGTTCTCCCATATTCACCTAGACCTCGTGGGCCCCTTACCTTTGTCTTCTGATTTCAGATTTTGTCTCACTATCATTGACCGCTTTACACGGTGGCCTGAGGTGGTGCCACTCAAAGACATCTCAGCCGAGACCTGTGCTGCAGCCCTGGTGTCCACCTGGATCGCCAGATTTGGCTGCCCTGCCCGCGTCACCACAGATCGCGACCGCCAATTCGAGAGCCAGCTGTTCAAATCACTCGCCTCGATGATTGGTGCTCGTCACTTCCGCACGACTGCATATCACCCCGCAGCCAACGGCATCGTGGAACGTCTCCATCGACAACTAAAGGCAGCCATCATGTGCCACGCTACTTCGCAGTGGACCGAAGCTCTTCCGCTGGTGCTTCTAGGCATGCGTAGTGCCTGGAAAGACGATCTGCAGACGTCGGCAGCCGAGCTTGTCTACGGGGAACCTCTACAGTTGCCTGGACAGTTCCTTTCTCCACGAGATGACTGCACCTCAGATGACATCACGCAATACCTGACTCGCCTCCGAGCTCATGTCCAGAGACTGGCACCTAAACCTACTTCTTGGCACACTTCTTCGCCATTCTACGGTCAAAATCTTCTAGAGTTTGAAGTATTAAAACAAACCGTTATGTTTCACGACAACTTTTATTTTATCTCACAATCACTATTTAACACTATAAACCAACTTGATTCGTAGCTCAACAGCGACTGACTGTTCTTACTTACAGAAAATGGGAAGTAAATTAAAGTAACAAGCACTCAACTGACTAACAAACGTTATTTTGTAACAACCGCCATATATGTCAATTGAGTGACCGATAAATATAAAATATTCTAAAAACACAAGTTTAATTCAACACATATATAAATAACTGGATATATTCTAATATATATGTTAAAATCAAGACATATTATAGGATCTACATTATATTATTTTTTTTAAGTACTTCCGTTATATTTCATCGAATCATTAGATTGCCTAATGATTCGCTTTCAAATTCACAACTTATTAATTTTCACATGCGCAATATTGATATAAAATAAAAACATTAATTTCAATAAGCTAACAATTCGTCCATCCTGATAATTTTTCGCGTCCTCGCGAATCACAACTAAACACAAAATCCCATAGGACTTACATATGAAATTCATTAGCTAAATTAAATTTCAGTAACACAAAATTGTCACTATTCCATCAAAACAACACACAGTATTAACAAATACATATGTGCACATTGCACTTCAAATTAATGTCTGTTCATTACAGAAACATTACTATGTCTACATTGCACTACCTAACATACATATATACCTTCACGCTCATAGCAGGTAAATAACAGGTGCACATTGCACTTAGACTAGTTTTACCTTCACGCTCATAGCAGGTAAACAGCAACACGTGCACATTGCACTTCAAGTGGTTTTACCCTTACGCTCATAGCAGGTAAACGTCAGCATGTGCACATTGCACTTCAAGTAGCTTCACCTTTATGCTCATAGCAGGTAAACATTAACACGTGCACATTGCACTTCAAGTAGCTTTACCTTTACGCTCATAGCAGGTAAACATTAACACGTGCACATTGCACTTCAAGTATTTATCTACACTCACGCTCATAGCAGTGTAGATTTATAACATAAATGTATACAATAATAAGTTTTAAATAATTGAATCGCTGTTAATTAAGTCATACTTTTTTTTTTTTAAATGTATATCATGGCAAGGTAAATTATTAAGTTTCTTTTCTTACACGCAAATACACAACCATACATAGAAGGGCAATAACATAGTAAATCATAGCAAATATATTATTTTAGTCATTTTAATCACCACTCTCGCTCTCGCTAGTAGACGATGCACTACCTTGATTATCAAAACAAAGCCAAGGGTGTATTTTATCGATAGAGAATATACCCTTATATTTAGACGTTCCTCTTTTAGTAATAGGAGTATCTGTTACCTCATATCTATCATGTTCCAGGACTTTAGTAACTCTATAAGGCCCAGAACACTTCGGTAATAACTTTCTACTTTGACCTACAGTATGCGTTGCTCTTTCAACTCTTACTAAATCCCCAACTTTAAATTCTAACGGTTTCTTTCTCTTCTTATCATATCTATCTTTTTGTTTTTTTCTGTGACTTTGTAATGTGTTCATTTACTTCGTCCCTAATCTTAAGTAATCTGTCATCGGTGCTTACTGTATTTTCCCCAAGGCTACTTTCAACTATATCCTCCTCTATTTCTGTAACTAAGTTGCCGTCATTGATACCGGTAAGTCTTAGCCCAAACAAAACCTCCGAGGGAGTTTTACCTGTACCTTTGTTAACAGTGTTGTTTATTCCCCATTGTACTTGTAATAATCGATCATCCCAAAGTTTCTCATCTGTACCGTGGTTTTGTGATGCCAAAGAGTCCAAAATGGTTCGATTATATCGCTCGACCTGGCCATTTGCTCTAGGCGAAGCGACTGCATTTTTTATATGATGTACTCCTAGTTCAGTCATAAAACTTTTGAATTTTGAACTTGTAAACGATGTTCCTCGGTCACTAATAAGTCGCTTTGGTAATCCAAACGTTCCAAAATAATCCCTAAGAACTGCGATAGTGGAAGTTGATTTAGTATTTTTTACTGCCTTTAAAACTATAAACTTTGTAAATGACTCTACAATCACTAAAATATAGCAATTCTTTCTTTTTGTCTTTACAAACGGACCAACATGATCGATATGTATGGTGTGAAAGGGTGTAGCTTCCTTAGGAATGGGGTGCAAAAAGCCCTGCTTTTTTCCTGCTGGTAATTTATTATGTGCACATTCTAAACAAGAATTTACATACTTTTTTATGAACTTTCGCATACGAGGAAACCAATAGTGTTGTTTTATTTTATCTAATGTTTTATCAAATGCGAAATGACCTATTTCATCGTGATTTTTGCGTAGTATCTGCCACCTACAACCCTTCGGCACCACTCATCTCAATCCATCCTCCGTTATTTTATATACCCTATCGCGTTTAAGAGCAAAATTCTTTCGTATCTCTACCAAACCATCAAATTCCTTGTCAGAAAGGATTTTCTTGATGCGTTGTATTTCAGAATCCTCATATTGTACCATTGACAACCAATCATCTGTGACAGTCATAACATCAAAATTATCGATGGCCCGAATGATTCCTGCATTTTCTACAGCTGGATTTCTACTCAACACGTCAACGTGAATCATACCTCTGCCAGTTCTATAAACTATGTTACAGTCATACTCCTGAATTAAACTCCACCATCGAGCGACTCTTGGTATCATATCTCGTTTTAAAAACGTTGCTCTCAGTGAATTACAGTCTGTTACAATGGTGAAGTTCAAGCCAAGCACGTATGTTCTAAATTTCACTAACGCGGCAATAACTGCTAAAGTCTCCAGCTCATATGATGAAAAATGGGATTCTTCAGGCGATGTCTGTCTACTATAATAAGCCACAGGCTTAAAAACCCCATCGGTTTGTCTTTGTAGCAAAACACTCCCTACACCATGTTTGCTAGCGTCGGTATGTATTTGGGTTTCGAATTTAGGGTCATACAATGCTAGTACGGGCCTCGAAATAAGTGCATTTTTTAATTTGTCAAACGCTTCTTCCTGATTTTGTGACCAAACCCAAGCAGAATTCTTCTTTAACAACTTCGTAAGCGGACGAGCTATTTCGCCAAAACATCGAATAAAACGTCGAAAGAAGCTAGCTAGTCCAATAAACTGTCTAACATTATGTACGTCTTTGGGCTTAGGAAAGTTTTTGACAGCTTCAATTTTAGTCATACCCGGTCTTACGCCTTTGCTAGTATTCTCAAATCCTAAGTAGTCAACGCGATTTTGGAAAAAGTAACATTTTTGTGGTTTTAAAGTCAATCCTGCCTCTCTAAACTTTTGAAGTACGATTCGCAATCTCTCGATGCCTTCTTCAAATGTCCTACTTGGTACTAACACGTCATCCATATAGGCCAACGCAATATTGTAACGTAAATTACCCAAAACCAAATTGATAGTTCGCTGGAAAACAGCTGGTGCATTAGCCAACCCGAATGGCATTCTATTAAGCTCAAATTGTCCATCGGGTGTTACAAATGAGCTCTTGCTTTTGCTATCTTCACTCAATGAAATCTAATAATAGCCAGCTGCTAAGTCTAAGGCACAAAAATATTTATTTCCCGCCAAACGATCAATCTGGTCTTCAATACGAGGCAACGGGTAGTGCTGTTTAATCGTTTTCTTATTCAAAGCACGATAATCCACACAAAGCCTTTTATCCCCAGTTTTCTTTTTAACTAACAGAACAGGACTTGCATATGGCGATTGAGACTCTCTAATGATATCATATTTTAAGAGTTCTTCAACCATAGTCCTGACCTCTTCCTTTTCAGAATGACTCAATTTATATGGTCGATAAACGACTGGTTCTGTATCTACTAGTTGAATATTCATTTCGGAAATACTTGTTTGACCTAATTCAGACAAATCTTTAGCAAAACAATCGCGGTACTCGGTCAATGTATCAAATAATTGAAGTTTCTGTTTGTTGTCTAAACTTACGTCAATATTAAGGTCATCCAACGTAAGTGGAGATCTACTCCCACGAGTTTTAATCTCTTGTATTGCATTTACGCCTTTAATGTTATTACTAATATGGAAAATATAAGCACGAGCCAAGACTTGACCCTCTTTAAATTGAATTGATCTGTTATTATAATTTAGAATTGTTAGGTAACCAATACCGTTCTTAATACTATAAGCACCAATCTTCACATCGTAATTTAAACGATGACCATTTTCGACAAGAACAATGCCATCATAATGTGTATCAGTAAATACCTTAATAGAAATACACCCTTCAGTATTAACAGTTTTAAAAGACTTTAAAACCAGTCGTGTATCGTCTCCAAGTTGTCTATCAGTGATCATCAAATATTTATCAGATTTAAACACCCAGATGTTTGGTTGCTCTGTAGCAGTCTGTCCAATCAGTAAATCATAGTTTAAGTAATTATCAGGTACAACAACTACCTCAACATGGATTTTAGCGTCATCAATAATTAGTGAAATTTTAGTTTTACCTAAAGCAGTCACATACGTATTACCAAAACCTTTAAGTGATGGCAAATCATTAATTTGCCATTTTTCACGTGGTACTATCTCGTTCATAACGGTCTCTTTTATCAAAGTACATTGACTGCCAAAATCTACATAGCCTGTCAACTGCACATTATTAACGTTTACGTGTTTAATGTATTTATTATCTGCTAATTTACTATCATCATCTAGTCATAATGATTTAACTTCGACTTTATCTACCCAAATGCTTCTAACACATTCAGGATTATCATGACCGATGCGTTTACACTTTCTGCACTTAATGATTGATTTTTTACATTCCGACACTACATGACCCGTTTCATGACAATTAAAACACCTCAAGATTCTATTAGGATCATTTTTTAATGATCTACGAGTGGTATCAGTTGCGGAACGTACTGGTTTTTTTGTAAATTTATCTGATCGCTCATGTTTCACACCCCTCAGATAACCCAATAGTTTATCAGCATCCTCAAAACCAACTGCCTCCGCTCCATACCTAACAGATCTATCATCTATTCCATACACAATACAATCGATAGTATTCCTACCTACTATGCCGCACCGATTCAAAGCAATTAATTTTTCGTAATAATACTCTTCTAAATCGTCGCCAAACTTTGCCCTTATAGCTAGCATTTCCGTGAGCAAATGACCATAGTTTTCGTATGTCGGAAAAGCAGATTTAAGTTTTTCAACCCATTCATCCCATGTAAGCAATACTGACGGTTGTCCCTCGTACCATTTTTTATCAAACAATAGTATTTAAAATGATGCCACATTCGAGCTTTAGTCTGTGGCAAGGCTCCTGTACTCCTATACACGTCCCTTACCATCCAGAAAAGGTATTTGTAGATAGTAGATGATAGGTAGAAAGAATAGCGAAAGCGGAAGAAATGAAGAATATTATTTATGGAAATTATTAGCAAGATTTATTACAATTTATAATATACAATAACTACTGCTATATCTACAAAATTAAGCGGGATGAATATAAAAATAAGCGCGCGCGCAAGCTAAGACAGCTGATCGTGGTGTGTTGGCGTCCGGCGGACGGCGCTGAGGTCAATGTCCGCGCGGGCGCGGGGGGTACACCGCTGCGAGACCCGTATTGTCGTGTGGACCAAGATGCAAAAGCGTAGGCGATTTATTGAAAAGAGCGATTTTGGTCCAAGTTCAACAAATACGAATTTCGCAACGGAGTGAAGTGGTACGTACGTCGCATATTCCCCCCGGCCAGACCGTTACTACGGTCGATAAAAATCCGGGAACTGCACTCTTCTGCCGCTTCGAGTCCTTTTCTCTTCAGAAGATGGTTCTGGAGCAGGAGCTGGCTGTACGTCGTTCCTCATTGGCAGCGTGTCAGATGTTCGAGCTTCTTTTGCCATATACGCCGGTTTGAGTCTATCGACGCTGACGTTGGTCTTCTTGTTCTTCACCTCTATGGTGAAGAACTTTGGTTTCCTGTCAATGACACGGTAAGGGCCAGCATATGGAGGTTCCAGAGAACTGCGTACGCGATCTAGTCGCAAAAAAACATGAGAAGAGTTCTGTAGGTCGCGTGGAAAGTAGTGTTAGCTTATTGAAATTAGTGTTTTTATTTTATATCAATATTGCGCATGTGAAAATTAAGTTGTGAATTTGAAAGCGAATTATTAGGCAATCTAATGATTCGATGAAATATAACGGAAGTACTTAAAAAAAATAATATAATGTAGATCCTATAATATGTCTTGATTTTAACATATATATTAGAATATATCCAGTTATTTATATATGTGTTGAATTAAACTTGTGTTTTTAGAATATTTTATATTTATCGGTCACTCAATTGACATATCTGGCGGTTGTTACAAAATAACGTTTGTTAGTCAGTTGAGTGCTTGTTACTTTAATTTACTTCCCATTTTCTGTAAGTAAGAACAGTCAGTCGCTGTTGAGCTACGAATCAAGTTGGTTTATAGTGTTAAATAGTGATTGTGAGATAAAATAAAAGTTGTCGTGAAACATAACGGTTTGTTTTAATACTTCAAACTCTAGAAGATTTTGACAATTCAGAAGTGGGATAACACCAAGGAATACTGGGGCATTGCTACCACCCTGGTGTGATTGTACGCCCATATAATAAGGTATAGTACCTAATAACTGATTTTGATTATTTTTGATTATTTGTATTGAATTTTAGTTCGAATTACCTTCCTACAATTGTATAAAAAAAAATGGTGTGATTTTTTTTGCGTAAAGAGGCATACAATTACTTTTTATTCGTGTCTCCAGTATATTCTTGTTAAGTACAAATTAGTGGTTAATATTGATTCGATAGTAATCTATTGTGCTTAGCCCTTTGTTGTTATAGTGATTTTTCGAGGATGCATTGACCTATCAATAGTATGTTTTCGGTTTTAAAATGTTAGTTCTTATGTTGTATGGTTTTATTAGTGTAGTACTTGTGGTAAAACAACAGAAACCAATTTACCCTTGAAATATTTATAATATTTCTTTGTGCTTATTAAATAAACGAATCCCTCTATTCTGACATCGCAATGCTAGTCTTGTACATTAAATTGTCTAAAGGCAGTTACATAGACTTGTTTTTTTATAACAATTGGGGTTAATAGTAATAAACTATTAGGTATTCCATAAATAGGTAGCAGATATGTATGTGTTTACAAGATATGTAATAAAACATAGTTGGAAATTTATACCCATGTTTATTATTCCTACTAAATAAATTACTTAGCTTAAGTCTTTACGACTTTTTTTTTATTTTACGAATTAGATACTCGTTGTTGTAAATATTTCAGATCATTGGATATAGTACTAAAGATGCCCAGTGACCGGTCTAAGAGAAGCCCAAGGTCCAAGGAGAGGCACCGCAGCGTTGTACTACAGGGGCCTACGAGAAGCAGCCGATCACGTACACGCACTGGAGGGTTCAGGCAAAGCCGTCGCTCATCACCAGTGCTCCGCACCAACAGGCGTGGCTCCGAGCGGCGCAGATGTAGTAGATCACCTGCAGGAGTTCAATCGCAGGCAAGAAGTCGTAGCAGGTCAGTCGTAACACCTCCGTTGCGGCACTGCACGTCACGTGTGCCGTCAGCCGACGCACAGAGACATGAACCGATAAATAGTACTTTAAACCATAATCATTTTAAGCAAAAGCGTCATAGATTGCAGACTCCTCGTAAAGAAAGTCGTAGTAGGTCACGTAGTCCAGTACGCCATTGTTCTAGAGAAAGATTTGCGTCTGTTACATCACAACCTCCATCTACTAATGCTGTTAATTATGAAATACTTAAATGCATCAAAGATTCTTTGCAAGCTATCTCAGCCGTAAATCCACAATATAAAGAAAAATTTACTAATAATAATGTAGTACCAGAATTTGACCCTAAATCGAAAAACCAAACTATTCTCACGTGGTTAAACAAAGTAAAAGAATGTTCTGAGATCTATGGTTGGGATAGTAAGCAGACCGCTCATTACGCTCTCCCAAAGTTAGTCGGCACTGCAAAAAAATGGTACGAGGGACAACCGTCAGTATTGCTTACATGGGATGAATGGGTTGAAAAACTTAAATCTGCTTTTCCGACATACGAAAACTATGGTCATTTGTTCACGGAAATGCTAGCTATAAGGGCAAAGTTTGGCGACGATTTAGAAGAGTATTATTACGAAAAATTAATTGCTTTGAATCGGTGCGGCATAGTAGGTAGGAATACTATCGATTGTATTGTGTATGGAATAGATGATAGATCTGTTAGGTATGGAGCGGAGGCAGTTGGTTTTGAGGATGCTGATAAACTATTGGGTTATCTGAGGGGTGTGAAACATGAGCGATCAGATAAATTTACAAAAAAACCAGTACGTTCCGCAACTGATACCACTCGTAGATCATTAAAAAATGATCCTAATAGAATCTTGAGGTGTTTTAATTGTCATGAAACGGGTCATGTAGTGTCGGAATGTAAAAAATCAATCATTAAGTGCAGAAAGTGTAAACGCATCGGTCATGATAATCCTGAATGTGTTAGAAGCATTTGGGTAGATAAAGTCGAAGTTAAATCATTATGACTAGATGATGATAGTAAATTAGCAGATAATAAATACATTAAACACGTAAACGTTAATAATGTGCAGTTGACAGGCTATGTAGATTTTGGCAGTCAATGTACTTTGATAAAAGAGACCGTTATGAACGAGATAGTACCACGTGAAAAATGGCAAATTAATGATTTGCCATCACTTAAAGGTTTTGGTAATACGTACGTGACTGCTTTAGGTAAAACTAAAATTTCACTAATTATTGATGACGCTAAAATCCATGTTGAGGTAGTTGTTGTACCTGATAATTACTTAAACTATGATTTACTGATTGGACAGACTGCTACAGAGCAACCAAACATCTGGGTGTTTAAATCTGATAAATATTTGATGATCACTGATAGACAGCTTGGAGACGATACACGACTGGTTTTAAAGTCTTTACTGATACACATTATGATGGCATTGTTCTTGTCGAAAATGGTCATCGTTTAAATTACGATGTGAAGATTGTAGCTTATAGTATTAAGAACGGTATTGGTTACCTAACAATTCGAAATTATAATAACAGATCAATTCAATTTAAAGAGGGTCAAGTCTTGGCTCGTGCTTATATTTTCCATATTAGTAATAACATTAAAGGCGTAAATGCAATACAAGAGATTAAAACTCGTGGGAGTAGATCTCCACTTACGTTGGATGACCTTAATATTGACGTAAGTTTAGACAACAAACAGAAACTTCAATTATTTGATACATTGACCGAGTACCGCGATTGTTTTGCTAAAGATTTGTCTGAATTAGGTCAAACAAGTATTTCCGAAATGAATATTCAACTAGTATATCTGTATCCAGAACCAGTCGTTTATCGACCATATAAATTGAGTCATTCTGAAAAGGAAGAGGTCAGGACTATGGTTGAAGAACTCTTAAAATATGATATCATTAGAGAGTCTCAATCGCCATATGCAAGTCCTGTTCTGTTAGTTAAAAAGAAAACTGGGGATAAAAGGCTTTGTGTGGATTATCGTGCTTTGAATAAGAAAACGATTAAACAGCACTACCCGTTGCCTCGTATTGAACACCAGATTGATCGTTTGGCGGGAAATAAATATTTTTGTGCCTTAGACTTAGCAGCTGGCTATTATCAGATTTCATTGAGTGAAGATAGCAAAAGCAAGAGCTCATTTGTAACACCCGATGGACAATTTGAGTTTAATAGAATGCCATTCGGGTTGGCTAATGCACCAGCTGTTTTCCAGCGAACTATCAATTTGGTTTTGGGTAATTTACGTTACAATATTGCGTTGGCCTATATGGATGACGTGTTAGTACCAAGTAGGACATTTGAAGAAGGCATCGAGAGATTGCGAATCGTACTTCAAAAGTTTAGAGAGGCAGGATTGACTTTAAAACCACAAAAATGTTACTTTTTCCAAAATCGCGTTGACTACTTAGGATTTGAGATTACTAGCAAAGGCGTAAGACCGGGTATGACTAAAATTGAAGCTGTCAAAAACTTTCCTAAGCCCAAAGACGTACATAATGTTAGACAGTTTATTGGACTAGCTAGCTTCTTTCGACGTTTTATTCGATGTTTTGGCGAAATAGCTCGTCCGCTTACGAAGTTGTTAAAGAAGAATTCTGCTTGGGTTTGGTCACAAAATCAGGAAGAAGCGTTTGACAAATTAAAAAATGCACTTATTTCGAGGCCCGTACTAGCATTGTATGACCCTAAATTCGAAACCCAAATACATACCGACGCTAGCAAACATGGTGTAGGGAGTGTTTTGCTACAAAGACAAACCGATGGGGTTTTTAAGCCTGTGGCTTATTATAGTAGACAGACATCGCCTGAAGAATCCCATTTTTCATCATATGAGCTGGAGACTTTAGCAGTTATTGCCGCGTTAGTGAAATTTAGAACATACGTGCTTGGCTTGAACTTCACCATTGTAACAGACTGTAATTCACTGAGAGCAACGTTTTTAAAACGAGATATGATACCAAGAGTCGCTCGATGGTGGAGTTTAATTCAGGAGTATGACTGTAACATAGTTTATAGAACTGGCAGAGGTATGATTCACGTTGACGTGTTGAGTAGAAATCCAGCTGTAGAAAATGCAGGAATCATTCGGGCCATCGATAATTTTGATGTTATGACTGTCACAGATGATTGGTTGTCAATGGTACAATATGAGGATTCTGAAATACAACGCATCAAGAAAATCCTTTCTGACAAGGAATTTGATGGTTTGGTAGAGATACGAAAGAATTTTGCTCTTAAACGCGATAGGGTATATAAAATAACGGAGGATGGATTGAGATGAGTGGTGCCGAAGGGTTGTAGGTGGCAGATACTACGCAAAAATCACGATGAAATAGGTCATTTCGCATTTGAGATGGGGCGGAACGGAGAGACGTTCCGGAGGGCGATGTCGTGCGGTGTTCCACAGGGTTCGGTTCTGGGTCCGATACTGTGGAACATCGGCTACGACTGGGTGCTGCGGGGCGCCCTGCCCCCGGGCGTCGGTGTTACCTGCTACGCCGACGATACGCTGGTTACGGCCCGGGGAGAGGATTACGGGGCAGCTGCCCGTCTTGCCTCGGCTGGAGTGGCCCTGGTTGTCGGCAGGATTAGGATGTTGGGACTGGAGGTGGCGCTGGAAAAGTCCGAGGCCCTTTTATTTCACGGGCCTCGGCGTGCGCCGCCTCCCGATGCCCACATCATCGTTGGAGGGGTCCGCATCGGGGTGGAGCCGAGCATGAAGTACTTGGGGCTCCACCTCGACGGCCGCTGGAACTTTCGCGTCCATTTTAGCCGCCTGGCCCCCCGCCTGATGGCGGCAGCGGGAGCGCTTAACTCTCTGCTGCCGAATATCGGGGGGCCCAGTGTCGTCTGCCGCCGCCTCTATTTGGGGGTGGTGCGGTCGATGGCCCTATATGGAGCGCCCATCTGGGCTGGCGCCCTTGATCGCCAAAATATCGCCCTCCTCAGGAGACCTCAGAGGGCGATGGCGATCAGGGTGTCATGGGCGTACCGCACCGTCTCCTTTGAGGCGGCGTGCGTTTTGGCGGCATCGCCGCCCTGGGATTTGGAGGCGGAGGTCCAAGCGTCAGTGTATTACTGGCGCGCTGACCTCCGGCTCCAGGGTGAAGAACCCACGCACAGGGCGGTGTAGACGCGAAGGTCCCAGGCTCGACTGGTCCTCGTGGAAAAGTGGGGAAATAGACTGGCCCAGCCCCGCTACGGGGTGAGGACCGTCGAGGCTGTCCGTCCGGTGATAAGGCAGTGGACGGACAGACGGCGCGGACCGCTCACCTACCGGCTTACTCAGGTGCTCTCCGGACACGGCTGTTTCGGAGAGTACCTCTGCAAGATAGCCGGTAGGGAGCCGACAACCAGGTGTCACCATTGTGAGGAGTGTGACCGGGTCACGGCGCAGCACACGCTGGAGGAGTGCCCGGCGTGGGCCGCGGAGCGCTGTGCCCTGGTCGCTGTGATTGGCCCCGACCTCTCGTTGCCGACCGTCATATCCAAGATGGTCGGCGACGACAGGTGCTGGGGCGCAATGAGGTCCTTCTGCGAGTCTGTCATCTCGCAGAAGGAGGCGGCGGAGCGGGGGCGTGAGGACGATCCTTACGCCCCGGAAGTCCGCCGCCGGAGGAGGGGGCGCAGGAGACGCGCTTATGTCGCTCTCCTGCCCCCCACTTAAGGGTTCCGGGTGGCAAGGCCTCAGGGGGGCCTGCTATCCGTAAACTAAGAACCCCGAGAGGGCGCGCGCGGTGTTCCCGCGCGCCTTCCAACGTCGAAAGGGGAGAGCGGTGAAGCTCTCCCCTGGGGACAAGAGGGGGTCGGATCCTAAAAAAAAAATGACCCGGCCCGCACCCACACGGGGGGGCCCTGCTATGGATGACTCAATTCTTTTAAGAGCTCCCAACAGGCCCCCCCATTGGATGAGAGAGGGAACACCCCAGGTTTTTTAGTGGGTATACCAGCGCGTTTCTTGCTGGGGAGTCCCACACGCCCCGCCGGTGCCGTCCCCTAGCCGGCGGGTAGTGCATCAAGCATTTTTCCTGGGTACCAAAAAAAAAAAAAAAGAAAAGGTTAGGTTACACTGCAGCTTATGTTCGGCTGCGGGGAAGCCAGCGGGACACAAAGTGGGCGGAGGGGCCTGTGGCGCGCCTGCCAGCAAGGCCAAGAAGAAAAAGAAGAGGAGCTCTAAACCTGCCGGGGAAACCTCGCCACCCCCGCAGGCTAGTAGCTCCACGGCCGACTCCCGGCCCAGGACCGTTGCCGAGAGAATGGAGTGTCAATAATGGCACAATTCCATTTCCTCCAGGGCAACATCAACCACTGTGCCAGAGCTCAGGATCTCCTACTCCAGAGCATGGCAGAGTGGTCGATTCACGTGGCTGTGGTCGCCGAACCGTACTTCATTCCCGCCCGTGACAACTGGCTGGGATGCGCTGACGGTTTGGTGGCCATTATTGGCGAGACTCTGATCGACCCGTCTCAGGGCCGCGGCTGGGTTGCTGCGGTCTTGGGCAGCATTGTCATTGTGGGGGCGTATTTCTCCCCCAACAAGAGTCTCGCCGACTTTGAGGGTTTCCTTGTCGAGTTGGGCGCCGTCGTAGACCGCTATCACCCTCGTCCCGTTCTGGTGCTCGGGGATCTCAACGCCAAGTCATCGGCGTGGGGATCTCCGGTCACTGACCCTCGGGGCGAGGTGCTAGAAGAGTGGGCGGTGACGTTTGGTCTGGTCGTCCTAAATCGGGGTTCGGAATACACGTGTGTGCGGCAGCGGGGCGGATCGATAGTGGACGTCTCGTTCGCTAGCCCCTCTGTCGCCAGCCAAGTCCGCGACTGGCGTGTCGCCGTGGGGGTGGAGACGCTGTCGGACCATCGGTATATCCGGTTAGACGTCTCTGCCCAGACCGCGAGCGGCCGCCATCCAACAGCCCCGATTAACGACGGCCCGCGTTGGGCGCTTAAGCGCATCGACAGGGAACTACTCGAGGAAGCTGCCTTAGTCCAGTCCTGGATCTGGGAGTCGACGACGGCCGGCCCCGTCGACGTCGAGGCGGTGGCGCTGTGGTTTGAGTTGCAGGCGCGCGCGCGTGTCGGCGCGCGCCTTCGAGGCGATGCACGGGGTAGTTCAACACCTCACTACCCCATGCAGGAGACGAGGCTCGGACAGACCCGGCCAGCACTAGTGCGGGGCTGCGGAAGAATTTGGACTCCCGCGGCCCCGCGCGCACGTGCGAGGAGACACCGGGGTGGTTTTAGCCGGTAAAAGTCCGGCACGCCCCTCCGCCTTTCCCCAGGCGGAGGTAGTCCATGAGGATTTCCCCCCGAAAAAAAAAAAAAAAAAAAAAAAAAAAAGGTTAGGTTAGGTTAGGTTAGGTTAGGTTGGGGTGTGGGTCCGGCCAGGCCTGAGAACGTTGATATGGAGGCCGAGTGGTTCCGGGAGGCCGTAACACAAGTTTGTGATGCGGCGATGCCAAGAGTTCCTCTAACTGTAACAGCTAGGCGTCGGGTGTACTGGTGGTCGGACCATATCGCCGTCCTGCGCCATGCGTGCGTGGCGGCCAGGCGCCAGTACATCCGGCTTCGAAGGAGGCGTCGCCGCCCTCCCGATTTTGACGCCAGGGAGGCGGAACTGTACGAGGTCTACAGAGCGGCCAAGAAGACCCTGAAGATCTCCATCAAGCGGGCCAAAGATCAGGCCCGCCAAGAGCTGCTGGGGACTCTGGACCGTAATCCCTGGGGGCGTCCATACCTTATGGTCAGGGGCAAGCTTCGTCCCTGGGCGCCCCCCTTGTCCCAGAGTCTCCGGCCACAGTTGGTGGAGGAGGTGGTGGCCGCTCTGTTTCCATTACAGGCGGAGCACACTCCTCCGTCGATGGTTCCGCCTTCCATGGCGTCCAGCGCGGACTTTGACGACGACGTGGTTCCCGAAGTGACCCAAGTAGAGTTGCGAGCGGCGGTGTCGAGACTTCGCTCGAAAAACACCGCCCCAGGGCCCGACGGCATTCCAGGCCTTGCGTTGGCCCTGGTCCTGGAGGAGCTCGCGCCCCGACTCAGGGGGCTCCTCAGTGAGTGTTTGCAGCAGGGCCAGTTTCCGCGTCAGTGGAAGGTGGGGAAACTGGTCCTGATCAGGAAGGAGGGGCGCCCGGCGGACTCTCCGTCCGCCTACCGGCCCATTGTGTTGCTGGGCGAGGTGGCTAAACTCTTTGAGTTTATTATTGCGGAGCGCCTCGTCCAGCGTCTTTCTTCAGTGGGTCCGGATCTGGCGGAGAACCAATATGGTTTCCGCCGCGGGCGCTCCACTATTGACGCTGTTCAGCGAGTGAGGAGCTTGGCGGAGGATGCGGTGTCCCGGGGCGAGGTCGTCTTCGCGGTGTCTCTTGACATCGCGAATGCCTTTAACACCTTGCCCTGGAGTTGTATTAGGGAGGCACTCGTTTTCCATCGAGTGCCGACCTACCTCCGCCGCATAGTCGGGGCATATCTATCAGAGAAGGTAGTAGTCTACCCGGGTCACGATGGTTGGAGTCGGCGAGAGATGTCGTGCGGTGTTCCGCAGGGATCGGTTCTGGGTCCGCTCCTGTGGAACATCGGTTACGACTGGGTGCTGCGAGGTGCGCTCCTCCGTGGCGTCGGCGTCATTTGTTACGCCGACGACACACTTGTCACGGCGAGGGGTAAGTCGCACCGGGCGGCGGCCATACTGGCGACCGCTGGGGTCGCACAAGTCGTCAATCGTATCCGGCGGTTGGGCCTCGAGGTGGCCTTGTCCAAATCCGAGGCCGTTTGTTTTCACGGCCCTCGGAACCGGCCACCTCCAGGGGCCCATATCATGGTAGGAGGGGTCCGCATCGGCGTCGAGTCAACCCTAAAGTATTTAGGTCTCTTGCTCGACGGCCGATGGGACTTTACAGCCCACTTCAGTCGTTTGGCCCCCATTCTTCGGGGCGCTGCAGGTACGCTCGCGCGCCTGCTGCCCAACCTTGGGGGGCCAAATACCTCCTGCCGGAGGCTCTACGAGGGGGTCGTGCGGTCCATGGCCCTGTATGGGGCCCCAGTTTGGGCGGATAACCTGACGGCCCGTAACATTTCGGCGCTTCGTGCACCACAGCGCGCCATGGCCGTCAGGCTGATAAGAGGATACCGCACGATCTCGTTCGAGGCTGCGAGCCTCCTCGCCGGATCGATGCCATGGGACCTGGAAGCGGCGCTCCTGGCGTCGCTCTATCGTTGGCGCCAGGAGGCGCTAGCTCGGGGCGAAGGACCTTCTATTTCCGCAGTCGAGGCGGCGAGGTCCGAGCTCCGCCAGGTCCTAGTGGCCAATTGGAAGGAACGACTTGTGCACCCCAGTGCCGGGCACGCCACGATCGTGGCGGTAAGTCCCGTGTTTGAGGAGTGGCTGGAGAGGCGACATGGCGCCCTCACCTTCCGGCTGACACAGGTTTTGACCGGCCATGGTTGTTTTGGCCGGTTCCTGTGTCGGATAGGCCGGCAAGAGACGCCCGGTTGTCACCACTGCGGCGACTGCCGCGACGTTGTTGAGGACACGGCGCTGCACACATTGGCGGATTGCCCCGCCTGGGCATCGCAGCGCCGTGAATTGATCGCGGCAGTCGGATCGGTTGCCCTCTCGCTCCCGGCCGTAGTTCTGTCTATGGTCCGGAGTGAGAGGTCGTGGAACGCCGTCGCCTCCTTTTGTGAGGAAGTCATTTCCATCAAGGAGGCGGCGGAGCGGGAGAGGGAGCGTTTAAACCCTCTCCCCAACCGCAGAGCCGGGCGCCGGAGGGCGCGGGACGACCTCCAGCCACCATGAGGTTTGACCTGGGGGTGGCGGGCTTTGTGGGCCTGCCCGCCATCCGTTCAGCACCAGGTCCGAGAGGCGGCGTGCGTGTTCCCACGCGCGCCTCTGTGTCGAGTCCGTCTCCCCTCTAGGGGGGGGACAGTAGGGAATATTTAGAAGGTACCAGCGGGTAGATCTTTTGTGTAGTGGCCTGCCGTTTCATACGGCGGGCCGTAACCTCGGCGGGGTCGCGACTGCATGTGAAAGTGATTCGCGCGGCCCCGCCGATAGTGGTTTGTCGAGGAACACCGTGGTAGGTTTAGTCGGTATTCCGGGAGGTTCATTTTATCGTTTAACATCTTTATTTTACCCCGGCGAGTCCGACATAACCCCTCCGCCCGCCCCCGCGGAGGGGTATGCGTCATAGCATTCCCCCACGTAAAAAAAAAAAAAAAAAAAAAAAAAAGGTTAGGTTAGGTTAGGTCGCGACTGCATGTGAAAGTGATTCGCGCGGCCCCGTCGACAGTGGTTTGTCGAGGAACACCGTGGTAGGTTTAGTCGGTATTCCGGGAGGTCCATTTTATTGTTAACATCTTTCTTTTACCCCGGCGAGTCCGACATAACCCCTCCGCCCGCCCCCGCGGAGGGGTATGCGTCATAGCATTCCCTAAAAAAAAAAAAAAAAAAAAAGGTTAGGTTAGGTTAGGTTAGGTTAGGTTAGGTTAGGTTAGGTTAGGTTAGGTTAGGTTAGGTTAGGTTAGGTTAGGTTAGGTTAGGTTAGGTTAGGTTGGGGTGTGTGGCCAGAGAGAACCTCCTAGTGTGCCTGACGGTTGCTAGTCCTTTCCACATTTTCCGTGGATGGGAACGGCAGACGTTGGGCCGGTACACCCCGGGCAACACGGGTAATCATGTCCTTTCGGGGGCATTATTACTCGTGGCTAATACTCTGGCACGCGCGTAGGGAACCCGAGGCATCTTGTCTCGGGGTTATCGGCCCGCGAGGGCCGCGTTTGGGGGTCTCTCCACGTGTTCCTCTGATTAGCAGAGGACACGTGGATTTGAGACGGGGGGGATAGAGGAAGAAAACCTCTTTAAAAAATCACCAGTGGGGGCCGCAAGGCCGGGGTGGGGAGCGTAGGCGTCCTGCCCAGTCGGGTGGTTTTGGGGCGGGTGGATCGGTCCAGCATGGACCCCCATCCGGCCCAATACGGGGGGAGGGGATAGAGGAAGAAAACCTCTTTAAAAAATCACCAGTGGGGACCGTAAGGCTGGGGCGGGTTGCCTTGGCATCCTGCCCAGTCGGGCGGTTTTGGGGCGGGTGGATCGGTCCAGCATGGACCCCCATCCGGCCCAACACGGGGGGGATAGAGGAAGACAACCTCTCTAAAAAATTACTAGTAGGGGCCGTCAGGCCGAGGTGGGAACCATGGGTTTCCTGCCCAGGCGGGCGCTCTTGGGGCGGGTGGATTGGTCCAGCATGGACCCCCATCCGGCCCAACCCGTAATCCTGAACTGACAGGACCGGGGGCCTTCGGGCTGCGAGGAAGAAAACCTCTATAAAAATAACCCAAAGCTTAAGCTTTGTGGCCCGGCGAGGGGCTGTATGGCTGGGGGGAACCCAGTCATTAGGGCCACCCAAACAATTAACTATGAAAATGTCGGCTAAAGGTCATAGACTACCCCAGGAGGGTACCGGGCGCGCCGCGCCCGGAGAATCCCTCACGGAGCCATCCAGCTCCGTCAGCCCCTCGTATTCTGGGGGGGGCAACCGCCATTCCAGCGTAGTGCCGCGCGAAATATCTGGCACCGAGACCTCTGCAAAGGGGCAAAAGGGGAAGGTTGGGGGGGATATGCCCCCGCCAACAGCTGTAGATAGAGTGCCGGCCGTGAGGACACGGTCGAGGTGTCGGATTGAGGCCCTAGCACGTAGCGACTCCGTGTCGAGTGTGCTCAGCGCCAGCACCGGCACAGATATGGACGTCGGGTCGCGGGCGGGCTCGGGCTCGGAGGCCAGTCGGCCCCAGAGCCGGTGCTCGTCGGCTGCTAGACGGGAGAGGGAGGAGCGGGGTGATAGCCCTACTTCCCTCACTCTCAAGTTTGGTGTGACGCCCGGCGCTTCCGCGAAGCGCCGGAAGACGTCGCACAACGTACCGTCCGATTCAGGCTCGGACACGGAGGTGGAGATAGTGGAGGGGACGCCCTGTAGAGGAAGGGCTGGTTCCCCGATGCCGCCTCCCTCCGCGAGGAAGCTCCTGACGCGAGAAGACTTCCTGAAGAGGGCTGGGGTCCCGGATGCGACCCCCTCTGGAGGGGACTCGGTTGCCGACCTAAGGCAACGGTTCGAGGCTGGAGCCGAGACCGTCCTGAGGGTGGCGGCCCGGTCCGGGAATCTAAAGGGGGGGTTCGTGCGGGACCTTAAAACCGCAACGCAGGACATGAGGGAGGCCTTCTTGCACATGTGGGGGCAGACCTCTTCTGACCTCCAGAGGCGCTGGAGGTCAGAGAATGAGGGGCTGCATAGGCAGCTGGCGGAGCTCCGAGCGGAGATGACGGCCATGAAGGCGGCCGCTGCCACTGCTGCTCGGGCCGTCGCCGCAAAGGCGCCCTCGGCCGCTGCCAGGGCACCTGCCAGGAGGCCGCGGGAGGAGTTCCCGCCCCTCTTGCGGCACACGTCGCAGCCCGTCACTCCCGCGGAGGACCGGCGTCCCGCCTGGGCGGAGGATTTGATGCGGGCCACGGTGGCTCAGGCGCGTAACGTTGTGGAGGCGTGCCTGGCCAACTATGGCCTCGCGCCCGTGCCGACACAAGGCCCTCCGCTCGGGGGCCGTCCCCGAATGGTCGGGGGCACACCGGCTGCCCCGGCGCCCTCCAGCCAACCGCTGACAAGGGAAATATCTGCCCCCACACCGTCGGTCCCGGCTTCCTCTTCCAAGGGGAAAGGGAAAGGGAAGGGCAAGGGGAAGGCGATCGTCACTGTGACGCCACCGCGCCCTGTCCCACAGCTCCGACCCGCCCCGGTGGCCTCTACCTCGGCTGAACAGCCGTGGACGGAGGTCACCAAGAAGAAGAGGAAGAAGAAGAAGAAGAAGGCCTCCCGGGCTACCCCGGTCATAAATAAGAAAAAGGGCCCCCGCCCGGCCGACCTGCGGCCCCCGCGCTCCACCGCCGTCGTGGTGGAGCTGACGGAGGAGGGGCTCCGGCAAGGCGTGAGCTACGCGAGCGTCCTCCAGCGGGCCACTCAGGCCATGAAAGGCAACCTCGCCGAGATGGGCCTTGCTGGAGGCGTTCTATTCAAGGTTGCCGCCACTGGGGCCAGAATACTTGAGGTCCCAGGTGCCACCTCCGGCGACAAGGCGGACAGGGTAGCAGCTACGTTACGGTCCCTGTTCACGCCTGAGGAGGTCAGGGTCTCCCGCCCGGTGAAGTCCGCAGAAATGCGAATAGCCGGGCTGGACGACTCGGCCTCCTCCGAGGATGTCGCCGCTGCGGTGGCACAAGCCGGAGCCTGCCCTCAGGCTCAGGTCAGAGTGGGGGAGATGCGCCGCGGCGAAAGTGGTTTGTGCACGGTGGTGGTGCGCTGCCCAATCGCCGCGGCGAAGAAGGTGGCGGCCGGCCGTTTGCTGGTCGGGATGGTCTCGGCTCAGGTTAACCTTCTGGAGCTGAGGCCTAGGCGGTGCTACCGCTGCCTCGAACCGGGGCACGTGAGGCAGCAATGCACCGCTGAAACTGACCGCAGCGACCTTTGCTACCGCTGCGGCCA
Source organism: Catocala sponsa (assembly GCA_963564715.1). NCBI lineage: Eukaryota > Metazoa > Arthropoda > Insecta > Lepidoptera > Erebidae > Catocala > Catocala sponsa. The sequence goes on along the minus strand of OY751356.1, from coordinate 49,414 downwards.
GCCCGGCCACAAGGCCGCCGCCTGCTCCGCTGCAAAATCTTCCTGCAGCATCTGCTCGGCTGCAGGAAGGCCAGCGGAGCACCGGATGGGGAGCAAATCTTGCTCCCCTCCAAAAAGACGCAGGGCCAGAGGGGCGGTCGCCGGGACTCCGGCCGCCCCGGCCCCTCCCCAAGCAGGGAGCAGTGGGACGGCGATGGACACATAATTAATTATGGCCCATCGCCTCCTACAGGCGAACGTTGGCCGCTCCGCCAGGGCGCAGGATATTTTGCTGCAGCACATGGCGGAGTGGTCAATAGACATCGCCGTGGTCGCCGAGCCTTACTGCGTCCCCAGCCGTCACAACTGGTTTGGGGACCTCGGGGGCTTGGCGGCCATCGTTTCGTCTGGTCCCTCGCTCCTGGTGATGACAGACAGGGGCGAGGGGTATATATGTGTTGATTGGGAGGGAACCGTCCTGATCGGGGTGTACTTTTCTCCGAACCGGCGCCTCGCCGAGTTTGAGCGATTTTTGGGCGCGGTGGGGGCCGTGATTAATCGGTACCCATCGCGTCCGGTCGTGGTGGCGGGGGACTTCAATGCCAAATCAACGGCTTGGGGATCCCCTGTCACTGACGCTCGCGGCGACGCGCTGGAGGAGTGGGCGATTGCGACCGGCCTCGTCGTTCTTAATCGGGGGTCGGTCGCCACATGCGTGCGCTGGCAGGGCGAGTCCATTGTGGACATCTCGTTCGCTAGCCCTGCCGTAGCGCGCCGCGTCCGGGACTGGCAAGTGCTGGTCGAGGCGGAGTCTCTGTCGGACCACCGTTACGTGCGGTTCGACATCTCCGCCTCGCCAGCGATCCCGGACGATCGCCCGAGGAGAGTGCACACCCCGTCGTCCCCACGATGGGCGTTGAAACGTCTCGATGCAGACGTGCTGGTGGAAGCCTCCATCGTGCAGGCCTGGACCCCGATGGTTCAAGGGCCTGTGGAGGTTGAGCAAGAAGCGGAGTGGTTCCGGGGCGCAATGACGCAGATTTGCGACGCGTCAATGCCCCGGGCCAGTGCTCAGCCTCCGAGGCGTCAGGTGTACTGGTGGTCTGACGACATCAGCCGGAAACGCGCCGCGTGCATTGCGTCGCGTCGCCAGTGCACTAGGTACCGCCGACGCAGGCGGTACCGTGACCCGACCGTGGAGGCACGGCTGCGGGACGCGTACAAACAGCGGAAGTACGCCCTGCAGTCCGCCATCAGCGAGGCCAAAACCCAAAGATGGGAAGAGTTCCTGGGGACTCTCGAGGCAGATCCGTGGGGCCGTCCATACAAGACGGTCAGGGGCAAGTTGCGCCCCTGGGCCCCGCCGGTCACCGAGAGTCTCCAGCCCCGGCAATTGGAGGGTGTGATCTCCGCTCTCTTTCCTTCGAGGGCGGAGCACACGCCTCCCGTAATGGCACCACCCGAATTTGAGGAGGGCGGTGCCGATGCCGGGGCGCCAGAAATTACAATGGCGGAGCTCGGCGCGGCAGTGATGCGGCTTCGGGGCAAGAACACCGCCCCGGGGCCGGACGGAATTCCTGGCCGCGCCTGGGTTTTGGCCTTCGACGCCCTAGGGGACCGGCTCCTCAGGCTGTTCAGCGCCTGTTTGGAGTCGGGACGGTTCCCTTCCAGGTGGAAGACGGGCAAGCTGGTCCTCCTGAGAAAGGAGGGCCGCCCCGCGGATTCTCCCTCCGCGTACCGCCCCATAGTGCTGTTGGATGAGGTGGGCAAGCTCTTTGAGCGCGTAGTCGTTGCCCGCCTCTCCAAGCACCTGGTGCGGGTGGGTCCCGACTTATCCGAACACCAGTTCGGATTCCGGGAGGGCCGATCGACGATTGACGCTATCAGCAGCGTCAAGGCCCTCTCGGAAGAGACGGTCGCCTCGCGCGGGGTGGTATTGGCGGTGTCCTTGGACATCGCCAACGCTTTTAACACCCTGCCGTGGGCGACTATTAGGGAGGCGCTCCGATTTCATGGGGTGCCTCCCTATCTACGCCGAATAGTCGGGGACTACCTGCACCAGAGGAGTGTGTTTTGTGTGGGGCGGAACGGAGAGACCTTCCGGAGGGAGATGTCGTGCGGTGTTCCACAGGGTTCGGTTCTGGGTCCGATACTGTGGAACATCGGCTACGACTGGGTGCTGCGGGGCGCCCTGCCCCCGGGCGTCGGCGTTACCTGCTACGCCGACGATACGCTGGTTACGGCCCGGGGAGAGGATTACGGGGCAGCTGCCCGTCTTGCCACGGCTGGAGTGGCCCTGGTTGTCGGCAGGATTAGGATGTTGGGACTGGAGGTGGCGCTGGAAAAGTCCGAGGCCCTTTTATTTCACGGGCCTCGGCGAGCGCCGCCTCCTGATGCCCACATCATCGTTGGAGGGGTCCGCATCGGGGTGGAGCCGAGCATGAAATACTTGGGGCTCCACCTCGACGGCCGCTGGAACTTTCGCGTCCATTTTAGCCGCCTGGCCCCCCGCCTGATGGCGGCAGCGGGAGCGCTTAACTCTCTGCTGCCGAATATCGGGGGGCCGAGTGTCGTCTGCCGCCGCCTCTATTTGGGGGTGGTGCGGTCGATGGCCCTATATGGAGCGCCCATCTGGGCTGGCGCCCTTGGTCGCCAAAATATCGCCCTCCTCAGGAGACCTCAGAGGGCGATGGCGATCAGGGTGTCACGGGCGTACCGCACCGTCTCCTTTGAGGCGGCGTGCGTTTTGGCGGCATCGCCGCCCTGGGATTTGGAGGCGGAGGTCCAAGCGTCAGTGTATTACTGGCGCGCTGACCTCCGGCTCCAGGGTGAGGAACCCACGCACAGGGCGGTGGAGACGCGAAGGTCCCAGGCTCGACTGGTCCTCGAGGCGAAGTGGGAAAGAAGACTGGCCCAGCCCCGCTACGGGGTGAGGACCGTCGAGGCTGTCCGTCCGGTACTAAGACAGTGGACGGACAGACGGCGCGGACCGCTCACCTACCGGCTTACTCAGGTGCTCTCCGGACACGGTTGTTTCGGAGAGTACCTCTGCAAGATAGCCGGTAGGGAGCCGACAACCAGGTGTCACCATTGTGAGGAGTGTGACCGGGACACGGCGCAGCACACGCTGGAGGAGTGCCCGGCGTGGGCCGCGGAGCGCTGTGCCCTGGTCGCTGTGATTGGCCCCGACCTCTCGTTGCCGACCGTCGTATCCAAGATGGTCGGCGACGACAGGTGCTGGGGCGCAATGAGGTCCTTCTGCGAGTCTGTCATCTCGCAGAAGGAGGCGGCGGAACGAGGGCGTGAGGAAGATCCTTACGCCCCGGAAGTCCGCCGCCGGAGGAGGGGGCGCAGGAGACGCGCTTATGTCGCTCTCCTGCCCCCCACTTAAGGGTTCCGGGTGGCAAGGCCTCAGGGGGGCCTGCCACCCGTAAACTAAGAACCCCGAGAGGGCGCGCGCGGTGTTCCCGCGCGCCTTCCAACGCTGAAAGGGGAGTGCGGCGAAGCTCTCCCCTGGGGACAAGAGGGGGTCGGGTCCTAAAAAAAAAAATGACCCGGCCCGCACCCACACGGGGGGGCCTGCTATGGATGACTCAATTCTTTTAAGAGCTCCCAACAGGCCCCCCCATTGGATGAGAGAGGGAACACCCCAGGTTTTTTAGTGGGTATACCAGCCTTTTTCTCTTGCTGGGGAGTCCCACACGCCCCGCCGGTGCCGTCCCCTAGCCGGCGGGTAGTGCATCAAGCATTTTTCCTGGGTACAAAAAAAAAAAAAAAAAAAAAAAAAAAAAAAAAAAAAAAAAAAAGGTTAGGTTAGGTTAGGTTAGGTTAGGTTAGGTTAGGTTAGGTTAGGTTAGGTTAGGTTAGGTTAGGTTAGGTTAGGTTAGGTTAGGTTAGGTTTTTTTTTTTTTTTTTTTTTTTTTTTTTTTTTTTTTTTTTTTTTTTATTGTTTCTATTTTCCCCTATCGTAGATAAGGCCTTTATTAATAAGGAGTTTTTATTTTTATTGCCTTTAGTTTGTTTTTTATCGTGTTTGTTTTAAGTACCCATTAAGGGTAGGTGTATCGTTGATTTATTTTTGGAGATTGTAGTGTTTTATTCTTTTTTTTTTTTTTTGTATATCCATTATTTTATGTCTATCTATATTAACTATATGACATACATTATAAATCATTATATATACATATCATATATGTTTTATTTATGCGCTTTTATTTCTTTTTATTACTTTTTCTGCCATTTTTGTGCAGTAATTTATTAATTTATTTCTTTGGCATCCTGCCATTATATGCGACAGATTTTCTGAACACATGTTCACTTCCAGTTCCTGTTCCAGGTCATGACGTTCGCGACTGAAAATTGGGCATTCGAAAAGCAGGTGCGGTACATTTTCATCGATAGCCGGATCGCAGGTACACGATGAGCTCTCCTTACACTTAAATCGTTTTAAGTATGAGGAGAACCCACCGTGTCCTGTCATGATTTGTGTGGTGGTGCTGGTTGGTACAAATTTTCTAACAACACTATACGCCGTCAGGACGTCTGGAAAGAACATTTTAGTAATGGAGGCGGTTTCGGCAGACTTATACCTTCTATCCCATTCCTCAATCGTATGCAGACGGAGCATACGTTTGACGAATGAGATAGGGCAAAGATCGTAGTCTGGCTTCTTCTTTGACTTCAGAGCAGCCTCCTTCGCTAGTTGATCTGCTCTCTCGTTCCCATCCAGACCAGCGTGGGCTTTTATCCAGAACAAGGAGACGCACTTGTTCTGGAGCCTACAGCGTCTTATGGCGTCCCTGGTTTCCGCTGCTAGTGGATGGGTCGAGTTGGGGTTAGCTACAGTCTCTAGGGCTGCTCTGGAGTCACAGTAGATGCCGAAGGTGGATTCGGTCATTTTCAAGGCCTCGCCCGCCGCCTTGAAAAGTGCCAACAGTTCTGCCTGATAAACCGTACAGTATGACGGCAAGGTAAACTTGAGGGCTCTGTTTTCGACGTCGCCGACCCAAGCGGACAGCGCCGCTCCAACTTTGCCCTCAATTTTACTGCCGTCAGTGTAAATGCGCACCGCAAAATCGCAATGATTTTGGTACTGTTCCTGGTTTATCAGGCATTTATATTTTAGGGGCAGTTTATCGGCTGGGTGCGGAGCCTCGAAGAATGGTGACATAATTTCCACCTCTCGGTCAACTACTGCTGACCGAGATATCCCCTTTTTGGCTTCGTATAAACGAGCCACCTCTTTTATACGAAGGTCCAATGGGAGGATCCCGGCCAGCACCAGTGCCGAGTTCAGCGATACAGTGCGATATGCTTTGCACAGTTTTTGTGCAAAGCCCCGCTGAACTACGTTTAGCTGCTTTCGCACTCCAAGCTTATCTACAGCTGGCGCCCAGACGCTTGCGGCGTAAAGGATCACTGGCTCGACCGCCGCTGTATAGATAGAGCGCAGCACTTCGGGGTTTAGCCCCCAGCTTACGCGGGCTGTTCTAACGAGCTGGCCATAAATCCCAATCGCTTTTTTACAGGCGTTCCCGACGTGGGTGTTGAAGGTGAGGTTTTCGTCAATGGTGAGACCCAGCAGTTTCATCTGCGGGGACATTCCAATGTCGATCCCGCCCATGCTCAAACGTGGTGTATCGTACTTGAGCCTACGCGTTATAACCATCGCGCAAGTCTTATGCGGCGCGAACTTCAGCTTATTTCGGATACCCCACGTCCGAACATGGTCGAGAGCGGCATTGGCTTGTCGTTCTATGTCTCGTGCCGTCTCACCACAGAAAACCATCACGACATCATCGGCGAACGCCTGACAGTAGTCGCCCCTGCCCTCGAGTTGTTGGAGGAGAGGATCCAGCAGAACGTTCCAAAGGATGGGCCCACCAATGGATCCTTGCACGCATCCTTTGCTCGAACTTCGTTCGTGCTGCTCCCCCGCATACCTCACCGTGACTTTCCTGTCACTCAGGTAGCTGTCGATTATTCGCCTCAAATTGATCGGACAGTTTTCCTCAGCCAACCGGACTCTTATAGCCGGCCACCATGCACTGTCGAAGGCTCCCTCGATGTCAAGTGACACTAATGTTACAATCTTTTTAAGATGCAATTTAGCACGGATGTGCTGCATTAGTGTGTAGAGGGAGTCTTCGGTGCTTTTTTGGGGCATGAATCCGTATTGGCGAGTACTAATCCTCGGCAGCAGGTGGAATTTGAGGCGAGCAACCAACATTTTCTCGTATACCTTACCCAGCACAGGCAAAAGACCAATCGGCCTGTACGATTTGGGTTCGGTATACGAGCTCTTTCCCGGCTTTCTTAGGACGACTACTGTTGCTTCCTTCCAGATCTTAGGGAAGTGCTCAAGTGCCATACATTTGTTTAGCAAGGCTAAAAAGTAGGCAGGATCGGAGTCTATGGCCCGCACGCATATATCGGCGGTGAAGCCGTCGGCTCCTGGAGCCTTTTTGGGGTTAAATGACTTTGCAGCCATTTCGAGTTCGCTAGAAGTGAAAGGCGGGTCATGATCACCATGACTCCGCGAGTTTACTGTTTCAGCTTGTTCTCGGATACGTTTGTGGTCTGCATCGTCATTTTCCCCTCTATCCTCAGGATAAAAGGTCTCAGCTAAAAGCCTCACCGATTGCTTCGCATCTAGGGTTCTGTCTCCTTCACGCAGCGGCATATCCTCTTCCCTTTTTGCAGACCTGGCAATAACCCGATAGATTCCTTCCCACATTCCTTCCTTCTCCTGCTTCCCACAGAAATCCTTCCAGCTATCCGTTATTGCCAGTTGCACTTCCCTTTCATAATTTTCTTTATCTTTCAGGTATATGCCGATTACGTGTTCTCTCCGAACCGGTGCTGCGTTTCTGATGCGGCGCCTCTTAGTGTCCACCTGCTTCTTCATGTCCTCGAGTTTCTTCGACCACCAAGGAATGGTAAGTAGCTCTTTCTGCTTTTTGTAGGGTATTGTTTCTCTGCATGTTATAGTGATTGCCTCTGTGTATTCTCCTAGTATTTTATTTAATTGTTCCGGAGTGTCAATCATTTGCAATTTTTGTAGGGTTAAGCTTTTTTCCTGCATAGTCTGGGTCAATTTCTCATGAAATTGATCCCAGCATGCTTTTTTAGTATTATAGACCCTCGTCGTCCTTTCTATGCGTATCCCCTTTGACTTTTCTAAGCTTAAGCTGAAAGAGATTCCCTGGTGATCCGAGCTCGTCAGACTCTCTACCACTCTCCAATTGTCCACCAGGTTTAGTAAGTCCATTGTGCAGGCCGTAACGTCCACGTGACTGCAGTACCTTCTTCCACCCCTTATGACATCAAATGTCGGGGTGTCTCCGGTGTTGAGGACATGCAGCCCCATCTCGTCCAAGGCCCCGCACATCTCCTTCCCTCTTACGTCTTCCTGGCTACTGCCCCACCAGGTGGACTTGGCGTTAGTGTCACCTCCAAAGACTAACCTGCCGGGTCCCTTTCTTTGCTGGATAGCTTTCAAGCGTGCAAGGTACGGCTCCAGGGGTACATCCGGCTCAAAGTAGTAGGAGACAAGTGTGATCTCCCAGGCTCTGGTTCGGATCCCCACCACAACGATGTTATTTGTGGTGAGTTCCGGGTACTGTAAGACGTCTAGGTGGTGATCAAAGACGGCTATTGCCGCCTTGACAGTACCCTCCCCTACATCAGAGCTCTGGAAGATTCTAACACCTCGGTGACTTCTAATACTCTTCGCGGCACCCACGTACGGCTCCTGGAGCAGAGCCACTGCTGCCTTGCGCTTTACGGCTTCCAACAAGAGCTCGTTTGTAGCTAATTTGCTCCTCTGCAGGTTAGCTTGGAGGATTTTATACTGGGGGGAAACAGTTTCGGTGTCCTTAGCAGTAAGCAACCGACAGGCGGGCCATTGCGTCTCGCTTCCTCCGAATGGGACAGTCGTTGCTGAAGGCATTATGCTGTTTGTTCTCCAGCTTGGCTAGGACGCAGTTCTTACAGGCAGGAGCTTCTCCGATCAATCGGTTGGGGCACTCAGTCGCCATGTGAGGATCACCGCAATGGCTGCACAGGTCGGCTGGCTCCTTGCAGAACCGCCGACCATGCCCGTAACCCAAGCATCGGGTACATTGTACGAGTGGCGATTGATCCATCACATGGACTGCCTGCAGGTCGATCTTTATCTTTTTGTGGTCAATGGAGCGTCTCCATATGGTGGGCGACACACTTAGTACGATATGACCACAGTAGGGGTTTCGTGCCCTTTTCCGATATTTGATCGAAACTCTGCTTTCCCCCTCGTCGAGACCGCGAAAAATGTCCCTATTCTGGTTCCTGAAGGCCTTGATGATTTCATCATCGCTGTGCACAGTGAGCACGTCTTTCAGGACCAGAAGCGGGTCTTTGTTTTTCACCTCCTCGACGACGAGGTGTTCTCCAGCCGCCTCCAATTTTTCCTTGATCTTCTGCCTGTCCTCTTGAGTTCTGCAGCCCATTATGATCTTACGGTCCTTAGCTTTCCTGACCCTTTCAACCTGTATCCACCCTTCCTTGGCGTCTACGGTCTTTCGCACCCTCTCGAGAATTTCCTCGCCTGTCTCTTCTTGTCTCGTTGAGGAGACAACTACCGAGTGCAGTGCGGTCTGCATTTTGGGCGCTGGATCTGTGCCACCTGCTGCAACTACACTCGCGTAAGTTGTCTTCTCAAGAGCTTCCTTCTGGCTTTTGTTGGGCGTCTTGCCGTTGAGGAGTGAGTTTTGTTCTTGTTGTTTTACCGTCTTGGTTTGATTTGGTTTGGCGGTTTGGCATTCTGCCTTGTTGTCATTTAATTTTGTTCATGTCCGGTTTGTCGTTGTTTCTGGTTTGGTGTGTCAATTTATTATTTTGCCGCTAGTTCTACTCAGGTTTCCCGCTGGTACTCTGAATCTGAATCTCAGGGCTTGTCGCGCTTTGTGGTCCTGGATTTCCTCTGACTTCTCTGTACAGTGTTGTCAGTTTCTCTATGGTCTGGTGATCCCGATGTTTAATGGCCATTTTGAGATTGTAGTCCAGGATGTTTTTGGCGGAGGATGTTGTTGCCCTTTTGATCAGATTTCCTGTCGCGTCGTTGCTTTCGTCGGTGTAGTAGACGAACGTCTCTGTGTGACGCGACATTGCGACCACCGCATGGGGGACACTGTCATGGATCCGTTGTCTTCTGCTAGCACACTTGATCAATAGTACTTTGCCATATGTTTGCCCTTGGGCTTCATGTACTGTGAGAATGGTCGATCCTTCTCCTTTGCCGTACCCTCTTTCCGAGAGTGTTTCCTTCTCTGCCTGGCTGAAGGTGAGGTAGAGTGTATTTGGCTCGGATTGGGGGATCGATGCGTTGGTATATGAAGCTATTTGTAGTGATTTTATTACTGTCTTGGACGAGTAGATGCTCTCGTAGATGGTGCTGAGGGCGAACGCCACGTCCATTGGGCATCTGTGTGTGCAAAGCAACTCTTGGTTTGTGTCAGTCAGGGAGTTTGGGCGGAGGTATGTGATTTTAAAGAGGTTTTCCCGGTCAATATATGGTAATTGGTTCACGTCGCCGATAAGCAGCAGCTCGCTGGCCCCTACGATTCGCGATAGCATCAGTATTGCGCCGAAGTGGTTCATCAGTGCTTCGTCTACGAGTAGACGACTGCACTGTTCTCGGTCTCGCTCTTTGACCCCGTTTACCAGGGTTGATGCCATCGTTCGCACTTTCCTTGCTGCGTCTGCCCCTGCTCGGCGAGTGATACGCTGGACCAGGTCCCTCTGTGCCTCCTTGGTCGTGGTGACAACGATGTCTTTTTCGATGTTAAAGTTGTTTATGATCCATGTTGTCTTACCGCATCCCGGAACTCCGTTTACCCACGTAATTTTGGGCACTTCCCATTTCTCGGGCGGCTCACTCTCGGACAGCTTCTGGGCTCTTTCGAGTATGCTGTCCGCTAGCCATATCTCCGTGTCTTGGGTCGTGACAACTATGGGGTCGTTTTGAGGGGTGCAGTAAGTGAAGTGTCCGGAGCGCTGCGTTTCTTCTCTGTCCAGGGGGACGATTCCCGCTGTGGCGCTGTATGCCGCCATGTGTCTCGTCATCGTCCTTCCTTTTATGACTTTGGAGGCGTCACTGTCGTATATGGTGGCTTCTGCTTCCTCGAGTCTTACGTTTAGTAGGCCTTCTTGTTGGTATTTGAAGGCCCTCAAAATGTCAACACATTTCTTGATGGAAACGGTTTTTGTCTCCCGTAAGATTTGAGTATACTCGAGGAATGCGTTGGCCACGTGGTCCTGTGGAGTGACGGCCTGCTTGAGGTTTGGCGCAGCGACTATTCCCATGTCGGCTTTTGTTCTTGCAGTGGTCGCGGCACCATTACCCGCTCTCGAAGTTGTTTGTGAGGGAGTTGGCGCCGGGTGGGGTGGCGTCTTTTTCCCCCATAATTGTGAGCTGATGGTGTTTAGTAATGGTGTCATGATTGAGTGTCTGGTTGGAGTTTCTCTGGTTGTGCGGGTCCTTTCTTCTAACAACCTCTTCTGCAATTTTTCTGAACTGGTAGGGGGGGTGGCAATTGTGACAGATGTTGGAGTTGATGGCGTCGTGGAGAGATGAGTCGCAGATTGTCTGGGTTTTGGTGGTCTTAAGAAGCTGAGGTCTTGGTGCTTCCCTTCGTAGACCACCACTTCGTGGTACTCGGCTGCACTGATGCTGCCGGTGTAGTCTGCGACCTCGCCCTTCTCGAAGTCGGCCATCATGGCGTCCACGCTGATGATGCGCGGTGTGGTGTCGTTTATTCGGCTTGCCTCTGATATCGCTTGGAGTAGATAGTTTGCTCGAGCGAATGGGGACTCGTTGGCGTTCCAGTCTAGTAACAGAATCGTCTTGTTTTTCTTCCGTACAAGACGACTCTTTTGTCCCGCAACTTCCAATTCGCTGAGTTCCTCAAACCTTTTGCGCTTGATGGTGGTGCGCGTGGTGCTTCCTTTGATTATCAGGGCTGCTCCTGGTGAAATTGCCACTCTCTTATTCCCGGTTGCGTTGCAGAAGCCTATCCCGAGCCGTTCATAGTTGGTGTTCATGAACAGGACCACGTTTCTTGTTCTTAGGCCCGGGGCTCCGCGCTCAGCACTCTCCAGCAGTTGGAGTTCTGAAGAGTGATGGACGCAGGGCGTGTTGGGTTTATGTGGTCCTTGGCTGGTGGTGGGTGTGATAGTTGTTGTCGTAGGTTGGTCCTGAGTAGGGGGAGGGGGAACGGTGTTTGTGTTCCCTGTGCTGTGTCGTTTGGTAGCGGTCTTGAAGATTCTTTCAATGAAGTTGAGGGTTTTCGCTCTGGATTCTTTGTTTTCTAACAGCGCTGGTAAGTTGGTCTCTGACAGATTGATGTTGAGCTGGTTTTCAAGATCATAGCGGTGGTTTAGAAAACGGGGACAGTCTAAGATGTTGTGCAAGGACGTCTCTGGGATGTTGTCGTCACACTCGCAGCCCGGGCTTGATATGAGATTGAACCGATGCAGGTATTCGGCTATACCTCCATGACCTGTTATCGCCTGTACCTGCAGCGGGGTCATTTTTGTCCCTCTCACTATTTGATAGGTGGTGTTTATCTGGGGGAGGAACTTTTTGGTGACCCCTCCGGTGTTGGAGGTCTCATATCGGTCCTGCCATTTTCTGACGCTCTCCCGTCGGATCATCAGTTTTATGAATGACAGGGGGACTTTGTCATAGTCTGGCCCGGTTGACGGTGTTAGTGCTGCGAGTTTCGCGAGCTCGTCTGCACGCTCGTTTCCGATTGTGCCCGCGTGAGCTCGTAGCCAGAAGAGTCTTAGTTTCTTGCCTTGTTCCGTTATTTTCCTGATGTTTAGCTTAATGTCTCTTGACAGGGCTGTGGTGTACTGGGGATTTCTCAGCAGCTCGAGCGAGGATCTTGAGTCGCTCAAGATGTTGATTATTGGTTCGCTGCTGGTACTCGCCATCTCCACTGCCCTGTGTAGGGCGTACATTTCAGCTTGGAAGACAGAACAGTGTGTATCTAGACTAAAGGATTTAGATGTTATCTCCTTACCATCTTCCCACCACGTTAGGGCAGCTCCGGTCTTGCCCTCGATTTTGCTGCCGTCTGTGTAAATTTGAGGGCCGGTGATGTGGTGGGTATCTATTGTTTCGGGATCCATATTCTCGAGGAGCTCGAACTCTGTTTTTAAAAGCTCTGAGGGGTGAGGTTTATGGAGGTAGCTCACCTTGTGCTCGAGTTGTTTCCCTGTGGGTAGGTAGTCTAGACTGATGCCCTTTTTGATCTCATAGAGACTTGCTGATTCCTGAATCCTCAGGTCTATTGGCAGCAAGCCTGAAAGGGCTAAGGCAGATGTTAACGAGACTGTCCGGTATGCTTTGCATATTTTCAGTGCGAACCCTCTTTGAGTCGAGTTGAGGATGTCCATTACGGTGTTTAGCTCCGTGGCTGGAGCCCAAACACTGGAGGCGTACATGATAATAGGCTCTATGACTGCTGTGTAGATTGTCCGAACTATTTCTCCGTTGAGCCCCCACGTCACTTTGGCTGCACAGGCTAGCTGTTTGTATATGTCTGCAGCCTTTTTGCAGGTCTTCTGCACGTGTGATGTGAAGGTGAGTGGGCGGTTGATGGTGAGGCCCAGGAGCTTTATCTCTTCCACGAGGTTTATTTGGTTGCCAGACATGTAGATCGCAGGGGGGTCGAACTTTGTCTTCTTGGTTAGAACCATAGCACTGGTCTTGTGTGCTGCGAAGTGTAGCTTGTTTTTCTCCCCCCAATCTACTACAGTCTGCAACGTCTCGTTCGCTGACTGCTCTAGGGCTGTGGATGTGTGCTCGGAGAATAGAAGGACAACGTCGTCGGCGAACGCTTGGCAGTTCACTCCTTTGCCAGTTAGTTGTTGTAACAAGGAGTCCAGGATGATATTCCAAAAGGTGGGGCCTCCTATGGAGCCTTGAACGCACCCTTTGGAGGTTCTCTTCTCACTTGTTGTTCTGGCATAGTTGACGACGATACTGCGGTCTTCGAGGTAAGAGCATACCATGTTGTAGAGGTTGTACGGGCATTTCTTTTGCTTGAGTTGACATTTTAGCGCTGGCCACCACGCATTGTCAAAAGCCCCTTCAATATCCAGTGAGACTAGGAGTACTATCTTCTTTTCTCGAATTTCCTCTCTGATCTGGTTCACTAGACTGTAAAGGGCGTCTTCCGTGCCGCGTTGGGGCATGAATCCGTACTGTTTGGAGTTCAGAGTTGGTAAAATGTGCCACTGGATTCTCCCTATCATCAGTTTCTCCACTATCTTTCCGATGACTGATAGGAGACCAATGGGCCTATACGACTTGGGGTGAGTATAGTCTTCTTTGCCGGGTTTCCGTAGGATGACGACGTGGGCTACTTTCCATGCTCTGGGGAAGTATGCTAGTTTCAGGCAAGCGTTTGCAAGTGCCATGAATACTTCCCTGTCGCAGGCGATGGCTTTGGTGGCGATGTCTGCTGTGATGCCATCTGGGCCTGGTGCCTTTTTGGGATTTAGTGCTTGGAGCACTAGGTCAAGCTCCCCTGATGTAAAGGGAGGGTCGTCTCCTTTCAGTTGTTCCGGTTGACTCTCTTCCGCCATTTTACGGAGCTGAGTGTGATGTGGGGTGTCGGTTTCTATGGTGTCAGTTGGGTAGAACGTTTCCGCCAGGAGATCCGCCGAGTTTTGCGGGCTCAAGGTTTTGCCGCTGTTGTCTCGGAGGAGGGTGTCTTCTTGCTTCCTGGCGGTTCTTCTCAGTATCCTATAGATTCCGTCCCACATGCTCTCTTTTTCCTGGGTCGTGCAGAACTCCTTCCAACTTTTGGTTTGTGCCTCTACTGCTTGCTGGGTGTACGCAAGCTTTGCCTCTAGGTATTCTTCGATGACGCATTGCCTCCTGACTGTTGCCGCGTTTCGGATCCGTCTCTTCTTCCTGAGGACTTCTCGTTTGAGTTGTCCGAGAGACGGCGTCCACCACGGAGGCGTTGGTTTGCCTTTGTAGGATCCTAGTTTCGGAATTGTGTGTTCACATGTTTCCGTGATGGTGGTGATGTAGGATCCTACTATGGACTCTAGTTCGGTTTGTGAGGTGACTTCGTTGATTCTGACAGGAGTGATGTTGTTAGCTGCCAGGGTCGATGTGAAGAGTGGAGTGAAGTTCAGCCAGTTTGCCTTTCTCACGTTGTATACGCGCGTCGTCTGGGGTCTTAAGGGTTGGAGAGCCCCTTCGACGCGTAGCGCAAAAGTGATGGCATTGTGGTCAGACGTGGTCAGGTGTTTGTTGACTTTCCACTCTTCTATCCTGTCTAGCAGCGTTGAACTGCAGGCTGTTACGTCGACAATGCTAGAGTACAGCCTGCCTCTCCTGTAAGTTTCGAACGTAGGTGTATCTCCGATGTTTAGAATTTGCAAGTCCATTTCGTCGATGAAGGCACTGTAGGTAGCTCCCCTCTGGTCTTCTGAGGAGCTTCCCCACCAATGACTCCAGGCATTTACGTCACCGGCCACTATGGTGTTGTTTGTGGACATCCTTATTAGCTGGTTTTTTACTCGACATATGTTTTGCTCTATATTTTGGTCCCCTTCAAAGTAAACTGATATTAGTCCGAGCGTTAGTCCACCTGCCTTTACCACGACCGCTGCTTCCGTTTCCGTTACCAATTGCGGGTCGTGGATTGTTTCCAGCAGGTTGCCGAAGATGATGATAGCGGCTTTGTTCGGCTTTTGGCGGTTAAGGGTACACTGGATGGTAGTCGTCCCTTGGTGGTGTTTCATTACTCCGTGCTTGCCCGTGTACGGCTCTTGCACCAGGGCGATGTGGATGCCTTGATGCTCAGCCGCTTGGAGTAGTTCCGCTGTTGCCAACTTGGATCTTTGGAGATTCGCTTGGACGATTTTCAGTTTTGTCGATGGTGTTGATGTTGATGGGGGTATAGAGCTGCCCTGTGTTGTGGAGACCTTAGCAAAGGTAGGAGATCTTTGCGCGGGCTATGGCGTCCCATTTCTGTCTTTCTGCACACTCCCCGCTGAAGGCGTTGTGGTTGGTGTCGATGCGTTGCGGTTGTCCCGGTGGTGTTGGGACCTTCTTGCAGTTAACGCATGTTGGGGGTTTCCCTTCCAACCTCTGGGTGCATTTCTCCCAAGTGTGTTGCTGGCCACAGTGGCTGCATCTGCCCTCCTTCTCCTGGCAGAGAGCCTTCGTGTGCCCGAAGCCCAGACACTTTGTGCATTGCACGAGTGGGGAGTGATCGTTGACCGGTCGCCTCTGTAAGTCGATGTACAGTTTCCCGGCCTCCAGCATGTTCTTGTGAATGCCAGGGGACACCTCCAGTACCGGGTGGCACTCGAGATTGTTCCTTGCCCGCCTCCTGTAGCGGACTCTGATGGTCCGCTCCTTTGGCTCGACGCCGTTGAGCACATGGTTATTCTGCGCCAGGATGTGCTCCACGATCTCGGCGTCGGAATGGTACGCAAGTACATCCCTAATGATGACGAGTGGGTTGTTGTTGCGTGCCGTCTCTGCTTTTAGGGTCTTGTTTGTTTTTATTTTCTCTGATATTAGGGTGAGATCCGCTTTGTTGTTACACGAGATGATCACTTTTTGATTCCCAACCTTCTTAAGCCGGTCTACTTTGGCCCCGGTTTTCTTTGTGTTTATGGCCTCGCGCAGGATGTTAACAATATTCTCCCCAGTCTTAGTTTTATCATTTGAGGAGATGATGAGAGTGTGGTTGGGCCTCCGTATGGGTGGTTGGGGAGGCTTTTTTGCAGCTGCCTGCGCGTAGGTCGTCGCACTGTTGGTCTGCGCTTTGAGTATGTCCACCAGGGCCATTTCGGCCCCCAAACTTATTGATGTCGGTGGTGGTGCCTCTTTTTGGTGTTCTCGTATGGTTTTAAGTTCTGAGGACACCACTTTGAGCCTCTCCGTGATGGGCTGGAGGTGCTCACCGAACTCGATTTTGGGGGCTTCCTTTTCTGTAGTATTTACCGCTTTCACAAGGTTGGAGATCTCTTTCAAATGTTCTTTAAGCCCTGTTAATGTCTCCTCGGTTTTAGTTGGGGGATCCTCTAGACGTGTCAGGGCTTTTGTAGTTGCTTGGTGGTTTGACTGGATATTTGTTTTGATATCCTGGGTGTGGGACTCGATCTTGGTGAGTCCCGTTTTGTGTTCGTCCAGTCTGTTGTGTATGGATTTCGTATCTCGTGCCATTGCGATCACTTTTCCCTCTATTTCCTTTAATTGGATGTTGCTCCCTGTATTGGCCATTTCTTTGATTGTTTCCTGAATTTTTGTTATTGCGGCTTCCACTCTTTTGTTGTCCCTGCTAAGTTCTTTGATTAATCGATGTGGGTCCTGTGTTTCAAATTCCAACCATTTTCGAATATCTCTAGTCTCTTGCAGGGACGCCGACACTTGCTCGCGGGTCTTTGCGAGTTCCTCTGTCAATGTTGTTATTTGTTTCGTGTGTGCCCTTTCCGATCTCACCAGTTCTTGGGCGTGGCGTGACCTTTCCTTCTCTAGGTTGAGTTTATGGCGGGACCTAGAGTCGGAGAGGGAGAGTACAGTCTCATAGAGGGACTGGAGGCAATCGAGTGCAGTTGTTTTGCACTCTCTTTTCATGTTACCCGCCTGTTCTAATGCCTCCTTGCCTTTGAGCAGCAGAGTGTTCGCTGCTTTGGTGGCAAGGTCCATCTCTACGCCGCTTCCTCTATTGGTTGTGTAGAGGAGGCTTTTCCTGCCCACTCTTAGGTGTGATACGTCAGAGCACACTGATTCAGAGTCTGCTGCCGACGCTACTGAGGCGGCGTCGTCTTCGGAGTGGGTAATTTTTGGTTCATCGTCTTGGGGCCATTGTAGAACCTTCTCCGTTGTGTTGGGTTTTGGTGTTGGTTTTTCTTGTGATTCAGTGGTAGTTTTGTGTGTTGGTTTTGTGGTGCTCGAGGTCTTAACGAGCACCTGTTCCCGTAGGGTTCTAGTTTTTGGCTGAGGCCCCGCTGGGGCCTCCTTTGTTTTGTCATCATTAGTTTTAGGGTTTATTTTGGTAGACTTTGTTCTGGATGGTTGAGACATATTGCTAATTGTGCTGTACGCCTGTATGCGGGCCCTTGCCTTTGTGATAGTGCGTTTCTTCGAAGTTCAAGTGAGGTGGTTTTCTGATGGTGGTCTTCAGTTCCCAGGTTTGCGATGAGATTTCGGGGTTTCTGTTGGGGCCAAAAGATTGGGCTCGTTCTCCCGATTCCAATGAGCCCAAACTCGACGGGTCTAGGTGTCTTGGCCCCAAAGTTAGGTCCAGGGGGGGTGAGGTATACTCGAGGGGGGGAGGGGGGGGAGGGGGTTTCGGGAGGGGTTCGGGGGGGGGGGAGGGGGGTGAGGGGGGGGTGGGGGGGGGGAGTTTCGGGGGGGGTTGAGGGGGGGTGAGGGGGGTGCGGGGGGGGGGGGGGTTCCGGGAGGGGTGCGGGGGGGTGAGGGGTGAGGGGGGGTGAGGGGTGAGGGGTGAGGGGTGGGGGGGTGGGGGGAGGGGTTAAAGGGGAGGGGGTGGGGGGTAGGGCTTGGTTGGGGGGGGGAGGTTGGGGGTGGGAATATGAGGGATCTGTTGGGGTATTTGGGAAGGTCTCAGTTTCCCGGTTTCGGAGAACCCGAACAGTAAGGGGTAAGGGGTGGGGGTTAAGGAGTTCCCTCGAGTGGTACCTGATGCTGATCAGCCGTAGCCTGAGGTTGAAGATGGCTCGCTGGAGGATTCTTGGGGCCGGCTTTGGTGTCTTCACGTCTGTCCGTCGCTCGCCTGTGTCGTCACACGCCGCATGTATAGGTGTAGTACTTAACCTAAGTTCGGTACTTAACCTCTCTGCAGCACGTGGTGGCGACAACGTGGTCTTGAGAAGTTTGGCTGTGAATAACTTCTTGGAGCCTAGGACGAAGTGGACGTGAGTGGTGTCGTTGGAATGGTGATCTCGGCCTCTAGATGGTGGTGGTGGGGGTTTGGTGGTAACTCTAACCTGCATAGAACTGTAGGGTGTTAAAGTTCTAGGTCTTGGACTCCTCGCTGCTGCTCTCCCTGGTGATGGATTTTTCTGCAAACGCTAATCCTGGTGAATCACACACTTCACTTTCACTGTACGAATTTTTACGCGCCTATGTTGCTAATTGCCACAGATATTAATTTTTAATTGGGAGCTCTTGTAAAGGCGATGCGTACTTTGACGATGTTAAGTGCATACGGTTAGGTTAGGTTAGGTTAGGTTAGGTTAGGTTAGGTTAGGTTAGGTTAGGTTAGGTTAGGTTAGGTTAGGTTAGGTTAGGTTAGGTTAGGTTAGGTTAGGTTAGGTTAGGTTAGGTTAGGTTAGGTTAGGTTAGGTTAGGTTAGGTTAGGTTAGGTTAGGTTAGGTTAGGTTAGGTTAGGTTAGGTTTTTTTTTTTTTTTTTTTTTTTTTTTTTTTTTGTTTCCTGACTATTCCGCCAACATGATTGGCGCCTATTTTATATCTTATGCTCTTCCATACTAGTTCTCGCTCTACATGCCTCTCGTACTTTCATGCCGCATACTTTGTCTTTCTTATATCCTTCTCCATTCATTCTTGTGGGTGGGGCGCCCACTTATATACTCTATACTACATAACTACTATTTAAACTTTATTTCTTATTTCTATTTTTAGGGGAAAATAAGGGAAGACTGTTCTTTTGTTTTTAATATACATAGTTATCTTAACCTAATATTAACTTATTTCTGCTTAATATTAACAATTTACTATATGACTTACTGTTACATTGACTTCCTTACAATTAGGTTTTAACTTTTTATTACACATCTTATATACTACTTATTTTTATGTTTACATTTATATTTTGTACAATATAATTGAAACATAATAGTTTCATCCATTTTTGTTTTTCTTAATTACCTTATGGGCTATGTTTTCACAATACGCCAGAAATTTATCCCTACTTTTACCCGACACAATTTGTACAATACTATCTGCTGTTATCTTTTCTCCTATTTCCTGCTCTATATTAAACCTTTCTAGTGAGTAAACAGGACAGTGCAGGATGAGGTGCGGGATAGTTTCGCCGACCTCGGGGTCACAGATGCACGATGGGCTCTCCTTACACTTGAAACGATTCAAGTATTCTGAGAACCCACCGTGCCCCGTCAACACTTGCGTCAGCACGCCTGTCGGCCGAACCTTTTGTACAATACGGTAGGCTGCTACGGCATCTGGAAGAAACATTTTCGTCACTGAGGCAGTCTCGCCCGACATATATCTCCGATTCCATTCACTGAGCGATCCCATGCGGATCTGACTTCTGATGAATGAAATCGGACACAAGTCGTAGTCTGGCTTCCTCCGTGACGTCAATGCCGCTTCCTTCGCCAATTCGTCCGCGCGCTCATTCCCCGGCAGGCCCGCGTGGGCTTTGACCCAGAACAGAGACACAGCTTTGCTCTGTTCCAAAGCCAGTGCTAAATTGGCTCGTGCTCGCAGCACCAGGGGATGGAGCGAGCCACTGCCTGTCAGCGACTGCAATGCTGACATTGAGTCGCTGTACAGGCCGTAGCTCGACTCGTTGCACTTGAGGACTTCGTCAGTTGCCTTGCAAATGGCCAGTAGTTCCGCCTGGTAGACTGTGCAGTACGCGGCAAGGCTAAGCTTGAGGTTCCGGACTTCGCCTGCATTATCCCAAATAGATAATGCGGCTCCAACCTTCCCCTCAATCTTGCTGCCGTCAGTGAAGATTCGCACTGTCTGCACATTGTAGCTGTCCACAAGCTGTTGGTCTGCCAGGCACACGAACTCCAAGGTCCTTCGCTTGGCAGGGTGAGGAATCTCCGCAAACCTCGCCATACTTTCGATCTCTCTGTCTCCTGGCACGAACTGGGACGACCCTCTCCTTGCCTCATACATGGCGGCTGCCTCTTGTATGCGCAGGTCTAGAGGTAGTATCCCAGCCAGTACCAGTGCCGAGTTTAGGGAGACTGTACGGTAAGATTTGCAGAGCTTCTGGACGAATCCTCTTTGGACGGATCCTAGCTTCTTCCGTATGCCCAACTTTTTCGTAGCTGGGGCCCAGGCTGCGGCTGCGTACGTGATTATTGGCTCTACAGTTGCAGTGTAGATGGTGTGTATGACCTCTCTGTGAAGGCCCCAACTGACTTTTGCCGCTCGTGAGAGTTGTTTGTAAATTTCAGCGGCTTTCTTAACAACAATCTTGGCATGTTCATTGAACGTCAGTCTGTCATCAATTGTTAAGCCCAGCAGTTTCATGTGTCGGACCATGACGATTTCAACCCCAGCCATGCTCAGGATTGGTGTGTCGTGCTTGAGTTTGTTGGTAACCAACATCGCGCAGGTCTTGTGTGGAGCGAACTTAAGTTTATTTTTGACACCCCAACCCTGAACGTGACTGAGTACTGCATTGGCGATACTGGAGACCTCACTCGCTGTATCGCCATCCACAACTAACACAATGTCATCTGCAAAAGCCTGCACAAAGTTCCCTCTCCTTTCCAAGTCATGCAGAAGCGGATCCAGTAACAGGTTCCATAAGATAGGACCACCGATCGAACCCTGGACACAGCCCTTGTTGGTCTCTCTCGTGCATTCTTCCCCAGCATACCTTACCCTCACTTTCCGGCAGTCGAGATAGCTATCAAGTAGCCTCCTGGTGTTCACCGGGCACCTTTCCTCAGCCAGTCTGACTTTGATAGCTGGCCACCATGCGCTATCGAAGGCTCCCTCTATATCCAATGACACCAGGACAATTAGCTTCTTCAGCCTCAACTTGTCCTGTACGTGTTTCATTAGATTATAGAGGGCGTCCTCGGTGCTTCTCTGGGGCATAAAGCCATACTGGCGAGTACTAAACCGCGGCACAAGCTGCCATTTAATTCTTGCTACTATCATCCTCTCCAGGACCTTCCCCAAGACCGGCAACAGTCCTATCGGTCTATAAGACTTGGGGCTCACGTAATTTTCCTTGCCCGGTTTTCGGAGGACTACCACCGTTGCCTCCTTCCAGATGTTCGGGAAATGTGCCAGTTCTAGGCATTTATTGTACAGGGCAAGGAAGGCGTCCGGGTCCTGGCAGATAGCTCGACTGCATATATCCGACGTAAGTCCGTCTGATCCGGGAGCTTTCTTCGGATTAAAACCTCCCACGGCTGTCCTCAGTTCCAGCAACGTAAATGGTGGGTCATGATATTCATCATGCCGCCACTCATTTACTCGGCTGGCTACTTCCCTGATAAGCCTGTGGTCCGCGTTGTCCTCTTCAACTGTGTCCTTTGGATAAAACGTGTCGGCGAGTAAGGCTGCTGATTCCTTTGGGTTAAGGAATACACCATCGCTACTTAGAGTAAGGTCTTCTTGTCTTCTCGCGGTCCTTCGGATTACTCTATGGATCCCCTCCCACATTCCTTCTCTGTCCTGTTTCTGGCAAAATTCCTTCCAGCTGGCAATTTGGGCTTTCTTGGCTTGGCACTCGTATTTTTCCTTCGCTTTCAGGTACTCATCAACGACCTTCGCTCTACGGACCGGTGCGGCGTTACGGATGCGGTGTTTCTTCCGAGTGACGTCCTTTTTCAGCTCGGCTAGTGCATCGGACCACCATGGAATGGTAAGTTGTACCCTACTTTGGACTTTGGGGATTGCAATATCGCACGCTTTTTCAATAGCTTCTTGATAAAGTTTTACTATCGCTTCTAACTGTTGTTTATTTTTAATCGAACTAATTTTATTTAGATTTAGGTTGTTTTCAGCTTTTAATTCTAGTATTTTATTTGTATACATATCCCAGTTTGCCTTTTTGGTATTATATTTTCTTGTTGTTCTGGTTATGTTTGTCCCTTTGTCCTTTTTAATTTTAATATTCCACAAGATGGTATTATGGTCCGAGCTAGTCATTCCTTTGTCGACTCGCCATCCGTCCGTCAGGTCGAATAGATCCAGCGAGCAGGCTGTTATATCTACGTGGCTCTTGTACTCAACACCGCCTCTTACGGTGTCGAAAGTTGGCGTGTCTCCCGTATTCAGTACCTGAAGCTCCAACTCTTCCAGGGTCCCAGACATTTGTTCTCCCCTGTGGTCTTCTACGGTGCTTCCCCACCAGGTACTCTTTGCATTAGCGTCTCCTCCCATTAGCAGTTTTCCAGTGCCCAATACCAACGAGATTTTGGTCAACTGATCCAGGTAGGGCCCTATGGGTTGGTCTGGCTCAAAGTAGTACGAGACTACGGCGATTTCCCAGGCTTTGGTCCGGATCCCCACCACCACGATGTTGTTTGTGGTGAGTTCTGGGTAGGGAATGACATCCAAGTCATCATTGAAGACAACTATTGCTGCCTTTACCCTCCCGCTTCCTTCGACCTCGCACTGGTAGACTCTCGCACCACGGTAGCTTCTCATACTTCTAGCCCCTCCCACATACGGCTCCTGAACCAGTGCCCATGCGATCGCTCGCTCACTGGCCTCTATAAAGAGTTCGGTGGTCGCCAGTTCCTTCCTTTGTAGGTTGGCTTGGGCTACTGCATATCCTCTGGTTGGGGTGCCTGCCCTGTTGCCGTTCTCAACTTCAGCAATACGCCACTCTAGCTCTTGCTATAACCTCCCATCTCTTTTTCACTGGGCATTTATCGCTGAACGCGTTATGCTCGGTATGCTCCAGCTTTGCCGACGTGCAATTGCAGCACGATGGGAGTGCTCCTGCCATCCATTCAGCGCACTGCGTCTTCATGTGGGGGCCCCCGCAATGACTACATTTCTCCACTAACTCCTTGCACAGCCGCCG
Organism: Catocala sponsa; assembly: GCA_963564715.1. Classification (NCBI taxonomy): domain Eukaryota; kingdom Metazoa; phylum Arthropoda; class Insecta; order Lepidoptera; family Erebidae; genus Catocala; species Catocala sponsa. The sequence continues at coordinate 26,620 of OY751356.1, read as the reverse complement.
TCCGTGCCCAAACCCTAGACACATGGAGCACTGGACTAGTGGAGTTTGGTCTGCTACTCTAATGCGTTGCAAGTCGATATGGACGGCTTGCCGCACTTGTAGTCGATTCCACATTTTTGGGGACACCCTGAGAACGACATGATGTGTGTGTGGGTTTCTGGTCTTTTTCTTAAATAGTACCTCCACTCGGTCTTCTTCTTCCTTAAGCCCTTCAAACACGTCTCTGTTTTGATTCTTTAGGGCCTTAAGGATGTCTTCGTCGGTGTTATAAGTTAAGACGTCTTTCAGTATCACTAGTGGGTCTTTGTTTTTCACGTCTTCTACATTCAATAGTTCCCCCACACTTGCCAGCTTTTCCTTTAATTTGTCTCTTCCTATTTCCGTTCGACACCCTAGCACCACCTTCCGGTCCTTGGCCTTCCGGACTCGGTCGACGGTGATCCACCCTTCTTTCGCGTTCACCGCTTTCCTAATGTGGTTTATCACCTCTTCCCCGGTTTCGGTCTCGTTCTTTGATATGACGATGATCGAATGAAGTGCCGTTTCTTTCGGTGGTTGCTCTGCAGGCTGACTTGCCGCTACACTAGCATAGGAGAGCTTCTCCATATGGTTTTGGCTAGTCTGTAGTGCCTCTTTCAGCCTGTCCATTTTCTCTGTATTTTCTCTCAGGTTCCTGCTATGCTCTTCTAGCACCTTTTTTAGAGAATCCGCCTCAGCTCCGCTGATAATATTTTCGGTCAGCTTCTCCGTTCTTATCGCTCTCACTTCCGGGACTGTCTTCGACACGGGGGGGCGTTCTTTTCCCTGATCCAGCTCCTTCACCAATTGGTATAACCGCTCTATGGCCTGTGTGACTTCGGTTTTTATGTCAGTTTTGAGGTTTCTGGAATTGCCGAGATGCAGTTTTGCCTTATTTAGGCAAGCCCTAGCCTCGGCTGTCCTACTGGCATATGTCGACTGCGATTTAGGGGATGTCACTGCGGTCTCCACGGAAGCCCTTTTATTTGGTTCCCTCCGTTCTTGGGAGAATATTGGTGCTTGTTTTTGTGCAGCGGGCACCTTGCTTGTTGTTTTTGGTGAAGGTGGCTTATTGTCGGCTTTCCCTGCCTCCCATTCACCCACGCTCTTTCGGACGCTTGGGGCGGAAGTTCCTGCTTCATCCCTTAGGTCCTGTGGGCTTCTGTTCGGCTGGTTCGCCGGTTTCTTGATGGGTGTCCTTATGCCAATCATTTTTTAGTATGGTCTTGCTTGGACTAGTCAGTCGTCAATGTGTACGTTACTGGGTATTGTAAAGGGATACCCTGGTCTGTGTATATTTGTGTAAAGTGTATATACTAAGTCTAAACGTGTGTAAGATTAAAATAAGTAAATTATAACAATAAAATATGATTCCAATGAATCTTGTCACTAATGTGCTCTACTTATGTTTCAGGTGCCGTCACGTACGCAGTCGGTGGTCAACAGGCGTTCCTCACGACAAGGTAAGTACTGTCAACGTAAGTATTACTAAAGGGTAATTTTCTAAAATTTTGCGAAAAAATAGCCTATATATACAGTTTCTTATAAAAAATACAATTTTGTAGAGCACTGCTCTGTCAATCTTATAAATCTAAGGTTTCAGACTAGTGTCTGATGTCAGGGAATTCTCAGGGACCGTTTCTAATAGAAAAATTTTGAAAGAATCAACAAAAAATTTTTGACTCTACAATAGAGTCGATCTCTATGCACCAAGAGATAGGTCTCCCCAAGCCCTTCCTGGAAAACCCAAACACGGCTACTCCAGCTCAAGGGGTCCCGGAGATATCACAGTCCGAAAAAACTGGTTTCCAGTCGGAGACCGTTACCAGCTTCGGGTATTTGTGGTTATCTCCGCAACCACTAGTCCGAACACCACCGTGCTTGGACTTTCCTGGCTGGGCTCGACGAGTTCTATCTCCTGAAAAGGTCCTCTTGCTGGAAATTATTCAGTTCCTGAAAATTCCTGAAAGTGTGCTAGATGTGTAGGGAGGAGCCCGCTTCTATCCCCAGTGAAAACCCGAGTCCTCCACGACCTCCGGTTTGCGAGTTATCCGAGTCCGAACTTTGGGCTGACAGCTCGAGAACTGTCAGATCCAATTTTCAACCCGGTATAACTCCGCCCACAGCTGCCGCAGAAAACCCGTGTTTGGACCCGCTGGACTCGTCCAGACTAAACCTACCCCGCAAAGTGATTTTCAGGAGCCTGAAAATTTCCAGCTCCAAAATGCCTGAAAACCAGTCCGCCCGACAGTGTTTGTCTCCCCGAGCACAACTGTGAAATTCGCAGCCCGCTACGACCTCCGAGTGAGGAGCTACGTGGGGCCAAACTTTTCCAAGATGGCCGCCCAACTGTCAAATGACAAGTTTGGATAGCCGTAACTCCGCGTCCGTTTGTCGGAGAGAGCTGCGGTTTCAAATGCCGTACTCGGCTTGACTCCCCCTATCCGACCTAAAAGGCTTCAGGGCTGAAAACTTTCAGGCCTGTAAAACTCCTGAAAACAATTTTATTTAATTCCCCTGACAATTTCACAAATGTTTGTGAAAACCCCGTTTTCCTGCGCCCAATATCTCCAGAGATATTAACGATTTAAACCTAATACCAAAAAATACAAAATGGCCGAAATACCTCAACTTTCTCGTTTTTTGGGCTATTAGGCGCAAGTTTGGGCTCAAGCTAGCTCCTATATGCTTGTTAAGCAGTCTCCTGGTGTCAGATTTCAATTTTATCTATTATTTTCTAATTAATTTGGAAAAACAACAAAAAATCTAATAACTTTAAAACTACTGAACATAAAAATTTTTAAAAAATATGTAAATTTGTGTAAATTCTTACTCTTCTAGATAGACTATTTATTTAGAAAAAATTTTAATTTTCTCCAGTAAAATTTTTCAAAAAACTAAATTTTTACATAAATGCTTTTAAAATGAACAAATTTAAACTAAAAAATCTACGCTTACAGCTAGTCTCTTCCTCTCCTTAGCGCGCAGCAGAATCCGCCAGAAAAACAGGGGGTCTTGACTGAAATTTTTCGGCTATAGCTGATTGAAATTCGGAAGTTCAGGCCTCAATAACTTCCGACTGCAACGCCGAAAAATTTTTATAAAAGCGCCTTCACGTTGTCCTTAGAAGGGTCTAGCAGCCATCCAAATTTGGTGGAGCTGTGATATCGGGATCTAGGACCATGTGTCCACGTGGTTTTTAGTTTTCTTCGTTTTCCGGCTAATTTCCCGAGCGGAAAATTCTTCTTCACCCCTAGGATGAAGGGGTCGGTTTTTACCTACACTTTCCACTAATAAAACTTATAGGTTGTCGATCACTTTTAAGAGTTATAACCGTTTATTTGGTTTATTTTCTGTCACTTTCAGGTTATAGACACGTGTTTTTCACTTTTCTCACTTTAAAATTTTTCACTGATTCGTGCAGATGTGTACTCCAATGCGACGGTGTGCGCGCCGTTGTTACGCGCAATTTGGTGTATCGTACGACCCGATTCAATAAGTATTTCCACTTTTATGAATTTTTTAACACAGAGATAATATTTTTAGCTGCTTGCGCTGCGGGGGGAAGCACGGAACTGGTTAGGTTAGGTTAGGTTAGGTTAGGTTAGGTTAGGTTAGGTTAGGTTAGGTTAGGTTAGGTTAGGTTAGGTTAGGTTAGGTTAGGTTAGGTTAGGTTAGGTTAGGTTAGGTTAGGTTAGGTTAGGTTAGGTTAGGTTAGGTTAGGTTAGGTTAGGTTAGGTTAGGTTAGGTTAGGTTAGGTTAGGTTAGGTTAGGTTAGGTTAGGTTAGGTTAGGTTAGGTTAGGTTAGGTTAGGTTAGGTTAGGTTAGGTTAGGTTAGGTTAGGTTAGGTTAGGTTAGGTTAGGTTAGGTTAGGTTAGGTTAGGTTAGGTTAGGTTAGGTTAGGTTAGGTTAGGTTAGGTTAGGTTAGGTTAGGTTAGGTTAGGTTAGGTTAGGTTAGGTTAGGTTAGGTTAGGTTAGGTTAGGTTAGGTTAGGTTAGGTTAGGTTAGGTTAGGTTAGGTTAGGTTAGGTTAGGTTAGGTTAGGTTAGGTTAGGTTAGGTTAGGTTAGGTTAGGTTAGGTTAGGTTAGGTTAGGTTAGGTTAGGTTAGGTTAGGTTAGGTTAGGTTAGGTTAGGTTAGGTTAGGTTAGGTTAGGTTAGGTTAGGTTAGGTTAGGTTAGGTTAGGTTAGGTTAGGTTAGGTTAGGTTAGGTTAGGTTAGGTTAGGTTAGGTTAGGTTAGGTTAGGTTAGGTTAGGTTAGGTTAGGTTAGGTTAGGTTAGGTTAGGTTAGGTTAGGTTAGGTTAGGTTAGGTTAGGTTAGGTTAGGTTAGGTTAGGTTAGGTTAGGTTAGGTTAGGTTAGGTTAGGTTAGGTTAGGTTAGGTTAGGTTAGGTTAGGTTAGGTTAGGTTAGGTTAGGTTAGGTTAGGTTAGGTTAGGTTAGGTTAGGTTAGGTTAGGTTAGGTTAGGTTAGGTTAGGTTAGGTTAGGTTAGGTTAGGTTAGGTTAGGTTAGGTTAGGTTAGGTTAGGTTAGGTTAGGTTAGGTTAGGTTAGGTTAGGTTAGGTTAGGTTAGGTTAGGTTAGGTTAGGTTAGGTTAGGTTAGGTTAGGTTAGGTTAGGTTAGGTTAGGTTAGGTTAGGTTAGGTTAGGTTAGGTTAGGTTAGGTTAGGTTAGGTTAGGTTAGGTTAGGTTAGGTTAGGTTAGGTTAGGTTAGGTTAGGTTAGGTTAGGTTAGGTTAGGTTAGGTTAGGTTAGGTTAGGTTAGGTTAGGTTAGGTTAGGTTAGGTTAGGTTAGGTTAGGTTAGGTTAGGTTAGGTTAGGTTAGGTTAGGTTAGGTTAGGTTAGGTTAGGTTAGGTTAGGTTAGGTTAGGTTAGGTTAGGTTAGGTTAGGTTAGGTTAGGTTAGGTTAGGTTAGGTTAGGTTAGGTTAGGTTAGGTTAGGTTAGGTTAGGTTAGGTTAGGTTAGGTTAGGTTAGGTTAGGTTAGGTTAGGTTAGGTTAGGTTAGGTTAGGTTAGGTTAGGTTAGGTTAGGTTAGGTTAGGTTAGGTTAGGTTAGGTTAGGTTAGGTTAGGTTAGGTTAGGTTAGGTTAGGTTAGGTTAGGTTAGGTTAGGTTAGGTTAGGTTAGGTTAGGTTAGGTTAGGTTAGGTTAGGTTAGGTTAGGTTAGGTTAGGTTAGGTTAGGTTAGGTTAGGTTAGGTTAGGTTAGGTTAGGTTAGGTTAGGTTAGGTTAGGTTAGGTTAGGTTAGGTTAGGTTAGGTTAGGTTAGGTTAGGTTAGGTTAGGTTAGGTTAGGTTAGGTTAGGTTAGGTTAGGTTAGGTTAGGTTAGGTTAGGTTAGGTTAGGTTAGGTTAGGTTAGGTTAGGTTAGGTTAGGTTAGGTTAGGTTAGGTTAGGTTAGGTTAGGTTAGGTTAGGTTAGGTTAGGTTAGGTTAGGTTAGGTTAGGTTAGGTTAGGTTAGGTTAGGTTAGGTTAGGTTAGGTTAGGTTAGGTTAGGTTAGGTTAGGTTAGGTTAGGTTAGGTTAGGTTAGGTTAGGTTAGGTTAGGTTAGGTTAGGTTAGGTTAGGTTAGGTTAGGTTAGGTTAGGTTAGGTTAGGTTAGGTTAGGTTAGGTTAGGTTAGGTTAGGTTAGGTTAGGTTAGGTTAGGTTAGGTTAGGTTAGGTTAGGTTAGGTTAGGTTAGGTTAGGTTAGGTTAGGTTAGGTTAGGTTAGGTTAGGTTAGGTTAGGTTAGGTTAGGTTAGGTTAGGTTAGGTTAGGTTAGGTTAGGTTAGGTTAGGTTAGGTTAGGTTAGGTTAGGTTAGGTTAGGTTAGGTTAGGTTAGGTTAGGTTAGGTTAGGTTAGGTTAGGTTAGGTTAGGTTAGGTTAGGTTAGGTTAGGTTAGGTTAGGTTAGGTTAGGTTAGGTTAGGTTAGGTTAGGTTAGGTTAGGTTAGGTTAGGTTAGGTTAGGTTAGGTTAGGTTAGGTTAGGTTAGGTTAGGTTAGGTTAGGTTAGGTTAGGTTAGGTTAGGTTAGGTTAGGTTAGGTTAGGTTAGGTTAGGTTAGGTTAGGTTAGGTTAGGTTAGGTTAGGTTAGGTTAGGTTAGGTTAGGTTAGGTTAGGTTAGGTTAGGTTAGGTTAGGTTAGGTTAGGTTAGGTTAGGTTAGGTTAGGTTAGGTTAGGTTAGGTTAGGTTAGGTTAGGTTAGGTTAGGTTAGGTTAGGTTAGGTTAGGTTAGGTTAGGTTAGGTTAGGTTAGGTTAGGTTAGGTTAGGTTAGGTTAGGTTAGGTTAGGTTAGGTTAGGTTAGGTTAGGTTAGGTTAGGTTAGGTTAGGTTAGGTTAGGTTAGGTTAGGTTAGGTTAGGTTAGGTTAGGTTAGGTTAGGTTAGGTTAGGTTAGGTTAGGTTAGGTTAGGTTAGGTTAGGTTAGGTTAGGTTAGGTTAGGTTAGGTTAGGTTAGGTTAGGTTAGGTTAGGTTAGGTTAGGTTAGGTTAGGTTAGGTTAGGTTAGGTTAGGTTAGGTTAGGTTAGGTTAGGTTAGGTTAGGTTAGGTTAGGTTAGGTTAGGTTAGGTTAGGTTAGGTTAGGTTAGGTTAGGTTAGGTTAGGTTAGGTTAGGTTAGGTTAGGTTAGGTTAGGTTAGGTTA